>JAITYZ010003590.1:0-342393 GCA_027744595.1 Paronellides praefectus | reverse complement strand
CTCCCACATTTTTTAACCGCGTACGTTCGCTAGACCAGCACCTGCCGAGTGCTCGCCATGTATTCATGGATCTGTTTTTCCACTCTGGGGTGAATCAACTCCACAGGCCGGCGCCCATTGGGGCACGGCAAGGTCTTGGTCGTACCAAACAATCGGCAGATCAACGGCCGCTCGTCATACACCGTGCAGCCGTCGGGCCCCAGGTGCACACAGTTCAGCTCGTCCATGGCCGCGTCCTGCTCGGCCGCGGTCTTGCGCGGCAGGCGCGACATTTCCTCGGGCGAGGTGGTCACCGGCCCACAGCAGTCGTGGCAGCCGGGGACGCACTCGAACGAAGGGATCTGTCGGCGCAGGGCGCTGATTTTCTGGCTGTTGCAACTCATCGAAACAGGTACCGAACGGCGGATAGGCGTGGATTCTGCCGTAAAAGCCCGTGGTGAGACAGCTTCGTCCGACCGCTGTATCCTGCGTCAAATTTTCCAAACAGGGATGCTCCCCATGACCGCCAGCGCCCGGCACACCACGTCCTACTACGCCGCCAGCAGCGTGCCGCAACCCGATTACCCGGCGTTGACCGGCGAAATCACGGCCGATGTATGCGTGGTCGGCGGTGGGTTTTCCGGGCTGAACACCGCCCTGGAACTGGCCGAGCGGGGTTTTCGCGTGGTGTTGCTGGAAGCACGCAAGATCGCCTGGGGCGCCAGCGGGCGTAACGGTGGGCAGCTGATCCGTGGCGTCGGTCACGGCCTGGACCAGTTCGCCAACGTGATCGGCACCGACGGCGTACACCAGCTGAAACTGATGGGCCTGGAAGCCGTGGAAATCGTGCGCGAGCGCGTCGAACGCTTTCAGATCCCCTGCGATTTGACCTGGGGCTACTGCGACCTCGCCAACAAATCCCGCGACCTGCACGGCCTGGCCGAAGACGCCGAAGAGTTGCGCAGCCTCGGCTATCGCCACGAAGTACGCCTGCTACAGGCCAGCGAGATGAGCAGCGTGATCGGCTCCGACCGTTACGTGGGCGGCATGATCGACATGGGCTCCGGCCACCTGCACCCGCTGAACCTGGCGCTGGGTGAAGCCGCCGCCGCGCAGCAACTGGGCGTGCAGCTGTTTGAACAATCCGCCGTCACCCGGATCGACTACGGCCCCGAGGTCAACGTGCACACCGCCCAGGGCAACGTGCGCGCCAAGACCCTGGTGCTGGCCTGCAACGCCTACCTGAATGGCTTGAATCCGCAACTCAGTGGCAAAGTGCTGCCGGCCGGCAGCTACATCATCGCCACCGAACCGCTGAGCGAAACCCAGGCCGCCCAACTGTTGCCACAAAACATGGCCGTGTGCGACCAGCGGGTGACGGTGGACTACTTCCGCCTGTCCGCCGACCGACGCCTGTTGTTCGGCGGTGCCTGCCACTATTCGGGCCGTGATCCGCAGGACATCGGCGCCTACATGCGTCCGAAAATGCTCAAGGTGTTCCCGCAACTGGCCGACGTGAAGATCGACTACCAGTGGGGCGGCATGATCGGCATCGGCGCCAACCGCCTGCCGCAGATCGGCCGGCTGCCCGACCAACCCAACGTGTATTACGCCCAGGCCTACGCCGGCCACGGCCTCAACGCCACGCACCTGGCGGGCAAACTGCTGGCCGAAGCCATCAGCGGCCAGCAACAGGGGCGCTTCGACCTGTTCGCCCAGGTGCCGCACATCACCTTCCCCGGCGGCAAGCATCTGCGCTCGCCGCTGCTGGCATTGGGCATGCTCTGGCACCGCTTCAAAGAGCTGGTGTGATCAGCCGCGCCAGAACGGCTTAACCCCTTCCTCGCGCGCCTGTTCGGCGCTGAGGCCAATGTCCCGCAGCTGCTCCGCGGTCAGCTCCAGCAAGGCCTTGCGGGTGTGGCGGCGATGCCAGAACAGACTCCAGCGGCTGCTGGCCGGCGCCGCCAGCGCGCGTCCCTGCCCCGCTTCCAATTCCTGACCGCGTAACGCCAACCGCACATCGCTCATGCCGCTCATTGTGTTGCCCCTCAGTTGCCTGTTGCCATGAGTGACTAGGATGGGCGCGCGGGCAAAACCATTACAGATTCAATCATTTTTTATTAAATCCATACAGACACTGCCTATAGGGGGCTGAATCCTGTATTTTCGCTGCATCTGTACCGGTCTCCTGGGAGCGACCACCATGACCCTCTATGTGAACCTCGCCGAACTATTGGGCACCCGTATCGAACAAGGCTTCTATCGCCCCGGCGATCGCCTGCCCTCCGTACGGGCCTTGAGCGTGGAACACGGGGTCAGCCTGAGCACCGTGCAACAGGCCTATCGTTTGCTGGAAGACAACGGCATGGCGATGCCCAAGCCCAAGTCCGGCTACTTTGTGCCGGTCGGCCGCGAGCTGCCGGCCCTGCCAGAGATCGGGCGCCCGGCCCAACGCCCGGTGGATATTTCCCAGTGGGACCAGGTGCTGGAACTGATTCGCGCTGTCCCGCGCAAAGATGTCATACAGATGGGCCGAGGCATGCCGGATGTATTGTCGCCGACCCTCAAGCCCCTGCTGCGCAGCCTGGCCCGCGTGAGCCGTCGCCAGGATCTGCCGGGGCTGTATTACGACAACATCATGGGCTGTATGGAATTGCGTGAGCAGATCGCCCGACTGTCATTGGATTCCGGCTGCCAACTGAACGCCGACGACATCGTGATCACCACCGGCTGCCATGAGGCACTGTCCGCCAGCATCCACGCCATTTGTGAGCCCGGGGATATCGTCGCGGTGGACTCGCCGAGCTTTCACGGCGCCATGCAAACCCTCAAGGGCCTGGGCATGAAAGCCCTGGAAATCCCCACCGACCCCATCACCGGTATCAGCCTCGAAGCCCTGGAACTGGCCCTGGAGCAGTGGCCGATCAAGGTCATCCAGCTCACCCCCAACTGCAACAACCCCCTGGGCTACATCATGCCGGAGGCACGCAAGCGGGCCCTGCTGACCCTGGCCCAGCGCTTTGACGTGGCGATCATCGAAGACGATGTGTATGGCGAATTGGCCTACAGCTACCCGCGCCCGCGCACGATCAAATCCTTCGACGAAGATGGCCGTGTGTTGCTGTGCAGTTCGTTCTCGAAAACCCTGGCCCCCGGCCTGCGCATTGGCTGGGTGGCGCCGGGACGTTACCTGGAACGGGTGCTGCACATGAAATACATCAGCACCGGCTCCACCGCGACCCAACCGCAGATCGCCATTGCCGAGTTCCTAAAAAGCGGGCATTTCGAACCACATTTGCGGCGGATGCGCACCCAATACCAGCGTAATCGCGACTTGATGCTCGACTGGGTCAGCCGTTACTTCCCTGCGGGTACGCGGGCCAGTCGCCCTCAAGGCAGCTTTATGCTGTGGATCGAGCTGCCAGACGGCTTCGATACGCTGAAGCTCAACCGGATGCTGATGGAACAAGGCGTACAGGTGGCCGTGGGCAGTATCTTTTCGGCGTCCGGCAAGTACCGGAACTGCCTGCGCATGAACTACGCTGCCAAGCCAACCCCGCAGATTGAAGAAGCCGTGCGCAAGGTCGGCGCTGCCGCGATCAAGCTGCTGGCCGACACGGTGGACTGACCTTTCGCGGGAAATAGCCGTCATATGCCTACAACCGCCCTGACCCGGAAGCGAACCCCTTGATGATTCGACGGCTACTCCCGCTTCTCCTGCTGGGCGCCCTGGGCGGCTGCGCCACGGTGACCACACCGCGCATCCCCAGCGACGCCCTGCCCGCCGCACAGTCGTCATTCGGCCGCTCGATCCAGGCCCAGGCCGCCCCTTACCAGGGCCGCTCCGGGTTTCGCCTGCTGCCCAACAGCAGCGAAGCCTTCATGGCCCGCGCCGAATTGATCCGCAACGCCCAGACCAGCCTCGATTTGCAGTACTACATCGTCCACGACGGCATCAGCACGCGCATGCTCGTGGATGAGTTGCTCAAGGCGGCTGACCGTGGCGTGCGCATTCGCATCCTGCTGGACGACACCACCAGCGACGGCCTCGACCAGATCATCGCCACCCTCGCCGCCCATCCCAAAATCGAAATTCGCCTGTTCAACCCGCTGCACCTGGGGCGCAGCACCGGCGTGACGCGGGCGATGGGGCGCCTGTTCAACCTGTCGCTGCAACACCGGCGCATGCACAACAAGCTGTGGCTGGCCGACAACAGTGTGGCCATCGTCGGCGGGCGCAATTTGGGCGATGAGTATTTCGACGCCGAGCCCAACCTGAACTTCACCGACATCGACATGCTCAGTGTGGGCCCGGTGGCCGAGCAGCTCGGGCACAGCTTCGACCAGTACTGGAACAGCGCGCTGAGCAAGCCGATTGACGACTTCGTCTCCAACGCCCCGTCCAAAGGCGATCTGGCCGCCGCGCGCGTGCGCCTGGAAGCGTCCCTGGCGGAATCACGCCAGCAGAACCACGCGCTGTACAACCGCCTGCGCACCTACCAGACCCAGCCCCGCATGGACATCTGGCGGCGCGAGCTGATCTGGGCCTGGAACCAGGCGCTGTGGGATGCGCCGAGCAAAGTGCTGGCCACCGCCGAGCCTGATCCTCGACTGCTGCTGACCACCCAACTGGCGCCGGAACTGGAGGGGGTCAACCACGAGCTGATGATGATCTCGGCGTACTTTGTGCCGGGCGAACCGGGGCTGGTGTACTTGACCGGTCGCGCGGACGCGGGGGTGTCGGTGAGCCTGCTGACCAACTCGCTGGAAGCCACCGACGTGCCGGCCGTGCACGGTGGCTATGCGCCGTACCGCAAGGCGCTGCTGGAACATGGGGTGAAACTCTATGAGTTGCGCCGCCAACCGGGTGATGGCGGCGGCAGCGGGCCGCATCTGTTTCGACGTGGCACCTACCGAGGCTCGGATTCGAGCCTGCACAGCAAGGCAATGATCTTTGATCGGGAAAAGTCCTTCATCGGCTCGTTCAATTTCGACCCGCGCTCGGTGCTGTGGAACACCGAGGTGGGTGTGCTGGTGGACAGTCCCGAGTTGGCGGAGCACGTGCGCAACCTGGCCTTGCAGGGCATGGCGCCGGCGTTGAGTTATGAGGCGAAGTTGCAGGATGGGCAGGTGGTGTGGGTGACCGAGGATAACGGCCAACTGCACACATTGACCCGTGAGCCGGGCAGTTGGTGGCGGCGGTTCAATGCGTGGTTCGCCACCAGCGTGGGCCTGGAACGCATGCTCTAAAAACAACACCGATCACCTGTGGGAGCTGGCTTGCCTGCGATGGCGGCGGGTCAGTCACCAGATGCTTCGCCTGACACACCCTCATCGCAGGCAAGCCAGCTCCCACAGTGGATCGCATTGCAAGGTCAGGCCGGCTGCGCAGCGCCGAACGCCCCTTGGCGCAGCAGCAACACCACCAACCCCAACGCACCCGCCGCCATCAACCACGGCAACGCATGCCCGCTGATCCACTGGCTCCCCGCACCCGCGACCAACGGCCCGATCAGGCAACCGATGCCCCACAACTGCGCCACATGGGCATTCGCGCGCACCAGCGCATCGTCGCGGTAGCGTTCGCCGATCAGGATCAGCGACAAGGTGAACAAACCGCCAGCACTGGCACCGAACACCACCCACACCGGCCAGATCAGCGGCGTGTGCAGCAGCACCGGAATGGCCAGGCTCGACGCCAGCAACAGCACCGCGCACGCCAGGAACAGCGAGCGGCGCGGCAGGTAGTCGGCCAGTGCGCCGATGGGCAATTGCAGCAACGCATCGCCGACTACCACGGTGCTGACCATCGCCAGGGCGATCTCGGCAGTGAAGCCCTGCTGCAGGCAATACACCGGCAGCAGTGTCAGAATCATCGCCTCGAACGCGGCGAACAATGCCACCGCCCAGGCAATCGCCGGCAGGCTCCGACAGAAGCGCCACAGGTCGACGAAAGTCACGCTGAACGACTCGGCGGTCGGTGCGCCAGAGCGCCCCAGCAACAACACTGGCGCGACCACCAACAGGCCAACGCCGACCCAGAAACCGTAATCGTGGTCGGTGCCGATCACGCCCAACAGCAACGGCCCGGACAACTGGCTCAGGGCATAACTGCAGCCATACAACGCCACCAGCCGGCCACGCCACTGCTCGACCACCAGTTGGTTGATCCAGCTTTCGCCGAGGATAAACACGATGGTCAGGATCACCCCGATCATCAGCCGCAGCACCAGCCACACCGGGTAGCTGGGCAAGATTGCCAGCAAGCCGATGGACACCGCACCGGCCCACAGGCACAGGCGCATCAGGTTGGCAGTGCCCAGCCAGGAGGCCATGCGGCTGGAGATCTTCGCCCCCAGTAGTACGCCAAAGGCCGGCATCGCGGCCATCACACCGATGGCGAAGCTGCCGTAGCCCCAGCCTTCAAGGCGCAGGGACACCAGCGGCATGCTGACACCCAGGGCCAGGCCGACGCTGAGTACCGACGCCAGGACGGCGAAATAAGTCGCCCAACGCATTTCCACGCTCCTGTGGATAACTTTCAGAACACACAAAACAACTGTGGGAGCGGGCTTGTGTGGGAGCCGGGCTTGCCCGCGATGCAGGCACCTCGGTGTGTCAGTCACACCGGGGTGATGCTATCGCAGGCAAGCCAGCTCCCACACAAAAGCCGGCTCCCACATTATTTGCCCTGCGGTGTTGCTTAGAGCTTGATCCAGGTGGATTTCAGCTCGGTGTATTTGTCGAACGCATGCAGCGACTTGTCGCGGCCATTACCCGACTGCTTGAAGCCACCAAACGGGGCGGTCATATCGCCGCCGTCGTATTGGTTGACCCACACGCTACCGGCGCGCAGGGCCTTGGCGGTCAGGTGCGCCTTGGAAATATCCGCCGTCCACACCGCTGCGGCCAGGCCGTAGATGGTGTCGTTGGCAATGGCGACGGCTTCTTCGGCGCTGTCGAAGGTGATCACCGACAGGACCGGCCCGAAGATCTCTTCCTTGGCGATCTTCATGGCGTTGGTCACGCCGTCGAAAATCGTCGGTTCGACGTAGGTGCCGCCGGTTTCTTCCAGGGTGCGCTTGCCGCCTGCGACCAGTTTGGCGCCGTCAGCGTGGCCGGCTTCGATGTAGGACAGCACGGTATTCATCTGCTGGGTGTCCACCAGCGCGCCGACGTTGGTGGCCGGGTCCAGCGGGTTGCCTGGCTTCCAGCCCTTGAGGGCTTCGATCACCAGGGGCAGGAACTTGTCCTTGATCGAGCGCTCGACGAGCAGGCGCGAACCGGCGGTGCAGACTTCGCCCTGGTTGAAGGCGATGGCACCGGCGGCGGATTCGGCGGCAGCTTGCAGGTCCGGGGCGTCGGCGAACACGATGTTCGGGCTCTTGCCGCCGGCTTCCAGCCACACGCGCTTCATGTTCGATTCACCGGAGCGGATCAACAGTTGCTTGGCGATCTTGGTAGAGCCGGTAAACACTAGGGTATCGACGTCCATGTGCAGCGCCAGCGCGTTGCCCACGGTGTGGCCGTAACCCGGCAGTACGTTGAATACGCCTTTTGGAATACCCGCTTCAACGGCCAGGGCAGCGATGCGGATGGCGGTCAGCGGGGATTTTTCGGACGGCTTGAGGATCACCGAGTTACCGGTGGACAGCGCCGGGCCGAGCTTCCAGCAGGCCATCATCAGGGGGAAGTTCCACGGCACGATGGCGGCGACAACGCCGACTGGCTCGCGTGTCACCAGGCCGAGCTGGTCGTGGGGGGTGGCCGCGACTTCATCGTAGATCTTGTCGATGGCCTCGCCGCTCCAGCTCAACGCGTTGGCGGCGCCGGGCACGTCGATGCTCAGGGAGTCGCTGATCGGCTTGCCCATGTCCAGGGTTTCGAGCAGTGCCAGCTCTTCGGCATTGGCCTTGAGCAGCGCGGCGAAACGGATCATGGTGGCTTTGCGCTTGGCCGGCGCGAGGCGCGACCAAACACCGGAATTGAAGGTGGCGCGGGCATTTTCCACGGCGCGCTGGGCGTCAGTGTCATCACAGCTGGCAACAGTGGCCAGTAGGCGGCCATCGACCGGGCTGATGCATTCGAACGTGTCACCGGAAGCAGCAGCGCTGTATTCGCCATTGATGTAGGCGCGGCCTTCGATCTTCAGGTCCTTGGCGCGTTGTTCCCAGTCGGCACGGGTCAGGGTGGTCATGCGAGTGTCCTCCTCTTATTGAATACAAGGGCCAGGCGATGTCCCCCGGCAACCTCAAAGAATTCTTGCCCGGCCAGCCTGCTGTTCGGCTCAAGGCAGCTGCCACCCTAAACCAGCGGCTGGGGATGTTTCAATATATTTGACATAACGCCGGTAAACGCCCTTGCGATGTTCATTTTAATAAACATAGACTTTGGGCTCCCCAACCGCAGGCCAGACGGGACACGCACATGAACATCCAGGACATCGTCGACTTCAGCCAAGCCAAGACCCCCGCCGACCGTTACCGCCCCGCCGCCGAGAAAATCCTCAAGGGCGACCCCGAGCAAACGATCTACAACCACTACAACAGCCCGTGCGGCCAGATGAGCGCGGGCGTCTGGGAAGGTGAAGTCGGGCAGTGGAAGGTCAACTACACCGAGCACGAATACTGCGAGATTGTGCAGGGCGTTTCGGTATTGCGCGATGCGGACGGCAACGCCAAGACCTTGCGCAGTGGCGACCGCTTCGTGATCCCGGCCGGTTTCAGCGGCACCTGGGAAGTGCTGGAGCCGTGCCGCAAGATCTACGTGGTGTTTGAACAGAAGGCCTGATCAAGACGGCGGGACGCGGAGCGTCCGAGGCGGCGTTACCACGCAGAGCGTGGGAACCATCAGGCAAAAAAAAGCCCGCATCGTGAGATACGGGCTTTTTTTCACAAGGAAGAAAATCAATTACTTGATTTTGCCTTCTTTGTAGATCACGTGCTTGCGAACGCGCGGGTCGAACATTTTCTTTTCGAGCTTGTCCGGGGTAGTACGCTTGTTCTTGTCGGTAGTGTAGAAGTGACCAGTACCGGCGCTAGAGATCATTCGAATCAATTCACGCATGATAGAGCTCCTTAGATCTTGCCAGCGCGGCGGATTTCGGCCAGCACGACAGTGATGCCACGCTTGTCGATGATGCGCATGCCTTTAGCAGATACGCGCAGACGAACAAAACGTTTCTCTTCTTCAACCCAGAAGCGGTGATGCTGCAGGTTTGGCAGGAAACGACGACGGGTTTTGTTATTTGCGTGGGAAATGTTATTCCCAGTCACCGGACCCTTACCGGTAACTTGACATACTCTCGACATGCCTCAGCCCTCTAAAACCACATGCCCAACCCGGCATGGGTTGGCCGCTTAATCTCTCAGTCATTTGGCGCCAGGCGCCGCGTTTCTTTAGGGTCTTACCGGCTACACCTACAAGCGAAGGAACCGGGCCCCTAGAAAAGAGCGCTGCTTTATACCAGAAAGACCCTAGTGCAACAACAGCCCGTGTGTTTTTACCGGCGTAAATCTAGGCAAAACACACCTGAACCGTTGCCAGGAGGGGCCGCTGTCACAGCCGACCGCTCGTCGCACCAAATGATTTACAGCGCCCACGCGCACGGCAAAGTGCGCAGCGGAACGCGCTGAGGCGCCATGAAAACAGCATTTGAGGCAAAAGCACAGGCAAAAATGGACTAGTCATTTACCAATCAGACCTCTACGGTAGGACTTTTCCAGACTGCACTCGCAGATGGGCCTTCGATCTGCAAAGGAAACCAAACATGCGCCTCGCTGCCCTACCGCTATTGCTAGCCCCTCTCTTTATCGCCCCGCTGGCCTCTGCCGCCAGCAACTTGAGCGTCTGCACCGAGGCCAGCCCCGAAGGGTTCGATGTGGTGCAATACAACTCGCTGACCACCACCAACGCCTCGGCCGACGTGCTGATGAACCGCCTGGTGGACTACGACGCAGCCAGCGGCAAGCTGGTGCCCAGCCTGGCGGACAGCTGGGAAGTGTCGCCAGATGGCCTGACCTACACCTTCAAGCTGCACCCGGACGTGAAGTTCCACCGCACCGAGTACTTCACCCCCAGCCGCACCCTGACCGCCGAAGACGTGCGCTTCAGCTTCGAACGCATGCTCGACCCGGCCAACCCATGGCACAAGATCGCCCAGAGCGGCTTCCCCCACGCGCAGTCGCTGCAACTGCCGACGCTGGTGAAGAAGATCGACGCCCTCGACCCGCTGACCGTGCGCTTCACCCTGGATCACGCCGACTCCACGTTCCTCGCCGCCCTCAGCATGGGTTTTGCTTCGATCTATCCAGCCGAATACGCCAACAAGCTGCTCAAGGCCGGCACCCCGGAGAAGCTCAACAGCCAACCGATCGGCACCGGGCCGTTCATCTTCAGCCGCTTCCAGAAAGACGCCGTGGTGCGCTACAAGGCCAACCCGGATTACTTCGCCGGCAAACCGTCTGTGGATAACTTGATCTTCGCCATCACCCCGGACGCCAACGTACGCCTGCAGAAACTGCACCGCGACGAATGCCAGATAGCCCTGTCACCCAAGCCTCTGGATGTAGGCGAGGCCGAAAAGGACACGGCGCTCAAGGTCGAGAAAACCCCGGCCTTCATGACCGCCTTCGTCGCCATCAACAGCCAGCACCCGCCGCTGGACAAGCCCGAAGTGCGCCAGGCGATCAACCTGGCCTTCGACAAGGCCAGCTACCTCAAGGCCGTGTTTGAAGGCACCGCCGAAGCCGCCAACGGCCCTTACCCGCCCAACACTTGGGGCTATGCCAAGGATTTGCCGGGTTATCCACAGGACCTCGCGAAAGCCAAAGCCTTGCTGGACCGTGCCGGACTCAAGGACGGCTTCAAGACCACCATTTGGACGCGCCCCACCGGCAGCCTGCTGAACCCCAACCCCAACCTCGGCGCGCAATTGTTGCAAGCCGACCTGGCCAAGGTCGGCATCCAGGCCGAGATCCGCGTGATCGAATGGGGCGAACTGATTCGCCGCGCCAAGGCCGGCGAGCACGACCTGCTGTTCATGGGCTGGGCCGGCGACAACGGCGACCCGGATAACTTCCTGACGCCGCAGTTCTCCTGCGCGGCGGTGAAATCCGGCACCAACTTCGCGCGCTACTGCGACCCGGCCCTGGACAAACTGATCAGCGCCGGCAAGACCACCAACGAACAAGGGGTGCGCAGCAAGCTGTATCAACAGGCCCAGGCGCAGATCCAGCAGCAGGCGTTGTGGTTGCCGCTGGCGCACCCGACCGCGTTTGCCCTGGCACGCAAAACGGTCGAGGGCTACCAGGTGAGCCCGTTTGGTCGCCAGGATTTTTCGAAGGTCAGCGTCAAGCCCTGAGCTGCAAGCTGCAAGCCCACTTGACGCTTGCAGCTTCAACCTTGCAACTGCCCCCCCTACATCCACCCATATTCCGCCATCGACAATGGATCACCATCCCCAACGATGATGTGATCCAGCACCCGCACATCCACCACTTCCAAGGCCTTTTGCAGCAGCTTGGTCAATTTCCGATCAGCCGCACTGGGCTCAAGGCTGCCGGAAGGGTGGTTGTGACACAGGATCAACGCGGCGGCGTTGTAGGCCAGGGCACGCTTGACCACTTGTCGCGGGTAAACCACTGCCGTGTCGATAGTCCCCTGGGACAACGCCTCAAACCCCAGCACCCGATGCTTCGAATCGAGAAACAGGCAGCCGAAGACCTCATGGGGCTCATGGCGCAATAACGCCTTGAGATAATTACGTACGGCTACCGGGCTTTCCAGCACCGACTCACTGCGCAAGCGCTCGGCCATATGCCGCCGAGCCATCTCCAGCACCGCCTGCAACTGCGCAAACTTCGCCGGCCCCAAGCCCAAATGCTGACTGAACAACGCCTGGCCGGCCTCCATCAGCGGGCGCAAGCCACCAAACTGCGCCAAGAGATGCCGCGCCAAGTCCACCGCACTTCTGCCGGAGACCCCGGTGCGCAGAAAGATCGCCAACAGTTCGGCGTCAGACAGGCTTGCCGCGCCCCATTCCAAGAGTTTCTCCCGTGGCCGTTCCGCCACAGGCCAGTCTCGAATACTCATCCCACCTCCCTCTCCACCTGTGCGCCGCTGTTGCCTGGCGGGCGCTGTGTTATCGTAAGCCCTCTTTTTTGCATGTGATTTCCCCTGGGGAGGGGGCATCGCAGGCGTCACTGAACTGGCATCACTGAACTGGAAAGGCAAACCAATGCAGCGTCTGTATCGGAAACGCATCGTTCTCGGCGTCGGCGGCGGCATTGCCGCCTACAAGAGCGCAGAACTGGTTCGCAGGCTCCTGGACCACGGCGCCGAAGTGCGCGTGGTCATGACACGCGGCGGCAGTGAGTTCATCACCCCGCTGACCATGCAAGCGCTGTCCGGCCACCCGGTTCACCTTGACCTGCTGGACCCGGCTGCCGAAGCCGCCATGGGCCATATCGAGCTGGCCAAATGGGCCGACCTGGTGCTCATCGCCCCGGCCACCGCCGACCTGATCGCCCGCCTGGCCCAGGGCATCGCCGATGACCTGCTGACCACCCTGGTACTGGCCACCGATGCCACCGTGGCCATCGCCCCGGCCATGAACCAGGCCATGTGGCGCGACCCGGCCACCCAGGCCAACACCCAACTCCTGCAAAGCCGCGGCCTCAAGGTGTTCGGCCCGGCGTCTGGCAGCCAGGCCTGCGGCGACGTCGGCATGGGCCGCATGCTGGAAGCCACCGATCTCGCGCTGTGTGCAGCGGAGTGCTTCCAGCACCTGGCCCTGACTGGCAAGCACGTGTTGATCACCGCTGGCCCGACCCAGGAAAACATCGACCCGGTGCGCTACATCACCAACCATAGCTCAGGAAAAATGGGCTTTGCCTTGGCAGAGGCGGCGGTCGAGGCAGGCGCACGCGTCACCCTGATCACCGGGCCGGTGCATTTGCCCACCCCTGATCGGGTCACGCGAATCGACGTGGTCAGCGCCCGCGACATGCTTGCGGCCTGCGAGGCAGCCATTCCCTGCGACCTGTTCATCGCCTCGGCAGCGGTTGCGGACTACCGTCCGGAAGTCGTCGCCCCGCAAAAGCTCAAGAAAGACCCTACGAGCGGTGACGGCCTGCTCCTGCAAATGGTGCGCAACCCGGACATCCTGGCCACCATCGCCACGCGTCCCGACCGCCCGTTCAGTGTCGGCTTCGCCGCCGAGACCGAGCATCTGCTGGACTACGCCGCACGCAAATTGAAAGACAAAAACCTCGACCTGATCGTTGCCAACGATGTCGCCAACCCGAGCATCGGCTTCAACAGCGAGGAAAACGCCTGCAGCGTGATCGACCGCAAGCTGCACGCCACCCTTTTCGCCCAGACCAGCAAGGGCAAGATTGCCCGCCAACTGATCTCTTTTATCGCCCAACGGCTGAACCAGGTTTAATTTCCATGCACGCTTTGCAAGCCAAGATCCTCGACCCCCGCATCGGCACCGACTTCCCGCTGCCGGCCTACGCCACCCCAGGCTCCGCTGGTCTGGACCTGCGCGCCATGCTCAAGGAAGACACCGTCCTCGAGCCGGGCCAGACCCTCCTGATTCCTACCGGCCTGTCGATCTACGTCGGCGACCCTGGCCTGGCGGCGCTGATCCTGCCGCGCTCCGGCCTGGGCCACAAACACGGCATCGTGCTGGGCAACCTGGTCGGCCTGATCGACTCGGACTACCAGGGCGAGCTGATGGTGTCGTGCTGGAACCGTGGCCAGACCGCGTTCAACATCGTTGTCGGCGAGCGCATCGCTCAGTTGGTACTGGTACCCGTGGTGCAGGCGCACTTCGAACTGGTCGAGGAATTTGCTGAAACACAACGCGGCGCAGGCGGCTTTGGCCATTCCGGCAGCCACTGACTAAGCTGAATCAGGCCGGGCACCCCTGCCCGGCCCGACGCCACCGCATGGCTTTTCAGGATGAAGAATGCGCGGTTCTAATCAGCGAGATTTCCCCAGCGAAATCAGTGCATTACGCAGAGAAAAGCACGGAGCCACTGCGCCGATGGCACTTTTGCACCACGAACTCTGCGCCAAAAAAGTCGTCATACCCTTCAGTTTGAGCCTGCCGGTCAGCCGCTTTACGGCCAGCCTTGCCCCCTTCAGATGGAGTTTCCCCCCGCGATGAGTACCGCACGAGTAGCCCCGACATTCCCCGACAGCATCTTTCGCGCCTATGACATCCGTGGCGTAGTGCCCAAGACCCTGACCGCCGAAACCGCCTACTGGATCGGCCGCGCCATCGGCGCCCAGAGCCTGGCCCAGGATGAGCCGAACGTCTCGGTAGGCCGTGACGGCCGCCTGTCCGGCCCTGAGCTGGTCGAGCAGTTGATCCAGGGCCTGGCCGACAGCGGCTGCCATGTCAGCGATGTCGGCCTGGTGCCAACCCCTGCGCTGTACTACGCCGCCAACGTACTGGCCGGCAAGTCCGGGGTCATGCTCACCGGCAGCCATAACCCATCGGACTACAACGGCTTCAAGATCGTCATCGCCGGCGACACCCTTGCCAACGAGCAAATCCAGGCCCTGCACACGCGCCTGAAGACCAATGACCTGACCAGCGGCAAGGGCAGCATCACCAAGGTCGACATCCTGCAGCGCTACTCCGATGAAATCACCCGCGACGTCAAACTCGCACGCCGCCTCAAAGTGGTGGTGGATTGCGGCAATGGCGCGGCCGGCGTGATCGCCCCGCAACTGCTCGAAGCCCTGAACTGCGAAGTGATCCCGCTGTTCTGCGACGTTGACGGCAACTTCCCCAACCACCATCCAGACCCGGGCAAGCCAGAGAACCTGGTGGATCTGATCGCCAAGGTCAAGGAAACCGGGGCTGACGTCGGCCTGGCCTTTGACGGCGACGGTGACCGTGTCGGCGTGGTGACCGAAACCGGCGAGATCGTGTTCCCCGACCGCCTGCTGATGCTGTTCGCCCGTGACGTGGTGGCGCGCAACCCCAACGCCGAGATCATCTTTGACGTGAAGTGCACCCGCCGCCTCACCCCGCTGATCAAGGAATATGGCGGCCGCCCGCTAATGTGGAAGACCGGTCACTCGTTGATCAAAAAGAAAATGAAGGAAACCGGCGCTCTGTTGGCCGGCGAAATGAGCGGCCACGTGTTCTTCAAGGAGCGCTGGTTCGGCTTTGACGACGGCATTTACAGCGCCGCTCGTCTGCTGGAGATCCTCAGCAAGGAAAAATCCACCGCCGAAGAGCTGTTTCAGACCTTCCCGAATGATATTTCTACGCCAGAGATCAATATCCATGTGACCGAGGAGAGCAAATTCAGCATCATTGACGCACTGCACGATGCGCAATGGGGCGAAGGCGCCAACCTGACCACCATTGATGGTGTGCGAGTCGATTACGCCCAAGGCTGGGGCCTGGTTCGCGCGTCCAACACCACACCGGTGCTGGTCCTGCGCTTCGAGGCGGATACCGAGGCCGAGTTGCAGCGCATCAAGGACGTGTTCCACGCCCAGTTGAAACGTGTTGCCCCTGATCTCCAATTACCGTTCTGATTTTTTTGCACCGGAGCCCTGAATGACCCTCGAACGCGAAGCCGCTGCCAACACCGCCAAGGTCCTTTCCGAAGCGTTGCCTTACATTCGACGCTATGTCGGCAAGACGCTGGTGATCAAGTACGGCGGCAATGCCATGGAAAGCGAAGAGCTGAAAACCGGCTTTGCCCGCGACATCGTGTTGATGAAAGCCGTAGGGATCAACCCGGTGGTGGTCCACGGTGGCGGCCCGCAGATCGGCGACCTGCTCAAGCGCTTGTCGATCGAGAGCCACTTCATCGATGGCATGCGCGTGACCGACGCGCAGACCATGGACGTGGTGGAAATGGTCCTCGGTGGCCAGGTGAACAAGGACATCGTCAACCTGATCAACCGCCACGGCGGCAGCGCCATCGGCCTGACCGGCAAGGACGCGGAGCTGATCCGCGCGAAAAAACTGACGGTCACCCGTCAGACGCCGGAAATGACCCAGCCGGAAATCATCGACATCGGCCAGGTGGGCGAGGTGATCGGTATCAACACCGACCTGCTGAACCTGCTGGTCAAGGGTGACTTCATCCCGGTGATCGCGCCTATCGGCGTGGGCGCCAACGGCGAGTCCTACAACATCAACGCCGACCTGGTAGCCGGCAAGGTGGCGGAAGCGCTGAAGGCTGAAAAGCTGATGCTGCTGACCAACATCGCCGGCCTGATGGACAAGGAAGGCAAGGTGTTGACCGGCCTGACCACGCAACAAGTGGACGAGCTGATCGCCGACGGCACCATCTACGGCGGCATGCTGCCGAAGATCCGCTGCGCGCTGGAAGCAGTGCAAGGCGGCGTGGGCAGCTCGCTGATCCTCGATGGCCGGGTGCCGAATGCAATCCTGCTGGAAATCTTCACCGATACCGGTGTGGGTACGCTGATCAGTAACCGCAAGCGTCCTTAAGCGCTGCAAACAAAAAGGCCCCGCTCAACCTGATTGAGCGGGGCCTTTTTGTTTGTACTCGGTCCACATGTGGGAGCTGGCTTGCCTGCGATGACGGCGGCACATTCAACAACAATGTCGCCAGATAAACCGCTATCGCGGGCAAGCCCGCTCCCACACAGGCCCAGCTCCCACAGTATTACTGAACGCCGAACTGCTCGCGGTACGCCTTGACCGCCGGCAAGTGCTGCTTGAGCTGCGGATCATCTTCCAGGAACTGCAACACCTGGTTCAACGACACAATGCTCACCACCGGAATGCCGAAGTCACGCTCCACTTCCTGGATCGCCGACAATTCACCGTTGCCACGCTCCTGGCGGTTCAACGCGATCAGCACGCCAGCAGCCTTGGCGCCGTCCTGGGAAGCGATGATCTGCATCACCTCGCGGATGGCGGTACCGGCGGTGATCACGTCATCGATGATCAGCACGTCGCCGGTGAGCGGCGCGCCCACCAGGCTGCCGCCTTCGCCATGGGCCTTGGCTTCCTTGCGGTTGAAGCACCATGGCAGATCCTGCCCATGATGTTCCGCCAACGCCACGGCCGTTGCGGCGGCCAGGGGAATGCCCTTGTAGGCCGGGCCGAACAGCACGTCGAAGGAAATACCGCTTTCAACGATGGCCGCCGCGTAGAAACGACCCAGCTGAGCCAGGGCCGAACCCGAGTTGAACAAGCCCGCATTGAAGAAGTACGGGCTGGTGCGCCCGGACTTGAGAGTGAACTCACCGAAGCGCAAAACGCCGCGATCGATGGCAAAACGAATGAAATCGCGTTGATACGCCTGCATGAAAAAAGCCTCAGATACCACGGATTTAGCTAATTAGTTAGACGGCGTGTATCATACACGCACGCGATTTTTGGGGCCATTTATGCGGATCATCAGTGTGAACGTTAATGGTATTCAGGCTGCAGTCGAGCGTGGTTTGCTCAGTTGGCTGCAAGCCCAGAATGCCGACGTCATCTGCCTGCAGGATACCCGCGCCTCCGCCTTTGAACTGGACGACCCAGCCTTCCAACTGGATGGCTACTTCCTTTATGCCTGCGATGCCGAAGTGCCCACCCAAGGTGGCGTGGCTTTGTATTCGCGGTTGCAACCCAAGGCGGTCATCAGCGGCCTCGGCTTCGAGACAGCCGACCGCTACGGGCGCTACCTGCAAGCCGATTTCGATAAGGTCAGCATCGCGACCTTGCTGCTTCCTTCGGGGCAGAACGGCGATGAAGACTTGAACCAGAAGTTCAAGCTAATGGACGACTTCGCCCGTTACCTGGATAAACAGCGACGCAAACGTCGCGAGTACATTTATTGTGGCTCGCTGTACGTGGCGCAACAGAAGCTGGATATCAAGAACTGGCGCGACAGCCAGCAATCCCCGGGCTTCCTGGCGCCGGAACGGGCCTGGATGGACGAGATTGTCGGCAACATGGGGTATGTCGATGCCCTGCGCGAAGTCAGCCGCGAAGGCGACCAGTACAGCTGGTGGCCAGACAACGAACAGGCGGAGATGCTCAACCTGGGCTGGCGTTTCGATTACCAGCTGCTGACCCCGGGCCTGCGCCGGTTCGTGCGCAGCGCACGCTTGCCGCGCCAGCCGCGCTTCTCGCAGCACGCGCCGCTGATCGTGGACTACGACTGGACACTGACCATCTGAGGTCTTTTTCCAGGTACAAAAAAACCGACATCGCTGTCGGTTTTTTTGTGGGCGCTCATTATTTGATCAGTCGCCAGGTCAAGGGATAGCGATAGGCGATCCCCTTGTTGGCCTTGATCGCACCGATGATCGTCAGTGCCACACCGGCGATGGCCAGCGCCGTCATCAGGAAGAACCCAATGACCGCAAAGGCCAGCACGATGCACACGATCCAGGCGATGGCCACGGTGATCTGGAAGTTCAGCGCCTCCTTGCCCTGATCATCAATGAACGGGTCCAACTCTTTCTTCATCTGCCAGAGGATCAGCGGCCCGACGACACTGCCGAAGGGGAATACAAACCCCAGAAATGCCGCGAGATGGCACAACATCGCACCCTGGCGCACTTCGTAGGAAGGCGTAGGCACTGGCATTTGGCTGTCATTCATGGCGCGTCTCCTTGAGGCAGGTATCAGTCAGCCAGTGCGGCGTTCTGCAGTTCGAAGATTTCGGTCATGCCTTTCTGGGCCAGGGCCAGCATGGCGTTCAGCTCGGCCGGCTGGAATGGCGCGCCTTCGGCGGTGCCCTGCACTTCGATGAAACCACCGGTGCTGGTCATGACTACGTTCAAGTCAGTCTCGGCGGCCGAGTCTTCCAGGTAGTCCAGGTCCAGCACTGGCTCGCCCTGATACATGCCCACCGAGACGGCGGCGATCATTTGCTTGAGCGGGTCACCGCCTTTCAGGCCGCCACGCTTCTTGATCACTTTCAGTGCATCGACCAGGGCCACCATGGCGCCCGTGATGGATGCCGTGCGGGTGCCACCATCGGCCTGGATCACGTCGCAATCGACGTACAGGGTCACGTCGCCCAGCTTGGACATGTCCAGGGCTGCGCGCAGGGAGCGGCCGATCAGGCGCTGGATTTCCAGAGTGCGCCCGCCTTGCTTGCCACGGCTGGCTTCACGCTGGTTACGCTCGCCGGTGGCGCGCGGCAGCATGCCGTACTCGGCGGTCAACCAACCCTGGCCCTGGCCTTTGAGGAAACGCGGCACGCCGTTTTCGACGCTGACGGTGCAGATCACCTTGGTATCGCCAAACTCGACCAGTACAGATCCCTCGGCGTGTTTGGTGTAGTTGCGGGTGATGCGGATCGAGCGGAGCTGATCGGCAACGCGACCACTTGGACGTTTCATAGGGGATACCTGTACTGAGGACGAAAAACTGCCGAGCATTATAGAGCCGTGGGCCGATTCGGGGCACTTCTAAAAATTCGGTTACGAATGGCCAGGCCGTCGCCCATTGTTTGGGCGTGCCCGCCCCACTGCGCTACAATCCTGCGCCTTCTTAACCTGCAACGCGAGGTACCTCCATGGTGCACAGCATGACCGCCTTCGCCCGCGTCGAAAAAGCCGGCGCCCAAGGCACCCTGAGCTGGGAGCTGCGCTCGGTCAACAGCCGCTACCTGGAACCGCACCTGCGCCTGCCGGAATCGTTCCGCGACCTCGAAGGCGCCGTTCGTGAAGCGCTGCGCCAGGGCATCTCCCGCGGCAAGCTGGAATGCACCCTGCGCTTTACCGAGGAAACCACCGGCAAAGCCTTGCAAATCGACCGCGACCGCGCCGCGCAGCTGGTCGCCGCCGCCGAAACCATTGCCGGCCTGATCAAACAGCCTGCGGCCCTCAACCCGCTGGAAGTGCTGGCCTGGCCCGGCGTGCTGGTGGCCGATGCCACCGACCCGCAAGCCCTCAACGCCGAAGCCCTCGCCCTGTTCAACCAGGGCTTGAAGGAGCTCAAGGCCGGCCGCGAGCGCGAAGGCGCCGAACTGGCGCGCCTGATCAGCGATCGTCTCACCGCCATCGAAGAAGACGTGGTGACCCTGCGCGAACTGGTGCCGCAGATGCTCGCGACCCAGCGCCAGAAAGTCCTCGACCGCTTCGCCGACATGAAGGCCGACCTCGACCCGACGCGCCTGGAGCAGGAAATGGTCCTGCTGGCGCAAAAGAGCGACGTCGCCGAAGAACTCGACCGCCTGAGCACCCACATCCTTGAAGTACGCCGCGTACTCAAGTCGGCCGGTGCCGCCGGTCGGCGCCTGGACTTCCTGATGCAGGAACTCAACCGCGAAGCCAATACACTCGGCTCCAAGGCGTTCGACCCGCGCAGCACCACAGCTGCGGTCAACCTCAAAGTGTTGATCGAGCAGATGCGCGAACAAGTACAGAATATTGAGTAAGGCAACCTCCATGACCCACAGCACCGGCACCCTTTACATCATTTCCGCCCCTTCGGGCGCGGGCAAGAGCAGCCTGGTCAAGGCCCTGACCGACGCCGACGAGCAGATCCGCATCTCGGTGTCCCACACCACCCGCGCCATGCGCCCGGGTGAAGTGAACGGCGTGCACTATCACTTCGTCGAGCGCACCGAGTTCGTCAAGATGATCGAACACGGCGACTTCCTGGAGCGCGCCGAAGTGTTCGGCAACCTCTACGGCACCTCGCAAAGCCACCTGCAGCAGACCCTGGACGAAGGCCACGACCTGATCCTGGAAATCGACTGGCAGGGCGCCGAGCAAGTGCGCAAGCTGATGCCCCAGGCGCGCTCGATCTTCATCCTGCCGCCGTCCCTCGACGCCTTGCACCAGCGCCTGACCAACCGCGGCCAGGACAGCGACGAAATCATCGAAGGCCGCATGCGTGAAGCCGTCAGTGAAATGAGCCACTACGTCGACTACGACTACCTGATCATCAACGACGATTTTTCCCACGCACTGGAGGATTTGAAGGCGATTTTCCGCACCAATCAGCTTCAGCAAAAGCGCCAACAGCAGCGTTTCGGCAAATTACTGGCTGAACTGCTCGGTTGATTGGCTCTTCCCAAAACCGCTGCAAGGGCTTTACATTGGCACTTGCAGCGGTTTTACCCAGGCTTGCGAAAAATCAGCGCTTCCCTAAACGCTGGTGATTTTTTAAACTGTTCAGTCCGCTCGCCCAACCGGGCAGCGCGCATCTTGCATCCGCTCCGAGGAATATCATGGCCCGCGTAACCGTTGAAGACTGCCTAGACCACGTGGCAAACCGCTTTGAGCTGGTCATGCTCTCTACCAAGCGTGCCCGTCAACTGGCCACTGGCGGCAAAGAGCCCCTGGTTCAGTGGGAAAACGACAAGCCTACCGTTGTGGCCCTGCGTGAAATCGCTGAAGGCCTGATGAGCTACGAGTTCATCGCCAACGCCGAAATCGTTGAAGACGAACCGCTGTTTGCAGCGTTCGAGGACGAGTCCAACGAGGCCGTCTAAGCCTATGCCTGGTCGACGTAGCACGGCGCGGGGTCAACGCATGCGGCAGGAGTCATTCCTATGCCGAGCATAGACGCCCTCGCCGATCGCTTATCGACCTACCTCGGCCCAGACCAGGTCAACCTGGTCCGCCGAGCGTATTTCTACGCCGAACAAGCCCACGACGGCCAACGCCGCCGCAGTGGCGAGGCGTATGTCACCCATCCTCTTGCGGTGGCCAATATTCTTGCCGACATGCACATGGACCATCAGAGCCTGATGGCCGCGATGCTGCATGACGTGATCGAAGACACCGGCATCGCCAAGGAAGCGCTCAGCGCCCAATTTGGCGAAACCGTGGCCGAACTGGTCGATGGGGTCAGCAAACTGACCCAGATGAACTTCGAGACCAAGGCCGAAGCCCAGGCGGAAAACTTCCAGAAGATGGCCATGGCCATGGCCCGCGATATCCGCGTGATCCTGGTCAAGCTGGCCGACCGGCTGCACAACATGCGCACGCTGGAAGTGCTGTCCGGCGAAAAACGCCGGCGCATCGCCAAGGAAACCCTGGAAATCTACGCGCCCATCGCCAACCGGCTGGGCATGCATGCCATTCGTATCGAATTCGAAGACCTCGGCTTCAAGGCCATGCACCCGATGCGTTCGGCGCGCATCTACCAAGCGGTCAAGCGCGCCCGGGGCAATCGCAAGGAAATCGTCAACAAGATCGAAGAGTCCCTGAGCCATTGCCTGGCCATCGATGAGATCGAGGGCGAGGTCAGCGGCCGGCAGAAGCACATCTACGGCATCTACAAGAAGATGCGCGGCAAGCGCCGGGCCTTCAACGAGATCATGGACGTGTACGCGTTCCGGATCATCGTCGACAAGGTGGACACCTGCTACCGCGTGCTGGGCGCTGTACATAATTTGTACAAACCCCTGCCGGGCCGCTTCAAGGACTACATCGCGATTCCCAAGGCCAACGGCTATCAGTCGCTGCATACCACGCTGTTCGGTATGCACGGGGTGCCGATCGAGATCCAGATCCGCACCCGCGAGATGGAAGAGATGGCCAACAACGGCATCGCCGCCCATTGGCTGTACAAATCCAGCGGCGACGAGCAGCCAAAAGGCACCCACGCCCGCGCGCGCCAGTGGGTCAAAGGCGTGCTGGAAATGCAGCAACGTGCAGGCAACTCCCTGGAATTCATCGAAAGCGTGAAGATCGACCTGTTCCCGGACGAGGTCTACGTGTTCACGCCAAAAGGCCGGATCATGGAGCTGCCCAAAGGCTCCACGGCGGTCGATTTTGCCTATGCGGTGCACACCGATGTGGGCAATAGCTGCATTGCCTGTCGGATCAATCGCCGTCTCGCACCGCTGTCCGAGCCGCTGCAAAGCGGCTCCACGGTGGAGATCGTCAGCGCACCGGGCGCACGCCCGAACCCGGCCTGGCTCAACTTTGTCGTCACCGGCAAGGCGCGCACCCATATCCGCCACGCCCTGAAGCTGCAGCGCCGCTCCGAGTCCATCAGCCTGGGCGAACGCCTGCTGAACAAGGTGCTCAACGGTTTCGACAGCGCCCTCGACAAGATCCCGGCCGAGCGCGTGCAAGCGATGCTCCACGAGTACCGCCAGGAAACCATCGAAGACCTGCTGGAAGATATCGGCCTGGGCAACCGCATGGCCTACGTGGTCGCCCGCCGCCTGCTGGGCGAAGGCGAGCAACTGCCAAGCCCCGAAGGCCCGCTGGCAATTCGTGGCACCGAGGGCCTGGTGCTCAGCTACGCCAAGTGCTGCACGCCGATCCCGGGCGACCCGATTGTCGGCCACCTGTCGGCGGGCAAAGGCATGGTGGTGCACCTGGACAACTGCCGCAACATCACCGAGATCCGCCACAACCCGGAAAAATGCATCCAGCTCTCGTGGGCCAAGGATGTCACCGGCGAATTCAACGTCGAGTTGCGCGTCGAGCTGGAACACCAGCGCGGCCTGATCGCCCTGCTGGCCAGCAGCGTCAACGCAGCCGACGGCAATATCGAGAAGATCAGCATGGATGAACGCGATGGCCGCATCAGCGTGGTCCAACTGGTCGTCAGCGTGCACGACCGCGTGCACCTGGCCCGCGTGATCAAGAAGCTGCGCGCCTTGACCGGTGTGATTCGTATCACCCGCATGCGTGCATAACCTGTCTCTTACAAGGAGTCACTCATGACCAAGACTGTTATCACCAGCGACAAGGCCCCGGCCGCCATCGGCACCTACTCCCAGGCGATCAAGGCGGGCAACACCGTCTACATGTCCGGCCAGATCCCTCTGGACCCAAAGACCATGGAACTGGTTGAAGGCTTCGAAGCACAGACCGTGCAAGTCTTCGAAAACCTCAAGTCCGTTGCCGAAGCCGCTGGCGGTTCGTTCAAGGACATCGTCAAGTTGAACATCTTCCTCACCGACCTGAGCCACTTTGCCAAGGTCAACGAGATCATGGGCAAGTACTTCGAACAACCTTACCCAGCCCGCGCCGCCATCGGCGTAGCCGCTCTGCCAAAGGGCGCGCAGGTTGAGATGGACGCAATTCTGGTCATCGAGTAAAACACCCGGCGCAGCCTCCACCGGCTGCGCCGACCCTGTTTCAGAAGGATTTCGTAATGCGCAAAGCGCTCGTAGCCACATCATTGCTCACCCTGCTGCTCGGCGGCTGCGCCAGCAACCCCGCCGACCTGGACGTGAGCGGCACCTGGATCAACCAGGTCGCCATCGATGCGGCAGCCAAGGGCGGCCCTTTGCGCGAAGCCCTGCAAAGCTTTGGCCCGAACCTCGAATGGCAGGTCAACACCAAGGCGGCGCAGGCGCGCTACTACAACGGTTTTGAAGTAGCGGAAGGCAAGTTGCTCGGCGAGCAATCCGGCGCCTGGAGCGTGGATTTCTACGGCAGCTCCGCCACCGAACTCAAGCGCAAAGGCAAGCAACTGCTGCAAGCGGCCAACGACAATGAGCCTGAACAGCTGTTCGCCCGCCCCACAGAGCCGGCCCCGGAGGGTGCGCCATTGGGCGCCAACTTCGAACGGGCGCTGTATGCGGCCTACCTGGGTGGCGACTGGAAGATCACCGACGGCTTCGGCAACGGCGCCATCGTGCAATTCCAGGCCAACGGCAAGGTCGTCGGCCTGCCGAATGCTGATCAGTACTCGCTATGCCTGGCGGGTGATTGCGCCTCCATGAGCGGCGGCTACGACAGCATCTGGTTGCAACTGAATGGCCAGGGCAATCCATGGATTTTTGTGCGCAAGGGCGGGCAGCTGGAAATCTTCCAGGCGGTCAACACTGCACAGGCCGATGAAGTACCCCAGTTCACCCCCGGCCCGCGCCAATGGTTGCTTGAAAAGCAATAACCAGCCTCGCGCTGATCTAAATGTGGGAGCTGGCTTGCCTGCGATAGCGGTATCACATCCACAGAGATGTTGACTGATACACCGCTATCGCAGGCAAGCCAGCTCCCACAGTTTTTGACCGCATTTCAGCCTTTGAGAATCGCCGCGTAACCTTCGCGGTAACTCGGATAGGTCGGCGTCCAGCCCAGCGCTTTAGCCCGTGCATTACTGCACTGCTTGCTCCCCGCACGCCGCACACTGGCGTCATCCGCCCACTCCGTCACGCCCAGGTACTCACGTAACCAATCCACCACCTCGGCCAACGGCGCCGGCGCATCGTCAACGCCGATGTAGACCTTGTCCAACTGACCACCCTGCTCCACATGCCGCAGCAAAAAGGCCAGCAAGCCCGCCGCATCGTCCGCATGAATGCGGTTGCCATATAAAGGGGGGTCGATCGCCACGCGGTAGCCTTGGCGTACCTGGGTCAGCAGCCATTCACGGCCCGGGCCGTAGATGCCGGTCAAGCGCACGATGCTCGCCGGGATGCCGCTATCGAGCGCCACTTGCTCGGCTTCCAGCATCACTTGCCCGGAATAGCCCTGCGCCTGGGTGTCGGACGATTCATCAACCCACTCGCCGTTCTGCTGCCCGTACACGCTGCTGCTGGAGACAAACAGCAGGTGCTTCGGCGTCTGGCCGTAGTCGTCCAGCCACTCCAGCACATGCTTCAAGCCCTGCACGTAAGCCGCGCGATACCCGGCCTCGTCGTGGTCCGTCGCGGCGGCGCAATACACCAGGTAATCCACCCCGCCAATCGGCCAGGTCTCCGGGCAATCCTTGTTGAACAGGTCACCGGCAATGCCGATCACCCCATCGGGCAGGCGCGAAATATCGCGACGCAGGCCATGGACCTCCCATTCCGAGGCCAGCAATTGGCTAGCCAGCCGACTACCCACATCGCCGCAACCGGCAATCACAACAGAAGGCGCAGACATTACAAAACTCCGTTCTCAAAGGTCTAGATTAGCCCTCACAGCTGACCGACGGCCAGAAAAAGGACAAATAAAGTTACTGTATTACTTCTGTTAACAAGAATTACTTGCAATAATAAGCACCCATTTGTCCTCGGCCCCCTGGGTCTTGATGGACGATCACCCATTTTTTCTTCTCAGGTCCGGCCAGCATGACACGTAATACAACCCCCGCTTCGCCAACCACGTCCCGCGCCTGGCGCGCGATTGCTGCGCTGTTGTTCAGCGTCCTGCTGGCTCCGACCGCAGCCTTCGCCGACGCCACCGCCCCGGCTGCTCCAGCCGCTGCCGAACACAGCACTGCCGCGCCAGCCGCTGCTCCCGCAGCTGCACCGGCCGCCACCGACCCGGCCCTGGCTGCAGATCCGGCAGCCGCTGACGAAACCGGCGTGGTCCTGGAAGAAGACAACACCCTGGGCATGGCCCACGACCTGTCGCCGTGGGGCATGTACCAGAATGCTGACGTCGTGGTGAAGGCCGTGATGATTGGCCTGGCCATCGCCTCGATCATCACCTGGACCATCTGGATCGCCAAGGGCTTCGAGCTGCTGGGTGCCAAGCGTCGCCTGCGCACTGAAATCGTCCACCTGAAAAAAGCCACCACCCTCAAGGAAGCCAGCGAAAGCGCGACCAAGAAGGGCACCCTGGCCAACACCCTGGTGCACGACGCGCTGGAAGAAATGCGCCTGTCGGCCAACACCCGCGAAAAAGAAGGCATCAAGGAACGTGTGGCTTTCCGTCTTGAGCGCCTGGTGGCCGCCTGCGGTCGCAACATGAGCAGCGGCACCGGCGTGCTGGCTACCATCGGTTCCACCGCACCGTTCGTCGGCCTGTTCGGCACCGTGTGGGGCATCATGAACAGCTTCATCGGCATCGCCAAGACCCAGACCACCAACCTCGCCGTCGTTGCCCCAGGCATCGCCGAAGCCCTGCTGGCTACGGCCCTGGGCCTGGTTGCGGCGATTCCTGCGGTAGTGATCTACAACGTCTTCGCCCGTTCGATTGCCGGCTACAAGGCCCAGGTATCGGACGCGTCGGCAGAAGTCCTGCTGCTGGTCAGCCGCGACCTCGATCACCTGCCTACCGAGCGCAGCTCGCAACCGCACATGGTGAAAGTGGGGTAATCGGCCATGGGCCTGCATTTGAATCAAGGCGACGACGAACTCGTCGAGAACCACGAAATCAACGTCACGCCGTTTATCGACGTGATGCTCGTGCTGCTGATCATCTTCATGGTGGCCGCACCACTGGCTACCGTGGACATCAAGGTCGACTTGCCCGCCTCCAGCGCCAAGCCGGCGCCGCGGCCAGAGAAGCCGGTGTTCCTCAGCGTCAAGGCGGACCAGCGTCTGTTCCTGGGCGAAGAAGAAGTCAAATCCGAAACCCTCGGCCAGGTGCTCGACGCCAAGACCCAGGGCAAGAAAGACACGACGATCTTCTTCCAGGCCGACAAGGGCGTGGACTACGGCGACCTGATGAGCGTGATGGATGCCCTGCGGGCAGCCGGCTACCTCAAGGTAGGCCTGGTCGGACTTGAGACGGCAGCCAAGAAATGATCACGACGCGCCACAAACTGACGCGTTATGGCACAAGCCTCGCTGTCGTGCTGGGCGTGCATGCCGTCGCGATTATCATCGCGCTTCAATGGTCCGCGCCGCATACGGTGCAGTTGCCGCCGGCTGCCATGGTCATCGACCTGGCACCGATGCCCGCGCCGCCACCTCCGGCCCCGCCGAAGGTGATCACGCCGCCGCAACCGCCAGCACCGGTGGAAGAACTGCCATTGCCGAAGCTGGCCGAAGCACCCAAGCCGACAATCCAGGTGCCCAAGCCGGTCAAGCCCAAACCGAAACCGCAGCCGCCCAAGCCGGTGGAGAAAAAGGTCGAGCCGCCCAAGGAGAAACCTTCCGAAGAGCCGCCGAGCGACGCGCCACCGACCAACGCGCCTGCGGAGAAATCGGCCCAGCCGGTCCCTGGCCCATCGCCCCAACAGGTGGCGGCCAAGGCTTCCTGGGAAGGCACCCTGCTCGCGCACTTGCAGAAGTACAAGAAGTACCCGCCCGGCGCCCAGGCCCGTGGCAAGGAAGGCTTGAACCGCCTGCGCTTCGTGGTCGATGGTGAAGGCAACGTGCTGTCCTACGAGTTGGTGGGCCGCTCCGGCAACGCCGACCTGGACCGTGCGACCCTGGACATGATCCGTCGTGCCCAGCCACTGCCCAAGCCGCCGGCCGACATGCTCAAGGGTGGCAGCATCGAGATCGTTGCACCGTTCGTGTACAACATCGAGAAACGCCGCTAAGACAATGTGGGAGGGGGCAAACCCCTCCCACATTTGATTTCATCACCGCATAAAGTCCCTTTCCCACAAAATCCCCGGCATTCCCCGCTCAATCCCCAACAAACTTCTGATAACGTGCGTCTATCGATTGCAGCCGTTATGCTTGGCCCGCAACCTCATGGACGCCCGCTATGACTCTTACAGAATTACGCTACATCGTGACCCTCGCCCAAGAGCAGCACTTCGGCCACGCGGCCGAGCGTTGCCATGTCAGCCAGCCGACGCTGTCGGTGGGTGTGAAAAAGCTTGAAGACGAACTCGGTGTGCTGATTTTCGAGCGCAGCAAAAGCGCCGTGCGCCTCACTCCCGTGGGCGAAGGCATCGTTGCCCAGGCACAGAAGGTGCTGGAGCAGGCGCAAAGCATTCGCGAGCTGGCCCAGGCCGGCAAGAACCAGCTGACCGCTCCGCTGAAAGTCGGCGCCATCTACACCGTCGGCCCGTACCTGTTCCCGCACCTGATCCCGCAACTGCACCGCGTCGCGCCGCAGATGCCGCTGTATATCGAAGAAAACTTCACCCACGTGCTGCGCGACAAACTGCGCAACGGCGAGCTGGACGCGATCATCATCGCCCTGCCCTTCCACGAGGCTGACGTGCTGACCCTGCCGCTCTACGACGAGCCGTTCCAGGTACTGATGCCGGCCAACCACCCGTGGACGCAAAAAGCCTCCATCGACGCCGCCCTGCTCAACGACAAGAGCCTGCTGCTGCTCGGCGAAGGCCACTGCTTCCGCGACCAGGTACTGGAAGCCTGCCCGACCCTGACCAAGGGCAACGACGGCGCCAAGCACACCACCGTGGAATCCAGCTCCCTGGAAACCATCCGCCATATGGTCGCCTCCGGCCTGGGCATCTCGATCCTGCCGCTGTCGGCAGTGGACAGCCATCACTACGCCCCCGGCGTGATCGAAGTGCGCCCGCTGACGCCACCCGTGCCGTTCCGCACCGTGGCCATCGCCTGGCGTGCCAGCTTCCCACGGCCCAAAGCCATTGAGATCCTCGCCGACTCGATCCGCCTGTGCTCGGTGGCCAAGCCGCCCGTGGCGAGCTAAGCCCGCGTATGACTGAGCTGTCGCAGGTGTCGGTGACGGCACTCAAGGGTGTCGGTGAAGCCATGGCCGAGAAGCTGGCCAAGGTCGGCCTGGAGAATCTCCAGGACGTGCTGTTCCACCTGCCCCTGCGTTATCAGGACCGCACCCGCGTAGTGCCCATCGGCCATTTGCGCCCTGGGCAGGATGCGGTGGTCGAAGGCACCGTCAGCGGCGCCGACGTGGTGATGGGCAAGCGCCGCAGCCTGGTGGTGCGCCTGCAAGACGGCACCGGCGGCCTGAGCCTGCGCTTCTACCATTTCAGCAATGCGCAGAAGGAAGGCCTCAAGCGCGGCACCCGCGTGCGTTGCTACGGCGAAGCGCGCCCCGGCGCATCGGGCCTGGAGATCTACCACCCGGAATACCGCGCCATCACCGGCGACGAGCCGCCGCCGGTGGACACCACCCTCACGCCGATCTACCCGCTCACCGAAGGCCTGACCCAACAGCGCCTGCGCCAACTGTGCACGCAGACCCTGACCATGCTCGGCCCGAAAAGCCTGCCCGACTGGCTGCCGCTGGAGCTGGCCCGCGACTATCAACTGGCGCCGCTGGACGATGCGATCCGCTACCTGCATCACCCGCCGGCCGATGCCGATGTGGACGAACTCGCCCTTGGTCACCACTGGGCCCAGCACCGCCTGGCCTTTGAAGAACTGCTGACGCACCAACTGTCCCAGCAACGCCTGCGCGAAAGCATGCGCTCCCTGCGCGCGCCCGCCATGCCCAAGGCCACCAAGCTGCCGGCGCAATACCTGGCCAACCTCGGCTTCGCGCCGACCGGTGCCCAGCAGCGCGTCGGCAATGAAATCGCCTACGACCTCAGCCAGAAAGAACCCATGCTGCGCCTGATCCAGGGCGACGTGGGCGCGGGCAAGACCGTGGTCGCCGCCCTCGCCGCCCTGCAAGCGCTGGAAGCCGGCTACCAGGTGGCGCTGATGGCACCCACCGAGATCCTCGCCGAGCAGCACTTCATCACCTTCAAGCGCTGGCTCGAACCCCTCGGCCTGGAAGTCGCGTGGCTGGCCGGCAAGCTCAAGGGCAAGAACCGCGCAGCCGCGCTGGAGCAGATCGCCGGCGGTGCACCGATGGTGGTGGGCACCCACGCGCTGTTCCAGGACGAAGTGAAGTTCAAGAACCTGGCCCTGGTGATCATCGACGAACAGCACCGCTTCGGCGTGCAACAACGCCTGGCCCTGCGCCAGAAAGGCGTGGGCGGGCGCATGAACCCGCACCAGCTGATCATGACCGCCACGCCGATCCCACGCACCCTGGCGATGAGCGCCTACGCCGACCTCGACACCTCGATCCTCGACGAACTGCCCCCCGGCCGGACCCCGGTCAACACCGTGCTGGTCACCGATACCCGCCGCGTCGAAGTGATCGAACGCGTGCGCGGCGCCTGTGCCGAAGGCCGCCAGGCGTACTGGGTGTGCACGCTGATCGAAGAGTCCGAAGAGCTGACCTGCCAGGCCGCCGAGACCACCTATGAAGACCTCACCAGCGCCCTTGGCGAACTCAAGGTCGGGCTGATCCACGGCCGCATGAAGCCTGCGGAAAAAGCCGCGGTGATGGCCGAATTCAAGGCCGGCAACCTGCAACTGCTGGTGGCCACCACCGTGATCGAAGTCGGTGTGGACGTGCCCAACGCCAGCCTGATGATCATCGAAAACCCCGAGCGCCTGGGCCTCGCCCAACTGCACCAACTGCGCGGCCGTGTCGGCCGGGGCAGCGCCGCCAGCCATTGCGTGCTGCTGTATCACCCGCCGCTGTCACAAATCGGTCGCCAGCGCCTGGGCATCATGCGCGAAACCAACGACGGTTTTGTCATCGCCGAAAAAGACCTCGAACTGCGCGGCCCCGGCGAAATGCTCGGCACGCGCCAGACCGGCCTGCTGCAATTCAAGGTGGCGGACCTGATGCGCGACGCCGACCTGCTGCCCGCCGTGCGCGACGCCGCGCAAGTCTTGCTGGAACGCTGGCCGGAACATGTCAGCCCACTGCTGGACCGCTGGCTCCGACATGGGCAGCAATACGGCCAAGTGTGACGCCTGACTCACTTATACGACCAACAGCTGTACCAAGCTGGTTATACTCCGTTGACAGTAAGAAATTGGATCAGGCCATGTCAGAAGTAGCCCTCGCCACAGCCCCACTGACCGCCCCGCCGGTCATTCAGGCTCTGCTCGCAAAGCTCGCCATCCCCTACACGGAAGTCGCCGAACACCCAGGCTTGAACCCTGCACGCAAGGTTCAGGCGGTGTTGCTGGAAGATGCGGTGGGCGCTCTGATGGTGTTGTTCCCGCAGAACCAATTGCTCGACCTCAACCGCCTCGCCGAACTCACCGGGCGCCGCCTGACAGCCGTGTCGCCCGAGCGCGTCGAACGCATGCTCGGCAAGCACGACCTGGCCTTGCTGCCCGGCTTGCCGGCGCTGACCAGCTCGCCGTGCCTGTACGAAGGCAGCCTGCTCAACGAATCGAGCCTGCTGGTGCATTCGGGTGAAGCCGGGTTGCTGCTGGAGATCGCCAGCGAGCACTTCAAAAGCATGCTCACCAAGGCCAGCGCCGCCCAGTTCGGCGAGCCCTTGAGCAACATCCGCCCGAACCTCGACCGCCCCAATGATGACCGTGAGGAAATCACCCAGGCGATGCAGGCATTCACTGCCCGCCGCATCCAGCAACGCCTGGAAGCGACCATCGAGATTCCGCCACTGGCTGACACCGCGCAGAAGATCATCAAGCTGCGCGTCGACCCCAACGCCACCATCGATGACATCACCGGCGTGGTGGAAACCGACCCGGCCCTGGCCGCCCAAGTGGTGAGCTGGGCCGCGTCGCCGTACTACGCCTCGCCGGGCAAGATCCGCTCAGTGGAAGACGCCATCGTCCGCGTGCTGGGCTTCGACCTGGTGATCAACCTCGCGCTGGGCCTGGCCCTGGGCAAGACCCTGAGCTTGCCCAAGGACCACCCGCACCAGTCCACGCCGTACTGGCACCAGTCGATCTACACCGCCGCCGTGATCGAAGGCCTGACCCGCGCCATGCCCCGCGCCCAGCGCCCGGAAGCCGGCCTGACCTACCTCGCCGGCCTGCTGCACAACTTTGGCTACCTGCTGCTGGCCCACGTGTTCCCGCCGCATTTCTCGCTGATCTGCCGCCACCTGGAGGTCAACCCGCACCTGTGCCACAGCTATGTGGAACAGCATTTGTTGGGGATCAGCCGTGAGCAGATCGGCGCCTGGCTGATGCGTTACTGGGACATGCCGGACGAGTTGTCCACAGCCCTGCGCTTCCAGCACGACCCGACCTATGACGGGCAGTACGCTGAGTATCCGAACCTGGTGTGTCTGGCCGTGCGCTTGTTGCGCAGCCGTGGCATTGGTTCCGGGCCGGACGCCGCCATTCCCGATGAACTGCTCGAGCGCCTGGGCCTGACCCGGGACAAGGCGGAGGAAGTGGTGGGCAAGGTGTTGGATGCCGAGGTGCTGTTGCGCGAACTGGCCTCGCAGTTCTAGCCAGGCCTGAAGACCGCTATCGCGGGCAAGCCCGCTCCCACATTTTGATTTGCGAATGCCGTCAAATGTGGGAGCTGGCTTGCCTGCGATGAATCCACCTCGGTCTACCTGAAGACCCTACTTCTTTTTCTTCGGCTTCAAATACTTGGTCAACCCCTGGAACCAGATCACCAGCGCCGGGTTGCCCTTGATCTGGATCGACTTGTCCTGAATCCCCGTCATGAACGCCAGTTGCTTGTTCTTCGCCTGCATCGTGGCGAAGCCATAGGCGGCATCCTTGAACGCAATCGCAAACGCCGGCGCCGGGTGAACACCCGAGCGGCTGGTGATGCGTTGGTCTTTGACGATGAAATGACGGGCAACCTTGCCGTCGAGGGTCTGCAACTGGAAGGCCAGGTCTTTATCGCCCAGCTGTTGCTGGAAGGCAGGATTGCTGCGGCTGGCTTTGCCCATCATCAGGCCCAGCACCCACAGGAGAAGACGAAATTTCATGCACACGGCCTCGGGTAATTATTGAGTGGCCGCAGCAGTTTAACGATTTGCAAAAAGAACGCCACCGATCTGGCGCTTTAACGGAAGATCGGCTGGCGTTTGACGCTTATAGCAGCATGTTACTTAAACGTTAGGGCAAGGTACCGGCGCCCAGTCGGTCAGGTTCGGATCGCGGCAAGTGCCTTCGATCTGCGCTTTACCGGCGCTGGCGACCTTCTTGCTTTCAGCCTGGCTGACTTTCACGGTCTGGAAGCTTTTCTCGGTATCGACGGCTTCACGCGGCACCACTGGCAGGGGTGGCTTCTTCGGTGGCTTGACGACTTTGTTGCCTTTGTTGGCTTTACCCGCCGGTGGGACCACCGCTGCGGTGTCGGCCGTGGCCACGGTGACCACATCGGCACGCTGCACGCTGACTTGTTGCAGGTCTTTTTCGTACGCCTGGTTGTAGTTGTTCAGGTCCTCGGCGGCCTTGCCGTTCACCGCTACGATCAGGTCGTTGGATTCCTTCAGGCCTGCGACGATTTCCGCCAGGCGCTTGCGGCCTTCGGTGTCGTTGACGGTCTTGGCCTTGCGGTCGTTGACCAGCTTGGTGAACGCGCTCTGGTAGCACTGTTGCGACGCCTTGGCGTAGGCAGTACTGCGGTCGATGTCGGACGCGCTTTTGTTGACGTCGGTGGCGTAGGACGCAATGCGCTGGTTGTCGTCGCTGATCTGCTTCTGACGCTCGGTGTAGTAACCCGCCGCGCCACCCGCCAGGGCGCCGCCCGCTGCGCCGATCGCCGCGTTGCGGCCGCGCTTGTCGGAGTCGCCGGTCAGGGCGCCCAGCAGTGCACCACCGGCCGCGCCGAGAGCGGCACCGGTGACGACCGACTTGGTCATGTCCGAATCGGTGCTGCGCAGGTGCTGCACCGGCTCGTAGCAGTTCGGGTAGTACTCGACCTTGGTGCTCGACGCGACCTTGGACGCCGGCGACGTGGCGCAACCGGTCAGCACGGTGCTGAAGCCGGCCGCGATCAACAACAAGTGACGCTTGGAAACCGCCTTACGGGAAAAACGCATAGGTGTGTTCTCTTTTAGTTTGACTTGCCCAGCACGGCCCAACGCCGCCTGAGTCCCTTCCAAGCTCGCCATACAGCCAGCGCTCATCGCTGACCGCTCGCTGCGAGCAATTCCTTCAAGATCGTCGCCGGGTCGGCCCGCTGTTGCTTGCGGTAGTTGCCGACATGGCGGACGAACAGTGTCGCGCGCGTCACCAGGCTCTTGCCGAGCACCGGCTTGCGATCCAACTCTTCCTTGATCCGTTGAAACTGCGCCTGGATCACCGCATCGGTGTAGCGCGTACCGGTGGCCAGGTTGTCGATATAGATCGCCACCGCGCCGTCGAGGGCGCTGCGGCCGTTGGCAATGGCCATCGCAAACAGCTGCGCGCTGGCTTCATCCTTGTTGTCCACGGCCTGCTGGCGACTCTTCTGCAAATTGGCCAGGCGGATGTTGTAGTTGCCGATGGTCTCGGCCACCAACGCCGCCGACTGGATCAGGTTGCCCGCCGCTTCTTCGCGTTGCTGGGCGATCAGCGAGACGTTGCGCTTGAGCTCTTCGTTGACCAGCCCCAGCTCGGCTTGCAGCTTGGGATCGGCGCTGGCGGCGATGATGCTGTCCAGGCGCTTGGTCGGGTCCTGGGCGTCGTCGATGGCGTCGGTCAGGGCGGCCAGGCGACCTTCTTTCTGCCACTGCGCAAACAGTTCCTTGTAGCGCGAGCGCGGCGCCGACAGCGCGCCAATCGCCACGCGAAAACCGGTGGTCTCGTTGCTTTGCTCGGTGCCGTCGGCGCCAAACAGCGGGTACTCGCGGCGCATGCCGGTAAACAGCGTGCCCTCGCCTTCCAGGTAGTTGCCGCCCTTGACCACAAAGCCGCCGTAGGTGCCCTGGCGACGTCCGGCGTGCACCAGCTGGAAGGATTCCTGGACCATCTCGGCAGCGTTGCCGATCACGTCGAACATGCCGATGGGGTTGGGCAGTTTGGTGCCGATGGGCATCAGGCGCGCGGCCTGGCCGGTGCCGCCAGCGACCTGGTTGAACACCGCGTAGTCGCCCAGCGGGCCGTCACTGTCGCTGCCTTCGGCGCGGCGCGGGAACAGGCGCCCTTCCAGGTCCTGACGGCTCACCGCCTGGCCGCCACGCGCGGCGAATTCCCATTCAACTTCTGTCGGCAAACGCACAAAACCGACCCCGCCCTCCTCCGCCGACGCACCGCGCCCGCTCACCGGCAGCAGGTCGCGGTGGTATTTCAGCAGCCACGCGCTGTACACCGCCGAGAAACGCTCGGCCTCAAAGCGCGACAGTTTCACCTTGGGCAACCGCCCGGCCATGCCGCTGGGCACGTCGCAGGCCGGCGCCGGTTCGCCGCTGGCCAGGGACTGCGCCTGGGCCATGACCTGGGCGTACTGGCGGGCGGTCACTTCGTACTTGCCGATGAAGTACAGCATTGGCTTGAGCGGGGTCTTGGCGTCGGTCTTCGGCATCAAGGGCGTGATGACCTTGCTCCACGCCTTGGGCAGATCCTTGAGGGTGAACTGGCCGTTGATAAAGTCGCGGCGGTAGCCGGAAATGAACGACTGTTGATAACCCGCCTCGCCCTCGGCGAAGGGGTAGCCGAGGCTGATCTCGCGGTCGTCCAACGTGCCTTGGGCCAGCACGTAGGCGTAGCGGAACACCATGTTGCCATCGCACGGCAACGGCAGGCTGACGTCGCCTTCCAAGGGTTTTGGATTATCGAGTTTATCGCTCGCTTCATCGGCCCAAGCCATCGAGGCCAGGCTCAGCGCCACGGCGGCGCCCAGTAACTTATACATCTCTGATTCCTTCAGAAGCCTGGATCCGCGCCACTCGCCAACCACCACACAGCGCTGCCACGGCACTGACGCCCATGACTGCAACCAGGGCCAGGCCGTAATGACGCGCCAACAGGTGGCTGGCGTACTCGCCCGGCACCTGCACGAAAAGTTGATTCAAACCCGCCTCGGCCAGGCCATACAGCCCGGCACTGAGCACGGCGGCAAACCCTGCGCTGTACAGCGCTTGCAACACCACAAACACCAACAGCGCGCCGGTGGAAAACCCCAACAGGCGCAACACCGACAATTCCCGGCGCTTGCGCGCCACGGCCGCCAGCGCCCCGGCAGAGATCGCCGCAAACGCCCCCGCCAACGCCAAACCGCAGATCACCCAGAACACAATCGACAGGTTGCGGCTCAACGACTGCACCTGGGCGATGGTGTGCGCCTGGGTCGAAACCAACAGGTTCTGCCCGACGAAAAACCCCCGCAATGGCTCAACATCGGTGAGGCTGCGGGCGTACAAGCGAAACGCCGGATAGATCCGCTGCTCGCTCACCGCCTCTCCCGTCCAACCCAACGCCGGCACTGCTCGGCCGTCGCGATAATCTTCCGCCGCTTCCAGCAGGCCCAAGCCGGCAAACAAACCGTCCCGGGCAAAGGCGGCCAGCGGCAACACCGCCAGCACTTGCACGCGTGTGCGCTGGCTCTCGACACGCCCCGCCACTTGCCGCGCAAACAGCGTTTCCAGCCAATCCCCGGGCCGCGCCGCGAGCTTTTCGGCGGCGGTGTGGCTGAGCACAATCTGGTCGAGGCCCTGGGGCATCGGCAGCGCCTGCAGCAACGGATCACCCGGCGCCGTCGGCAGCATTTCCAGGGTCAACGCCCCCACCTGCGCCGTCGCCGCAATCTGCCGTGTACGCGGGACCGCGAAAGCCACATCACTGCGCTGACCCAACTGCTCGATAAATACGCTGCTGAATCGACCACCGCCCAGCGGAATAATTTCACGGGTGGCGGGGTCGTTTTCCAAACGTTCGGTCAAACTGCTAACCAGTCCAAATTTCAGGCCGAACAACACCAGCAACGGCGCGATCACCGCCACCAATGCCAACACGGAACACGCCGACAACCACGCGTCGTTGCGGTAGTCCTGCCAGGCCAGGGATGCCACCAGAGCGATGCGCATCAGCACGCCTCCCCAAGGGTGGCGGTGACGCCGCCGTCGGCATCGCGGCGGCAACTGATGCGCCGCACCTGCAAGCCACTGGCGCGGGCCAGCGGTTCGTCATGGGTGGCGATCACACAGGCGGCGCGGTGCTCGCGGGCCTGGGCCAGCAGCGCGTGCATCACACGCTCGGCATTCAACGGGTCAAGGGACGCGGTGGGTTCATCCGCCAGCAGCAGTTGCGGCGCGTGGGCCAGGGCGCGGGCGCAGCTCACGCGCTGGCGCTGGCCCACCGACAACGCCGCAGGTTTTTTCGCCAACTGATCGCTGATTTCCAGTTGCTCGGCCAAGCGCGCGACACTGCCGTCGTCCTTTAACCCCAGCAGTTGCCGAGACAGGGCGATATTCCCGCGCACATCCAGAAAGCCCAGCAGGCCACCGGTTTGCAGCACATACCCCAGGTGCCGGCTGCGCAGCGCCGCCAGGGCCGATTGCTGATCCGCGCGCCACAGCCCGGCAATGTCCTGCTGATGGAATGCAAACCGCCCCACCTGATCCGGCGCCAACACCAGCGCGAGCACATCCAGCAAGGTGCTCTTGCCGCAGCCGCTCGGCCCGACAATCGCCACTTGCTCACCCGCACGCAAATGCAGCGCCGGAATCACCAGGCTATAGCGCTGGCTACCGACGCCCCGGCTCTTGTGCACTGCGCTCAGGTCCAGCATCACGGCAACGTCGACAGCGGCACGCGGTACAACGCGTCACCCGGCTCGGCGTCGCCGAAACGCACCCAGTTGGCCTGGTCGTTGTGGAAGGTTTCGTAGAGGCGGATTTTCGAATCCAGCTCATCGATAAAGTCTTCCTGCTCGGCCACGCTCAACGACAACCACAAGTCCTGGGTCATGTTCAGCGACTTGCTGCGGTACGGCAGACCTTCCAGGTATTCGCCAAGCAGGCCGCCATCGGCGAGGTTGCCGCCCTTGCGCAAGGCTTGCGGGTCGCGGCTCATATAGGCCGAGGCGCTGGCGATTTCCTGGAAGAAATCCTTCGGCGAGGTCTGGGTTTTGCGCGCGGCGTCGACGATCAGTTTCAGCGACTGCTGCAAGTCGTTGAGCTGCAATTTGGTCAGCATCACGCACACCTGGAACGCCGGCAGCGCCGGGTTGGTGAGGTCGCGGTCGGCAGTCCAGGCGCTGACCAGTTGCGGCGCCTGGCTCGCGGTTTTGTGCCCGAGGAAGTCCATGTGCATGGCATAACCGACGGCGGCGGATTTGTCCGCCAGACTCGGCGCGCTGCCCAGCAACGGCGACGGCTGTGGCGTGTTGCTGCGCACCTGATGCACGAGATTGGCAAACACCGTGCCGATCTCATCCACACGCTGGCCCAACTTGCGCACATCGCCCCCCGGCACCGCCGTGTAGAGGTCGCCGATCTGCGGGTTGGCGTCGGCGGTGAGGATGCGGTACTGGCTCTCGGCACCGGCGTGGGTGGCCTTGCCGGCGTCGGTGCGCAGGTGCAGGGCGTAGATCTTGATCTGCTTGCCCAACGCCGCCTGACGCACTTCGGCCTCGTTCATCTGGGTAGCGGCGAACGGGTCGTTCTTGCGCAGTGCGCCGGCGTCGGTGACCAGCAGGATGATGCGCCCGCCGTAGCCCGACCAATCCATGCCATCGACGGCCTGCATCACGCCGGCAAACGCGTCTTCGTTGAACGAATGGCTGGAGACGGTGGACGCCTTGACCTGCCGCGCCATGTCGAGGAAGCGCTGCGGATCGCGGCCCTGGTCCAGGGTGATCAGGGTCTTGGCCACGTACTCCAGGCCCGGCGTCTTTTTCACGCTGCTGCGAAAACCCACCATGCCAAAGCTCACGCTGTCCAACTCGCCCCGCTCGGCGATGCGGGTTTGCAGCTCGTGCACGACGTCGCGGACCTGGTCGATATAGGGCTGCATCGACACGGTGGTGTCGACCACCAACACCACGGCGGTACGAAACGCATCGGCATTCGCCACCGGCTTGGCGGCGCGGATGCCCGGATCGATGGACGCGACATTGAGCAACTGCACCGGCTGGCCGTTTTCGTCGAAGCTCTCCTTGGCGTCGAAGATCGGCAACAGGTAGAACTGGTTCTGCGGCACGGCGCTGGCGGTCGGTTCCAGGGCCAGGACCTGGCTGTTGTCGTCGCTGTTTTTCTGCGCCTTGGCCAAGGCGCCTTTGGCGGCGGCGGGATCGGCCAAGAGCTTTTCCACCTCAGCCGATTGGCGCAGGAACATCACCGGCGCCCGGCCCGAGCGCTCGGTGAACTTGAGCACCAGGCTCTGCTTCCAGTCACTGACCTGGGCCGCCGGCAACCAACCGTCGCTGCGCCCATCGGTGGCGGCGCCGACACGCACCCATGGGCTGCCGTCGACGTCCTTGCGCTGGTACACGTAGAGCACGGAGAACGCCGGCAAGGCTTTGCCCGGCGCACTGCCGGCGTCGCTGGAAAGCTTCGCGCCGGGCTTGCTCAGCACACGTTGGAACAGGGTTTTCTTGCCCGCCATCAGCAACGGGCGCTGGCCGCCGTCCACTTCGGGCGCGACCGGTGCCACGCTCGGCACTGCTGCAATCGGCGGCTTAGCCACCGGTGCATCACTGCCGCTCAACCACCAATAACTGGCACCACCAATCGCCAACGCCACCGCCACGGCAACCGCCGCCAGCGCCAACACCGGGCCACGACGCTGTTCGCTGTGCTGGGTCGGCGGCACCACCGGTTGGCGCAGCGGCTGGGGCTTGTCGGTGGGGATCTCGATGGATTCCGGCGTAATCCCCGCCAGATCAAAACTCATCGGAATCGGCAGCGGCCGCACGAGGGTGGCCTCCGGCGCATCCATCGGCAATTGATCCAGCGCCAGCAACAGCGCCGCCGCATCCGGGAAACGCTCGGCGGGGTCTTTGGCCAACAGTTTGCGCAGCACGCTCTGATAACGGCCGTGGTGCACCGGCAATTCCGGCAACGGCTCGGTCAGGTGCGCCAGCGCCGTCGACAGCGCGTCGGTGCCGCTGTAGGGCAACTTGCCGACGAGGATTTCATACAGCACCACGCCCAGCGCATACAGGTCGGCGCGGCCATCGATCTCCTGGCCCCGCGCCTGTTCCGGGCTCATGTAGCTCGGCGTGCCCACGGCAAAACCAGCCTGGGTGAACTGAGTGCGGTCGTCCAGGGACTTGGCGATGCCGAAGTCCGACAGCACCGCCGTACCGTCCGCGCGGAACAGGATGTTTGCCGGCTTGACGTCACGGTGCACCAAGCCTTGCGCGTGGGCATAACCCAGCGCCGAAGCGATCTGGCGGATCAGCGTCACGCCCTGTTCCGGCGTCATGCCGGCGGCGATGCGCTCCTTGAGCGTGCCGTTGGGCAGGTATTCCATGGCCATGTAATACAGTTCACCGACGTTGCCGATGTCATGGATGGTCACCGTGTGCGGGTGCGAGAGGCGCGCCAGGGTCTTGCCCTCACGCAGGAAGCGCTCGCAGAAGGTCGGATCGGCCGCCAGCGCCGCCGCCATCACCTTCAACGCCACCTTGCGCTCCAGCGAGCGCTGGGTCGCCAGGTACACGCTGGCCATGGCGCCTTCGCCGATCTCGCCGTGGATGTCGTAGCCGGGGATCAGGATATTCATGCCGAGACCTTCACGACGATGGTGGTGATGTTGTCCGGCGCGCCCCGGTTAAGCCCCAGGTGCACCAGGCTGCGCACGATTTCGTCCGGTGCGTCATGGCTGAGCACCTCGCGGATCTCGTGGTCTTCGACGGTCTTGTTGAGGCCGTCGCTGCACAGCAGGTAGCTGTCGCCGGGGGCGATCAGCAGATCGATCACCGCCAGCTCCAGCTGGGCTTCGACGCCGATGGCGCGGGTGACGATATTGGCGCGCGGGTGCACGCGGGCATCGGCTTCGCTGAGCAGGCCTCTGTCTTGCAGGTCTTGCACGTAGCTGTGGTCGCGGGAGATGCGCTCCAGCACGCCGTCGCGCAGGCGGTACAGGCGGCTGTCGCCGGCCCACACGCACACGCCGCGCAACCCGCGTGCGGCCAGCAGCACCACGGTGCTTCCCATCAGGGTCACGCCACGGTTGGCGGTTTCTTCGCGCACGGCGGCGTTGATACGGATCAGGTCGTTGCGCAGCGCTGCCGCGTATTCGTCGAGGGAACGGCCCAGCGGCACCGTGCGCAGGCTGTCGACGATCAGGCTGCTGACGTAATCCCCCGCCGCATGCCCGCCCATGCCGTCGGCGACCACCCACAGGCGGTTTTCCGGCAGGTCCAGACAGGCGTCTTCGTTGATCTGGCGCACCATGCCCACATGGCTTTTGCTCGCGGATTTGTACGTTGCGCCCATCTACACCACACCTTCTTGTCCGAGCAAAAACTGCGCAAAATCGTCGGTGGCAGGCAAACCCTGGCACCGCAATAAACCTGGGGCAATCCGTTCAGAACCGCGCCCCCACCACAGGCTGGCGCCTTCGCAGGCCTGTTCGGCGAGCGCGGTCATGCGCCCGTGGGGCAAGGTCGCGGCCACCCGTTGCAGGCCGGCGAAACGGCTGTCCACCGCACGCGGTTCGGTCAGCGGCACGCCGAGTGCGTCGATGCCGGCGTTGAAGCCTTCAAAGGTCGCGCCGCTGTCGAGGGTGCTGAGCAGCAGCTCTTCGGCCTGTTCAAACCAGGTGTCCGGCCCACCGACGAGGGACGCCGGATTGGTGTCGTGGTCGAGCAACGTGACCACCGCCAGCGGGAAATAACGCCCGACCCGATCAATGCTCGGCATCACCACGCCCGCCGCCGCATCCGGCCCGCACACGCCCGGCGCCAGCACAAAGCGCCACAGCGGGCTGACCAGGTACACGTTGAGCCAGTCGCCGCCCAGGCGCTGCTGGCTGGCGAGCAGACCCGCCGCCAGCCAGCTGTCCCACGGGCCGACAAAACTCTGGGGCAAGCCGCGGCTGACAAAGTCGCCGCGGCTGGCCAACTTGCCGTAGAAACCCACCGTCGTCATAACCGCTCCGGCAGGCTGAAGCCGCTGAGCACGCGGCTCTTGAACGGGTTGAACGCGCTGTTGGCGCGCAACTCGTAGGCGATGAAGACCGAGCGTGCCCGCGAAGCCGTGGAAACCGCCGTGCGCACCTTGGCTGAACAGGCCCTGGCGCAGACGGACCTGGTGTCCAACGACGCGATCAAGTCGATTGAATCGATCATCGCGGCCATCGACGCCAAGCTCACCGCCCAGGTCAACCAGATCATCCACCACCAGGATTTCCAGCAGCTGGAAAGCGCCTGGCGTGGCCTGCACTACCTGGTCAACAACACCGAGAGCGATGAGCAGCTGAAGATCCGCGTGCTCAACATCTCCAAGCCGGACCTGCACAAGACCCTGAAGAAATTCAAGGGCACCGCGTGGGACCAGAGCCCGATCTTCAAGAAGATGTACGAAGAAGAATACGGCCAGTTCGGCGGCGAACCTTACGGCTGCCTGGTGGGCGATTACTACTTCGACCAATCGCCACCGGATGTGGAACTGCTGGGCGAGCTGTCGAAAGTCTGCGCCGCCATGCACGCCCCGTTCATCGCTGCGGCGTCGCCGACCGTGATGGGCATGGGCTCGTGGCAAGAGCTGTCGAACCCGCGCGACCTGACCAAGATCTTCACCACCCCGGAATACGCCGGCTGGCGCTCCCTGCGTGAATCGGAAGACGCGCGCTACATCGGCCTGACCATGCCGCGCTTCCTCGCGCGCCTGCCGTACGGCGCCAAGACCGACCCGGTGGAAGCCTTCGCCTTCGAAGAAAACACCGACGGCGCCGACAGCTCCAAGTACACCTGGGCCAACGCTGCCTACGCGATGGCGGTGAACATCAACCGTTCGTTCAAGCACTACGGCTGGTGCTCGCGCATCCGTGGCGTGGAGTCCGGCGGTGAAGTGGAAAACCTGCCGGCCCACACGTTCCCTACCGATGACGGTGGCGTGGACATGAAGTGCCCGACCGAAATCGCCATCAGCGACCGCCGTGAAGCGGAGCTGGCGAAGAACGGTTTCATGCCGCTGCTGCACAAGAAAAACACCGACTTCGCCGCATTCATCGGCGCGCAGTCGTTGCAGAAACCGGCCGAATACGACGACCCGGACGCCACCGCCAACGCCAACCTGGCCGCGCGCCTGCCGTACCTGTTCGCCACGTGCCGCTTCGCCCATTACTTGAAGTGCATCGTGCGCGACAAGATCGGTTCCTTCAAAGAGAAGGACGAGATGCAGCGCTGGTTGCAGGACTGGATCCTCAACTACGTGGACGGTGATCCGGCCCACTCCACCGAAACCACCAAGGCCCAGCACCCGTTGGCAGCGGCCGAAGTGATCGTCGAAGAAGTGGAAGGCAACCCGGGGTACTACAACTCCAAGTTCTACCTGCGCCCGCACTATCAGCTGGAAGGGCTGACCGTGTCGCTGCGCCTGGTATCGAAGCTGCCTTCGGCAAAAAGCGCGTAAGTAGCTGGTGAACTGGCTCTTCTGTGGGAGCCGGGCTTGCCCGCGATGCAGGCGACGCGGTCTGCCAGTCAGACCGCGGTGATGCTATCGCAGGCAAGCCAGCTCCCACAGAAAAGCAAAGCCCCATCGGGCTTAAACAAATTTCGTGGCTTGGGCCACACAGGGAGAAAACATGGCTGTTGATATTTTCATCAAGATCGGCGACATCAAGGGCGAGTCCATGGACAAGGCCCACAAGGACGAAATCGACGTGTTGAACTGGAGCTGGGGCATGGCCCAGTCCGGCAACATGCACGTGGGCGGTGGCGGCGGCGCGGGCAAGGTGAATATCCAGGACCTGTCGCTGACCAAGTACGTCGACAAGGCCTCGCCGAACCTGATGATGCACTGCGCCAGCGGCAAGCACATCGACAAGGTCAAGCTGACCGTGCGCAAGGCCGGTGGTGAAAGCCAGGTCGAGTACATGGTGATCAACCTGGAAGAAGTGCTGGTCACGTCCCTGAGCACCGGCGGTTCGGGCTCCGATGATCGCCTGACCGAGAACGTCACCCTGAACTTTGCCCAGGTGATGGTCGACTACCAGCCGCAGAAAGCCGACGGCACCAAAGACGGCGGCGCGATCAAGTTTGGCTGGAATATCCGTTCCAACACCAAGCGCTGATAGCCCTTGTGGCCGTGGCCCAGCGCCACGGCCTCAGTTCAATTGCCCCTCTCACAACCCGTCCGTGGAGCTGCTTTGGTGGTCACTGAAATCGCTTCCCGCGACCGTCTGCAACCGTCCCTGCTGGACCGGTTGACCGATGACGATCCAACCAATCCCAAGGAAAGCGCCGACAAACGCGTGCTGTCCCTGACCCAATTGAAAGCCTCGGTGCTGCGCGACCTGGCGTGGCTGCTCAACACCACGTCGTTGCTGGATGCCGATGCCACGCTGCACACCCCGGCCGGGACTTCGGTGGTCAACTACGGCCTGCCGGCGCTGGCGGGCAACAGTGTGTCCAGCGTCGATATTAAGGCGCTCGAAGCGCTGATCTACCAGGCCATCGCCACCTTTGAACCGCGCATCCTGCGCCACACCTTGCGGGTCAAAGCCCGCGTCGGCCATGGCGAGATGAACCACAACGCGCTGAGTTTCGAGATCGAAGGCGACCTGTGGGCGCAGCCGGTGCCGTTGCGCCTGTTGCTGCAAACCGACCTCGACCTGGAGTCCAGCCACGTGCGCGTGGTCAATGCCGACCAGCGGAGACGCCCATGAACCCGCGCCTGCTGGAGCTGTACAACCAGGAACTGCACCACGTGCGCGAAAGCGCCGCCGAGTTCGCCAAGGAATACCCGAAGATCGCCAGTCGGCTGACCCTGTCCGGGATGGACTGCGCCGACCCGTACGTCGAACGCTTGCTGGAAGGCTTTGCCTACCTGACTGCCCGCGTGCAGCTCAAGCTCGACGCCGAGTACCCGACCTTCACCCACAACCTGCTGGAAATCGCCTACCCGCATTACCTGGCGCCAACGCCGTCGATGACCGTGGTGCAATTGCAGACCGACCCGGACGAAGGCTCGCTGGCCAGCGGTTTCCCCCTGCCGCGCGACACCGTCCTGCGCGCCGCGTTGGGCCGCGAAACCCAGACCTGCTGCGAGTACCGCACCGCGCACCCGGTGACGTTGTGGCCGCTGCAAGTGAGCAACGCCGAGTATTTTGGCAACCCCGCCGCCGTGCTCGGGCGCCTGGCCGCCAGCGAACCGAAGGCCAAGGCCGGCCTGCGCCTGACCCTGCGCACCGGCGCCGAACTGCCGTTCAACAGCCTCGACCTGGACACGCTGCCGCTGTACCTCAGTGGTGCGGATGAGCAACCGTTTCGCCTCTACGAACAATTGCTCGGCAATGCCTGCGCCGTGTTCGCGCGCAAGCCCGGTGGCGATTGGGTCGAGCGCCTGCCGCCAGACGCGCTGCGCTCCCGTGGTTTTGACGACGCCGACGCCGCCATGCCGGTGGTGGCGCGGGCGTTCCAGGGCTATCGCCTGTTGCAGGAATACTTCGCCCTGCCCCACCGCTACCTGTTCGTCGAGTTCGCCGAGCTGAGCCGCGCGGTCAAACGCTGCGACGGCCAGGAACTGGAGCTGATCGTGCTGTTCGACCGTCACGAGCCGAGCCTGGAAGGCAGCGTCGGCGCGGCGCAGTTCCTGCCGTTCTGTACGCCGGCGATCAACCTGTTCCCGAAACGCGTGGACCGTATCCACTTGTCCGACCGGGTCAACGAACACCATGTGATCGCCGACCGCACGCGGCCGATGGATTTCGAGATTCATTCCCTCAGCGGCCTCACCGGCCACGGCACCGGGCCGGAGCAGCCGTTTTTGCCGTTCTACGCCGTGCGTGATCCGTCGCGTTATGGCCGCGACCAGGCGTATTACACGGTGCGCCGCGAACCTCGCGTGTTGTCCAGCGACCAGCGCCGCAACGGCCCGCGCTCCACCTATGTGGGCAGCGAAACCTTTGTCAGCCTGGTGGACAGCCGCCAGGCGCCGTACGGCCACGACTTGCGTCAACTCGGCGTTACCGCGCTGTGTACCAACCGCGATTTGCCGCTGTTCATGAGCGTGGGCAATGGCAAGACCGACTTCACCCTGGCCGACAGCGCGCCGGTGCTGGCTGTGCGTTGCGTGGCCGGGCCGAGCCGCCCGCGCGCCAGCCATGCGCATGATGCCAAGGCGTGGCGATTGATCAGCCAACTGTCGCTCAACTACCTCTCGCTAAGCGAACAAGGCCAGGGCGCCGGCGCCTTGCGTGAACTGCTGCGCCTGTACGGCGACAGCAACGATGCGGCGCTGCAATTGCAGATCGAAGGCCTGCGCGAAGTCAGCAGCAAAGCCGTGACCCGCCGCCTGCCGATGCCCGGCCCGATTGTGTTTGGTCGCGGCCTGGAGATCACCTTGGAGTTCGATGAAAACGCGTTTCGCGGCACCGGCGTGTTCCTCCTCGGCGCGGTGCTTGAACGCTTCCTGGCGCGCTACGTGTCGATCAACAGCTTTACCGAAACAGTGATCCGCACCACCGAACGCGGCGAGATCATGCGCTGGAAAGCCAAGCCCGGGCGGCGGCCAACCCTGTGAAGACCCTGGACGCGATGCATCAGGAGCCCTGGGAATACGATTTCTTCCAGGCGTTGCGGCGGATCGAGTGCGAATCGCCGGACCTGCCGCGCCTGGGCCATTCCCTGCGCCTGGCAGACGACCCGTTGCGCCTCGGTCAACAAGCCGATTGCACCTTCGCCCCGGCCACGCTGGCCTCGGTCGATCCCGGCGGCGACGGCAAACCGGCGCGCCTGGAGCAGTTCTTCTTCGGCCTCGGCGGCCCCAACGGCCCGCTGCCGCTGCACATCACCGAGTACGTGCGCGAGCGCCAGCGCAACAACGCCGACAGCACCAGCAAACAATTCCTGGACGTGTTCCACCATCGCCTGCTCAGCCTGTTTTACCGGGCCTGGGCCGAGGCGCGGCCGACCGTCAGCCACGACCGCCCGGACGATGACTACTGGTCCGCGCGCCTCGCCGCCTTGAGTGGCCGTGGCATGCCAAGCCTGCTCAATCAGGGTTTGATTCCCGACACCGCCAAGCTGCACTACAGCGGCCACCTGTCGGCGCAAACCCGTTACCCGGACGGTTTGAAGGCGATCCTCGTCGAGTACTTCGGCCTGCCGGTGGCGATTGAAGAGTACGTCGGCCAATGGCTGGAACTGCCCGAACGCAGCCGCGTCGGCGTCAGCGCCAACCGCCTGGGCGTGGACTTTTGCCTGGGCAGCCATGTGTGGGACCGCCAGCACAAATTTCGCATCCGCCTCGGCCCGCTCACCCTTGACGACTACATGGGCATGTTGCCCGGCCAGCAGCCGTTCAACGAGCTGGTGGCGTGGGTCGCCGAGTACCTGGGCCATGAACTGGACTGGGACTTGAACCTGGCTTTGCAACAACCCGAAGTGCCGGCGCTGCAACTCAATGGGCAGTTCCGCCTGGGCTTCAATACCTGGCTCGGTCAACCCGAGCGAGACGCCAACGACCTAATCCTGGCCCGGCATTACGCCGATCACGCCACCACCTCAAGGAATCCAGAGCATGGGTGAAATCAGTCGCGCCGCGCTGTTCGGCAAACTCAACAGCGTGGCCTACAAGGCCATCGAAGCCGCCACGGTGTTCTGCAAATTGCGCGGTAACCCGTATGTGGAATTGGCGCACTGGTTTCACCAGTTGCTGCAACTGCAGGACTCGGACCTGCACCGCATCATCCGCCAGTTCAACGTCGAGCCGGCGCGCCTGGCCCGTGACCTCACCGAAGCCCTGGACCGCCTGCCACGCGGCTCGACGTCGATCACCGACCTGTCGTCCCACGTGGAAGAAGCCGTAGAGCGCGGCTGGGTCTACGGCAGCCTGATGTTTGGCGAAAGCCAGGTGCGCACCGGCTACCTGGTGCTGGGCATCTTGAAGACGCCAAGCTTGCGCCATGCATTGCTGGGTTTGTCCGCCGAGTTCGACAAGATCAAGGCCGAAGCGCTGAGCGAGCGTTTTGACGAATACGTCGGCGACTCGCCGGAAAACGCCCTGAGCGCCAGCGATGGTTTTAACGCCGGCGCCGTTCCGGGTGAAGCCAGCGGCGCCATGGCGCCGAGTGCCATGGGCAAGCAGGAAGCCCTCAAGCGCTTCACCGTCGACCTCACCGAACAGGCGCGCAGCGGCAAGCTCGACCCGATTGTCGGCCGCGACGAAGAGATCCGCCAACTGGTGGACATCCTTATGCGTCGACGCCAGAACAACCCGATCCTCACCGGCGAAGCGGGCGTGGGCAAGACTGCCGTGGTCGAAGGCTTCGCCCTGCGCATCGTCGCCGGTGACGTGCCGCCAGCGCTCAAGGATGTGGAACTGCGCAGCCTGGACGTCGGCCTGCTGCAAGCCGGCGCAAGCATGAAAGGCGAGTTCGAACAGCGCCTGCGCCAGGTCATCGAGGATGTGCAGGCGTCGCCCAAGCCGATCATCCTGTTTATCGACGAAGCCCATACGTTGGTCGGCGCCGGTGGCGCTGCCGGCACGGGCGACGCGGCCAACCTGCTCAAGCCCGCCTTGGCCCGCGGCACCTTGCGCACCGTGGCCGCCACCACCTGGGCCGAGTACAAGAAACACATCGAGAAAGACCCGGCGCTGACCCGCCGTTTCCAAGTGGTACAGGTGGCCGAACCGTCGGAAGACAAGGCGCTGCTGATGATGCGCGGCGTGGCCTCGACCATGGAAAAACACCATCAGGTGCAGATCCTCGACGAAGCCCTGGAAGCCTCGGTCAAGCTGTCCCACCGCTACATCCCCGCACGCCAGTTGCCCGACAAATCCGTGAGCCTGCTGGACACCGCCTGCGCCCGCGTCGCCATCAGCCTGCACGCGGTGCCGGCGGAAGTGGACGACAGCCGTCGCCGCATCGAAGCGCTGGAAACCGAGCTGCAAATCATCGCCCGCGAACATGCCATCGGCATTGCGATTGGGGCGCGGCAAACCAACAGCGAAGCGCTGTTGAGTGCTGAACGTGAGCGTCTAGCGACTTTGGAAAGCCGTTGGGCCGAAGAGAAAGCCCTGGTGGACGAACTGCTCGCGACCCGCGCGACCCTGCGTGAAACCGCAGGCGTGGTCGACACCGGCAACGACGCATTGCGCGCTCAGTTGGTGGACCTGCAACAACGCCTCAGCGCCCTGCAAGGCGAAACCCCGCTGATCCTGCCCACCGTGGATTACCAGGCCGTGGCCTCGGTGGTCGCCGACTGGACCGGCATCCCGGTGGGCCGCATGGCGCGCAACGAACTGGAGACGGTGCTCAACCTCGACCAGCACCTGAAAAAACGCATCATCGGCCAGGACCATGCCTTGCAGATGATCGCCAAGCGCATCCAGACCTCCCGCGCCGGCCTCGACAACCCGAGCAAGCCGATTGGCGTGTTCATGCTCGCCGGCACGTCGGGCGTGGGCAAGACCGAAACCGCCCTGGCCCTGGCCGAAGCCATGTACGGCGGCGAGCAGAACGTGATCACCATCAACATGAGCGAGTTCCAGGAAGCGCACACGGTCTCCACGCTCAAGGGCGCACCACCGGGTTACATCGGCTACGGCGAAGGCGGCGTGCTGACCGAAGCCGTACGGCGCAAACCCTACAGCGTGGTGCTGCTGGACGAGGTGGAAAAAGCCCACCCGGACGTGCACGAGATCTTCTTCCAGGTGTTCGACAAGGGCGTGATGGAAGACGGCGAAGGCCGGGTGATCGACTTCAAGAACACCCTGATCCTGCTGACCACCAACGCCGGCACCGAGCTGATCTCCCGTGTGTGCAAAGACCCGGCGAACGTGCCGGAGCCGGAAGAGATCGCCAAGGCATTGCGTCAGCCGTTGCTGGAGATTTTCCCGCCGGCACTGCTCGGCCGCCTGGTGACGATTCCGTACTACCCGCTGAGCGACGAGATGCTCAAGGCGATCACCCGCCTGCAGCTGAACCGCATCAAGAAGCGCGTGGAGAGTACGCACAAGGTGGCCTTTGACTATGACGACGCGGTGGTCGACCTGATCGTCTCGCGCTGCACCGAGACTGAGAGCGGCGGGCGCATGATCGATACGATCCTGACCAACAGTTTGCTGCCGGACATGAGCCGTGAATTCCTCACGCGCATGCTGGAGGGCAAGGCGTTGGCGGGGGTGCGGATCAGCAGTCGGGATAACGAATTGCACTACGCCTTCAGCGACGCAGAATAACTATTGGTGGAATGCGGTCATTGTGGGAGCTGGCTTGCCTGCGATAGCGGTGGGTCAGTCCCAGATTTTTCACTGACAGACCGCTATCGCAGGCAAGCCAGCTCCCACATTTGATCCAGTTCCGTCAGTGAAAAAGGTATTACAGGACAACCGATGCTATTCAACCAAGCCTCACGCCTGGCCAAGATCACCAGCCCCCTCGGGCCGGATGTGCTGCTGCTCAATGCCATGGGCGGCGGTGAGGAACTGGGCCGGCTGTTCACCTATGAACTGCAACTGACGTCCCTGGACGCCAACATCGACCTCAACCAGTTGCTCGGCAAACCCATGAGCGTCGGCCTGCAGCTGGCGGACGGCGGTGAGCGGCATTTCCACGGCATCGTCGCGCGCTGTAGCCAGGATATCGACCAGGGCCAGTTCGCCAGTTACCAGGTGGTGCTGCGCCCGTGGTTCTGGCTGTTGAGTCGCACCTCGGACTGTCGGATTTTCCAGAACCTGAGCATCCCGCAGATCATCAAGCAGGTGTTTCGCGACTTGGGTTTCTCCGACTTCGAAGACGCCCTGAGCCGCCCGTATCGCGAGTGGGAATACTGCGTGCAGTACCGCGAGACCAGCTTCGATTTCGTCAGCCGCCTGATGGAACAGGAAGGCATCTACTACTTCTTCCGCCATGAACAGGACCGCCATGTGCTGGTGCTGGCCGACGCCTACGGCGCCCACACCACGGTGCCGGGCTACGCGTCGATCCCGTATTACCCCAAGGACGAGCAGCAGCGCGAACGCGACCATATGCACAACTGGCACCTGGCGCAGCAGGTGCAGCCGGGCTCGCTGGAGCTCAACGACTACGACTTCCAGCGCCCCAGCGCGAGCATCGACGTGCGCTCGGCGATGCCGCGCCCGCACACCGCCGGCGACTATCCGCTGTACGACTACCCCGGCACCTACGTGCAAAGCCAGGACGGCGAACACTACGCGCGCACCCGCATCGAAGCCCTGCAAACCCTGCATGAACAGATCGAGTTCAGCGGCAATGCGCGCGGCCTGGGCTCAGGCCATTTGTTCAGCCTCACCGGCTTCAGTCGCCAGGACCAGAACCGCGAATACCTGATCGTCGGCATCCGCTACCACATCGTCCAGGAGAGCCTGGAAAGCGGCAGCGGCTCGGGCGCGGCGCAGTTCAGCAGCAGCCTGAACTGCATCGCTGCCCAGCAAAGCTTCCGCCCGCTGGCCAGCACCCACCGACCCATCGTCAAAGGCCCGCAGACCGCGCTGGTGGTGGGGCCCAAGGGCGAGGAAATCTGGACCGACCAGTACGGCCGCGTGAAGGTGCATTTCTACTGGGACCGTCACGACCAATCCAACGAAAACAGCTCGTGCTGGATTCGCGTGTCGCAATCCTGGGCCGGCAAGAACTGGGGCTCGATGCAGATTCCACGGATCGGCCAGGAAGTGATTGTGAGTTTTCTGGAAGGTGATCCCGATAGGCCGATCATCACCGGGCGGGTGTACAACGCCGAGCAGACGGTGCCTTACGACTTGCCGGAAAACGCCACGCAAAGCGGCATGAAAAGCCGCTCCAGCAAGGGCGGCACTCCGGCCAACTTCAATGAAATCCGCATGGAGGACAAGAAGGGCCTGGAGCAGCTGTACATCCATGCCGAGCGTAACCAGGACATCGTGGTGGAGGTGGATGAGAGCCATTCGGTGGGGCATGACCGCAACAAGAGCATCGGCCACAACGAGACAGTGACCATCGGCAACAACCGCCTGCGCATCGTCAAGCAGGAAGACATCCTCTCAGTGGGCCAGCGCAAGACGGACAGCATCAGCCAAAGCTACGTCATCGAAGTGGGCGAAAACCTGCGCCTGGTCTGCGGTGAAAGCATCCTGGAGTTGAATGCCAGCGGGCAGATCAACCTGACGGGCGTGCAGATCAGCTTCTACGCCAGCGGCGATGCCGAGTTCAACACGGGTGGCGTGCTGCACCTGAACAACGGCGGCGGCGCGGGCGCAACCCCCGATGGCCAGGGCGTTAAAGCCAGCATCGACGCCAATATCAACGCCGCGTTCCCAACGCCTAAAAGCTCCTGACGAGACCTGTTTGCGATGACGTATCGAATCAACGAATTCCAGTTCCAACTGCCGGCCGCCGAGTTGCAGGACGCGACGATCAATATCCTCAAGTTCCCTGAGCTGGGCACTTCCCTGATCATCAGTCGCAGCCTCTTGGCCGAGGGCGAAACCCTGCACAGCAACTTCGCCGACCAGCTCAAGCGCCTGGAGCAACAGGTGCAGGATTTGCGCTGCCAGCCGAGCACGGTGGTGCGTTTGGGCGCGGCTCAAGAAATCGAAGGCATCGAGCTGCGCAGCCAGTTCAACAAGGGCAATGACAAGGTGTTCCAGTACCAATTGGCGCTGGTGTTGCCGGGCACGCGTAAGATGCTCGCGTTGAGTTATGTGAAGGCCGAAAAGCTCGGCGATGCCGAGGCAGCGCACTGGGCGTTGATCAAGAACTCGCTGTCGTTCGACGCCCTTTGATGAGCCGCCTGCATGTCTGACGCACTTTGGGCGGCCCGCATGGGCGACGCGCTCGCCCACACGTCGATGATGGCCGACATCCTCGGCGGTGTGCTGGAGGTGGCGGCCAATATTGCGATCACCGCCGTGGCAACCGCTGCGGTGGTGGCCGCCACCGGTATCACCGTGGCCACGGGCGGGCTTGGCTGCTTCCTGCTGGGCGCGGTGGTGGGCACGATTGTCGGGCTGGCCATGAGCAAGACGGGGGCGGACAAAGGCCTGTCGAATTTATGCGAGAGCTTTAGCAACGCCCTGTTTCCGCCCACGGTGCAGGCGAACATTCTCACCGGCTCCACCAACACCCTGACCAATAACATCCCCGCCGCCCGCGCTGCCGGGGCGATCAGCTCCCACGTCGCGCCGGCCGGCACCGAGCTGGAAGAGCCGGCACCAGAGCCGGGCTACCTGGACATGGCCGAGAGTTTCTTCTCGCAGATGTGGCGCCCCACCGTCGCCACGCCGGCGCCAGGCGCGGTGCCCAAGCCGCTGGACCTGGTGGTGTGCATGAAGCACCCGCCGATGCCGCCGCAGTTCATGGCCGAGGGTTCGGACAAGGTCACGGTCAACGGCCAGCCGGCGGTGCGCAGCGGTGATCGCAGTACGTGCGATGCGACGGTGGTGGGTTCGGGGCTGATCTCGTCCAACGTGACCATTGGCGGCGGTTCGGTGGTGGTGCGCGAGATTCGCAGCGGCAAGACGCCGGGCGTCGGGCTGGCGGTGACGGCGCTGTTGATGCTCAAGGGCGGCAAGGGCAAGTTCTTCAGCAAGCTGCCGTGCATGCTGATCAGCGGCGCGACGTCGATGGCTGTCAGCAGTGCGATGGGGGCCATGGCGAACGCGGCGATGGGCTCGTCGAACCCGGTCCATGCGGCCACCGGCGCAAAAGTGTTGGGGCACGTCGAAGAGCTGGATTTTGTGCTGCCCGGCATCCTGCCGATTGCTTGGCAGCGGTTCTACAACAGCCGCGATGAGCGCCCGGGCAGCCTGTTCGGCAAAGGCTGGAGCGTGGCTTATGAAGTGTGCGTCGACATTCGCCCCCATCCTGAGGGTGGTGAAACGCTGATCTACACCGACGAGCAGGGCCGAGCAATCGACATGGGTTCGATTGCTTTGGGCGGCGCGGTATTCAGCGCCGGTGAAGGGCTCGCGGTGCGCCGCCACCTCAATGGGCAGTTGCTGATCGAAAGCGACGATGGCCTGTACCGCTTGTTCGAGCCTACGGCCAACCCGTCGCGGCTACGTCTGAGCCAGTTGGGTGATCGTAACGACAACCGTATCTACCTCGACTACGACGAAGCCGGGCATCTGGTACGGCTGCGCGATACGTTCGATCTGGTGCAGGTTGAGCTGGTTCGTGAGCAGGGCCAATTGGCGCGCATCGAGCGTGTGTATCCCGATCAGCGTCGTGAAGTGCTGGTCAGCTACGGCTATGACATGGCCGGGAGCCTGGCTGAAGTACGCGACGCGACTGATCAGGTGCAACGCCGCTTCGCCTACGACAACGGCCGCCGGATGGTCGAGCATCAACTGCCGACCGGGTTACGGTGTTTTTACGAATGGGCGTTGGTGGAAAACCTGGAATGGCGCGTGGTCCGGCATTGGACCGATGAAGGCGACGTTTACCAGTTCGACTATGACTTGCAGGCCGGCCTCACGCGCATCACCGATGGCTTGCAGCGCGTCAGCACCCGTTTGTGGAACACGCAGCACCAGATCATCCAGTACAGCGACAACCTCGGCCAGACCTGGCTGTTCGAGTGGAACGACGAGCGCCAATTGCTCAGCGCCACCGATCCGCAGGGTGGGCGTTATGAGTACAGCTATGACGAGGCCGGTAATCTGATCGGCGAGAGTGACCCGTTGGGGCGCAGTGATTCGACAGTGTGGCTGGAGCATTGGGCGTTGCCACTGGTGGCAACCGACGCGGCCGGCAACAGCTGGCAGTATCGCTACGACCCGCGTGGCAACTGCATCGCCGAAACCGATCCGCTGGGCCATGTCACCCGCTACCGCTATGACGACCACGGCCAGCCGGTGGAAATCATCGACGCCACCGGCAAAAGCAAAAAGCTGCGCTGGAACCCGTTCGGGCAGTTGGTGGAACACGTTGATTGCTCGGGCTATCCAACCCGCTTTGGCTACGACGCGCGAGGCAACTTGCAGGTGATCACGGACGCCCTCGGCGAGCGCACCTTGTTCAACTATGACGCCCAGGGCCGCCTGCTCGGCAGCCAACTGCCGGACGGGCGCACCGAGCAATACCAGCGTGACGTCAGCGGGCAACTGGTGGGTTACACCGACCCGGCCGGGCACACCACGCTCTATCAGCACAACCGTCGCGGCCAGGTCCGCCAGCGTACTGATGCCCACGGCCGACAGGTGCAGTTCGGTTATGACAGCTATGGGCGGCTGCAAGCGCTGATCAACGAGAACGGCGAGCGCTACCGGTTTGCCTGGGATGCCGGGGACAGGCTGACAGAACAGCAAGATCTCGACGGCAGCGCCAAGCGTTACGGTTACGACCCACTGAATAATGTGATCGCAGTGACTGCTGTTCCGGCCCCTCACGGCAACGGTCTGGCGGTAGTCCCCGAAACCCCGCCCGCCCCCATCGTCCATCAGCTGGAACGCGATGCGGTTGGCCGCCTGATCGCCAAGGCCACCGACGATGGCCGCACCGACTACGCCTACGATGCGGTGGATCAACTCACCGCCGTAACCTTCACCGACTTGAACGGCAACACCCAAGCCCTGGGCTTTGCCTACGATGCCCTCGGCCAACTGCTGTGCGAACAAAGCGCAGCGGGCGACCTGAACCACCACTACGACGAGCTGGGCAACCTGATCCAGAGCCGACTGCCCGACGGTCGCTGGCTCAATCGCCTGCACTACGGCAGTGGCCACCTGCACCAGATCAACCTCGACGGCCAGGTCATCAGCGACTTTGAACGCGATCGCCTGCACCGCGAAGTGCTGCGCACCCAAGGCCAGCTCAGTACCCGCAGCGAATACGACCGCAGCGGCCGCCTGCGCTCACGCCAACGCCGCCACGCCAGCCAGCCGTCCTTGCTGCCCGCTGCGGCGCAAAAACATTTCGAGTACGACCCCGCCGACAACCTGATCGGCAAGCTCGACCAACAACCCGCCGCGCAACACCGCCAACTCCTGCACTACGACGCCACCGGCCGCATTATCGCCAGCCAAGACAGCCTGCACGGCCAGCGCGAGACCTTCGCCTACGATGCCGCCGCCAACCTGCTCGACGGGCCGCAGCCGGGCGCTGGGCTAGTGGTGCATAACAAACTGCTGACCTATCAGGACAAACGTTATCGCTACGATGCGTTCGGCCGCATCATTGAAAAACGCAGTGCCGCGCGGGGCGTGCAACGCTTTGCCTATGACGCCGAAAGCCGGCTGATCGAAGTACGCAATGACAACGGCAGCGTGGTCAGGATGACCTACGACCCGTTGGGCCGGCGCATCGGGAAAACCGAGCATGGCAGCGACGGCTATCCGCTAGGGGAAACGCGGTTCGTGTGGGATGGCCTGCGGTTGTTGCAGGAGCACCGGCACAGCCAGACCAGCCTGTATATCTATCAGGACGAAGGCCACGAGCCCTTGGCCCGGGTTGACGGTACGGGGCCGTTGCAGAAGATTCGCTACTACCACAACGACCTGAATGGCTTGCCGGAACAGCTCACCGAAGCGGATGGGCATGACGTCTGGCGGGCGACTTATCGGGTGTGGGGCAACACGCTGGAGGAGGTGCGCGAGCCGTATTACATCGAAGAGCAGAACCTGCGGTTTCAGGGGCAGTATCTGGATCGGGAGACGGGGCTGCATTTCAATACGTTCAGGTTTTATGATCCGGATGTGGGGCGGTTTACTACGCCGGATCCGATTGGGTTGGCGGGGGGGATCAATGCCTACACTTATGCCGACAACCCCTTTGCCTGGGTCGATCCGTTAGGTCTTACGTGTGCAGGCAATGGAAAAGTCCACGGCAACAGCCACTCGAGCAAAAACCCTAATCACGTCTATGTCATCGTTGATACGAAGACAGGGCGAATGATGAAACCGGGAATCAGTGGGCGGCCATTAAACAAGAATGGCACATCACCTCGCGCCAACCAGCAGGTCAATGCGCTCAATAAACCCCAAGCAGGGCGCTACAAGGCGGTGATTGTTGAGAAGAACAAAACGCGACTTCAAGCCAAAGCTACCGAACAGAAAATTACAGACAAACACGCGGCGAGAAACAACGGCAACATGCCGTCGCCGATCCACAGAAACCCGCTACCGCAGGTTGACACGAGAGATGGCTACCTTAAATTATACGGCACGCCTGATAACCGTTAGTTTTTTGAAGTGAACGCCGCAATGAATCTAAATATGCTTATTCTGCAAGAAAGTGAAGCTTCTGCCCTGACGGACGGCATTCACATACGTCAAATGAGCCACCACATCACCCAGATATTCATGGCCTTGCTGCCAAAAGCCGAAATAAACGGCAGCAGCAAAATAGTTGTGTCACTAGGCCCTCGTGGCGACGAAGATCTATTTGATAATGTCTTGGGTGTGACAAATATCTTTGTAGAAGACTTCGACTTCAAACGTTTTCTCTCTCTCGATCGTTTCAACCAAGACAAGCTGCTGCTAGAGACGCTACGTCGCGCACTCATCGTGATTGCAGAAAGAAAAGAATCCAACTCTATGGCGACCGCGCTTATAAACTCGACCGCCGAAGCCGTATTGGAAACCCACTTTGAGCTAGACACTCCAATTAAAAAGCTTTCAAAAACCAGTAAAGACAAAAAGTACAAAGTCAACGCTTTCAGAACGTTGAATGCTGAGGTTGGTGAAGGTTGGTACTGCGAAGTACACAATTCAACACGACGAAAAACCTGGATGCATGAGCTTCCCGGCTATATCGATCGAAGTGACCTATTTAAAAGCGCAGAACTGTCTGAAGGCATCTACCAAGTAAAAAATCGCCTCAACAAAGTCGTATTTGAAATAATTATCTGACAAAAAAACCATGAGTTCCTCTAGAGTGGCACAGGATACCTAAACAAGAAAACACAACAATATTCATGCATCAAACGAACCCGCCCGAGGTAAAGGGGACTGATTTATTTACCTGAATGGGTTGCCGGAACAGCTCACCCAAGCGGATGGGCATGAGGTCTGGCGGGCGACTTATCGGGTGTGGGCCAACACGCTGGAGGAAGTGCGCGAGCCGTATTACATCGAGGACAGAACCCGCGGTTTCGGGGGCAGTATCTGGACCGGGAGACGGGGCTGCATTTCAATACGTTCAGGTTTTATGATCCGGATGTGGCGCTGTTTGCTGCGCCGGATCCGATTGGGTTGGTGGGGGGATCAACCTCTACAAGTACGCACCCAATCCTATTTCATGGATTGATCCATGGGGGCTGATCAATCTGAATACCCACGGGGCCGTAGGTAATTTTGGCGTCTATGAGATTCGAATAGATGGTGAGCTGCACAAATACGACAAGGCCGATATGAACCGCGTGACAAAATCTAGCGGCGACCCGACCAGGCTTCACCAGCAGGTAGAAAAACTAGAACGTCTAAATCCTGGAAAAACGATCAAGGGAACTGTTGTGCAAAGCGGTATAAGTTCGACCCCGGCAGCGAAGACCATTGAAACGGCGAAATTGGACGCTCACTTCGAAAAAACAGGCGGTCAAATTCCCGAAGGATATAGAAAAAGCTATAAAGGTCCTGAACCGCTCTGCGGCAAATAGAAGAGGTCAATAATGCGCACCCCATTCCCTCTCGCTATCGGCGGCCTGTTCCCAGATCCTGGCGCTGTATTTTTTGTATCGCACCTCGTTAGCCGGATTATTCGTGAACAATTGGAACATCGAATAGTCGACACCGAGGAATTCGATAAAAAATAGGGCGACAGCTATTGGCTGAGTTCAAAAGACTCCAGCATGGCTGACTTAACGGACCTCAAAATCATGGGACCTGAAGTGTCGAAAAGAAATAAAACAGTCAGCTACTCTTTGAAAATACCTCATCAGTCCATCAATGAAGATCCAACGAGTCATGAACAATACCTTGCCTATCATGAACGAGCCGTGAAGGAAATATTTGACGCTCTCCCAATACATCTATCAGAGCCCGTAGAAAATAGTTACGCCGCCATACCTCAGGAAGTGCAAACGTTACCGGCAGCACAGCTGAAGAGCCCAGAATAAATTAAAACCCGGCCTGAAAATTATCATGGATACATGGGGCTGATTTATTTACCATTCTTTTTATAGACCAAATAAATCCGCCCCCTTTATCCCTATTTATTCAGCATCTTCTGCATCTGCTTGCGCGTTTCTTATCAGCCGCTTCAGCATTTTGTTCATGTGCTCATAGCGCTTCTCAACGACCGCCATACGAGACGCTGCCGTCGGCGTTTCCGATGACTCCGGCGCCACATAGGGGTCGTAGATAAGCCCGTATCGTTTCGCGATTTCTTTCATCTGGTCTTCTGTGGCGTTCATCCTGCTTTCAAGAGCGTTCAAGCGTGAGTCAACATCAGTTGCCGCGCCAGGATCCTTACCCACCGCCTTGGCATCCGGCCCCTCATTAATGGAGAGTATGCTGTTGACCATTACTTCCGTTTTTATTTCAGCGCTTTCAAGACGTGCGTCTAATTTTTGCTGTTCCGTCGCGGAAGGATCGTTGGTGCTTACCCTACCGTCTGCGTTCCTTTTTTCAGCGCCCGGCATTTTGGCTTGTGCGTCAATCCTGTCCGTTATGGCGCGAGAAGCTATATGCTCCCCGGCGGTAAAGGGCAAACCAGTAAGTGTGCTTACGCCATGATTTATAAACGCGCTACGAGCACCGCTGGCGAGCTCACTCGATATCGGCGGAAGCACATTTTTTTTGTGCAAATCGGAAATTGTTTTCGAGCTATTGACGGCATCGTTCGACCCATTTGGCCCACCCGCAGGCTTGGGTGGTTTCGTCGATGGTGGCTTAGTCCCCGCTGGCGGTTTGGTATTCGCCGGCGGCTTAGTCTCCGCTGATGGCTTGGTATTCGCCGGCGGCTTAGTCTCCGCTGGTGGCTTGGTATTCGCTGGCGGCTTTTTCTTAGGTGCCTTTGTCTTCGGGTTATTGAAAAAAACAGAGCTAGCGCGCTTAGACCTCGCTTGCACCTCCTCTTCACTCGCCATCGGATACTGGGAAGAACGCCCGCTCTCATTACCCAAATCGCGTTCAACTCTCAAGCCGCTCGCAACGTCCTGCTGTTTATCTGTAACTATCGGCGCTTTGCCCCCCTGAGTGCCGGGTTGAGCCGACGGGATCTGCAAATGGGTATACGGCTGATCAGACAGTTTCATAACGACACCTCTTAAATTCAATTGAGAGAGTGCTTCCTGCAACCTCAACCTTTAAGTGAGCGTTCACACATAGAGGTTCCGGCATTTAAAAAAAAACGCACCAAGACGAATACAAGCCGTTGCAACCCCCGTCTGCTCAAGCCATTTAAACGTGCATATGAACCTGAACACCGACTTGCTTTGCCCCAACAAAAATGGGCACCCGACCCAGTCGGCGTGCCCATTTTTTCTACCACCCCGCCTCCCTTCGAGGCGATACCGCTCTTACGGGTTGACGCTGTCTTTGAGCGACTTGCCCGGCTTGAACGCAACGGTGTTGCTGGCCTTGATCTTCACCGGCTCGCCGGTTTGCGGGTTCTTGCCGGTGCGGGCGCCGCGATGGCGTTGCAGGAAGGTGCCGAAGCCAACCAGGGTGACGCTGTCCTTGCGGTGCAGGGCGCCGGTGATTTCTTCGAGAACGGCGTTGAGGACGCGGTTGGCCTGTTCTTTGGTGAGATCCGCTTTTTCAGCGATGGCGGCTGCGAGTTCTGGTTTACGCATGAGTGAAGCCTCTTTGACGGTTTTTTGTTGTTATGTCCGTGCTGCTCTCTAACGGAGCAGCGCCCAAGGCGCCGCAGGCTCTACTCTGCGGCAGACGGGAGTGAGGATGGCATGCCCACCGACGCTGCGCCAGTGTCGCGGCGACCTTTCTGGGGGTAGGAACGTGCTGATTCCGACAGAACGACCGGTATTTACGCCAGCAACGGTGGAAGTTCTTTGTTCAGGGCCAGTTTGTCCATGACAGCGCCGCCGGTCAGCGCATAACCCAGCAGGCGGCCGCTGGCGTCGCGGCACAGGGCCTTGATATCGGCGCCCTGGCCTTCGACGCTCCACACGCCTTCGCTGCCCCGTGGCGGTGGCGAAACCACCAGCGGGCAGATCGGGGTTTTCACGGTGATGGGCATCGGCCCGTAGCTGACCGCCGTCGCATTGCCGGCCAACGTCTGGGCCAGGGCGCGGGCGCAGCTCATCAGTGGCATCACATACAGCAGGTTCAGGCCATCGACTTCGGCGCAATCGCCCAGGGCGTAGATATTCGCGTGGGAGGTCTTGAGGTGGCGGTCTACCGTGACCCCGCGGCCGGTCTGCAAGCCGGCGGCGGCAGCGAGGTCGACCCGTGGACGCAGGCCGATGGCCGAGACCACCAGGTCACAGTGGATCACTTCGCCGTCAGACAGGTGCGCTTCCAGGCCACCAGCGCTGCGCTGCAAGCGGTTGAGCACCGGGCCCAGGTGGAAACGCGCGCCAAGGCCTTCCAGGCCAGCCTGCACCGCAGCGGCAGCCGCCGGGTGCAGCAGAGTCGGCATGACTTGCTCGCACGGCGCCACCAGGTCGATCTCGTAGCCGCCGAGGATCAGGTCATTGGCGAACTCGCAGCCGATCAGGCCGGCACCGAGCAGCAGCACGCGGCGCTTGCCGGCAGCGGCTGCGCGAAAGCGCGCGTAGTCTTCCAGGTCATTGATCGGGAAAATCAGCTCAGCCGCATCGCCTTCCACCGGCACACGCACGGTTTCGGCGCCCCAGGCCAGGATCAGGTCGCGATAGGCCACCGCTTCCTCGCCGATCCACAGGCGCTTGTGGCCCGGGTCGATGCCGCTGATGCGGGTGTGGGTGCGCACTTCGGCCTTGAGTTGCTCGGCCATGGCGCCAGGTTCAGCCATGCTCAGGCCATCGGCATCCTTGTTCTTGCCAAAACCGGTGGAGAGCATGGGCTTGGAGTAGGAGCGGCCGTCATCCGCGGTGATCAGCAGCAATGGGGTCTCGCTGTCGAGCTTGCGAAACTCCCGGGCCAGGTTGTAGCCGGCCAATCCGGTGCCGATGATCACGACAGGTGCGTTCATGCCCTTCTCCTTGTAGTAGGTTTATTTGCTTGAAAATCAACCGATTTCGATCATTTCGAAATCCATTTTGCCCACGCCGCAGTCCGGGCACAGCCAATCTTCCGGGACGTCTTCCCAACGGGTGCCAGGCAGGATTCCGTCATCCGGCCAGCCGTCTTTCTCGTCGTAGATCAGGCCGCAGACTACACATTGCCACTTCTTCATTACTTGCTTCCTCAGGGTCCAGGCAGGTTGGCCGACGGTCGATAGATCCAGCGTTGCCGTACGGCTCAGGGCGTTTTGTACTGATCGGGGCGTGCAGATGCAAGCATGATCGACGCAAACGGCCGGCCCGCTCCGGCAAAAGCCCAGGGTGCCATGGTAAGCTCGCCGCCTCTTTTGCTGCCAATACTGACTCACCGTGCCGCACTCAATCGCCCTTTCCGATGCTTGCCAATGGCTGACCCAGAGCCTTCTGCGCCCAATGCCGGCGCCCCTGACCGTCAATTGGCTGTTCAACGAAGACTCGCTGACGCGCCGGCTGACGTGGCTGTCCCGGGACGGTTTCAGCGTGACGCCACTGTTCGAAGGCTGGCAGCCGCTGCGGGACGACGAATGCGCCGCCCTTGGGCTCGCGCCAGCCACCGTCGGCTGGGTACGCGAAGTGTATTTGCGCGGGCAAGGCCAGCCCTGGGTGTTTGCCCGCAGCGTGGCGTCGCGCAGTGCGTTGCAAGGTGATGGGCTGCACATGGATGAGCTGGGCAGCCGCTCGCTGGGCGAATTGCTGTTCTGCGACCAGGCGTTCACCCGCCAGGCGATCGAGGTGTGCCATTACCCGCGCCACTGGTTGCCAAGCGCCGATCAGGCCGACGGGCTGTGGGGTCGGCGCTCGCGTTTTGATCGCGGGGCCTTGAGCGTATTGGTCGCGGAAATCTTCTTGCCGAGCTTCTGGCATGCCTTGCATGCCCACCCGGAGAACTGCTGATGTATCAACGTCTGCTCAAGTCCTTGAACCACCTGAACCCCAGGGCGTGGGATTTCATCCAGCTGACGCGCATGGACAAGCCCATCGGCATCTATCTGCTGCTGTGGCCGACGTTATGGGCGCTGTGGATTGCCGGCAAGGGCTCGCCGTCCCTGCTCAACATCGTGATTTTCGTGCTCGGCGTGGTGCTGACCCGTGCCGGCGGCTGCGTCATCAATGACTGGGCCGACCGCAAGGTCGACGGCCATGTGAAACGCACCGAGCAGCGTCCGCTGGTGAGCGGCAAGATCAGCTCGAAAGAGGCCCTGGTGTTTTTTGCCGTGCTGATGGGCATCAGTTTCCTGCTGGTACTGCTGACCAATGCCAGCACCATCCTGCTGTCCCTCGGCGGCCTGGCGCTGGCGGCGAGTTACCCGTTCATGAAGCGCTACACCTATTACCCGCAGGTGGTGTTGGGTGCGGCGTTTTCCTGGGGCATGCCGATGGCATTCACCGCCGAGACCGGCAGCCTGCCCGCCACCGCGTGGCTGCTGTATATCGCCAACCTGTTGTGGACGGTGGGTTATGACACCTATTACGCCATGACCGACCGCGACGACGACTTGAAGATCGGCGTGAAGTCCACGGCCATTCTGTTTGGCGATGCGGATCGCGTGATCATCCTGACTCTACAGGGGTTGGCGCTGGTGTGCCTGTTGCTGGCGGGCGCGCGGTTTGAGCTGGGGGGCTGGTTCCACTTGGGCCTGGTTGCCGCAGCGGGCTGTTTTGCCTGGGAGTTCTGGTACACGCGGGACAGGGATCGGCTGAAGTGCTTCAAGGCGTTCCTGCATAACCATTGGGCGGGGTTGGCGATTTTTGTGGGGATAGTGCTGGATTACGGGTTGCGCTGATTGTTCTGACGCCATCGCGGGCAAGCCCGCTCCCACAGTTTGAATTGCGAACACCTTCAAATGTGGGAGCGGGCTTGCCCGCGATGCTTTTAGCCGCGCCTCGGGCTCAAGGCTTGATCACATGCCACGCCCCACCCTTGCCATCCCCGGTCTTGTCCCCGGCCTTCATGTCATCCTTATAGGTGTACACCGGCTTGCCTTTGTAAGCCCACTGGCTGGTCTGGTCATCACGGGTGATCACCGTCCAATCCCCCATCGGCTTGTCGGTGGACTCAGCCTTCAGCGGCGGCCAGTTCGTCGCGCACTGGTCCTTGCACACGGACTTGCCATCGGCATCCTTGTCGAAGGTGTAGAGCGTCATCCCTTTGTGATCCACCAGCATCCCGTCTTTGGTCATCGCCGGGTCCATTGCGAAGGCCAGGGTCGGCAGCGTCAACGCGGCCGTTACCAACAGGGCTTTCCAGGAAACAGTGCGGTAAGTCATCGGAACCTTCCTTTTTTGGTTGTCAGGATTCGGACCCAAAGCGTAGTCCAGAGAGACGCGGATTGCCCAAGCGACTAAATTACTGTCACACGACTGCAATAATTCCGTTATCTAATGCGGCGCAAGACAGTTAAATGACAAGAGGATTTAGGCATGGTTGGCAGGAGCATTCTGATCGTTGACGACGAAGCGCCCATCCGCGAGATGATCGCCGTTGCGTTGGAAATGGCCGGCTACGACTGCCTGGAGGCAGAGAACTCCCAGCAGGCCCATGCCATTATCGTCGACCGCAAGCCGGACCTGATCCTGCTCGACTGGATGCTGCCCGGCACGTCCGGCATCGAGCTGGCCCGCCGCCTCAAGCGTGACGAGCTGACCGGGGATATCCCGATCATCATGCTCACCGCCAAGGGCGAAGAGGACAACAAGATCCAGGGCCTGGAAGTCGGCGCCGATGACTACATCACCAAGCCGTTTTCCCCACGTGAACTGGTCGCGCGCCTGAAAGCCGTACTGCGCCGCGCCGGCCCGACCGATGGCGAAGCGCCGATTGAAGTCGGCGGCCTGATCCTCGACCCCATCAGCCACCGCGTGACCATCGACGGCACGCCGGCCGAGATGGGCCCCACCGAATACCGCCTGCTGCAATTCTTCATGACCCACCAGGAACGCGCCTATACCCGTGGCCAGCTGCTCGATCAGGTCTGGGGCGGCAACGTGTATGTGGAAGAGCGCACTGTGGACGTGCATATCCGTCGCCTGCGCAAAGCCTTGGGCGATGCCTACGAGAATCTGGTACAAACCGTGCGCGGCACTGGCTACCGGTTCTCCACCAAGGGCTGAGCCAGCCGCTTTTTTTGACTTAAACAGCTGACAAGGACGCATGTTCAAGTGAACCAAAACTGGCATGGCACCCTGATCCGCCACATGCTCCTGCTGGTCACCGGCTGCCTGTTGGTAGGCCTGATCAGCGGCTACTACGGCTGGAGCCTGGCCATCGGCCTCGGCCTGTACCTGGGCTGGACCCTCAAGCAATTGCTGCGCCTGCATGAATGGCTGCGCCAGCACAAACCCGACGAAGCGCCACCCGACGGCTACGGCCTGTGGGGCGAGGTGTTCGACAGCATCTACCACCTGCAACGCCGCGACCAACGGGTACGCGGGCGCCTGCAAGCGGTGATCGACCGGGTGCAGGAGTCCACCGCCGCGTTGAAAGACGCGGTAATCATGCTCGACAGCGACGGCAACCTGGAATGGTGGAACCGCGCCGCCGAAACCCTGCTGGGCCTGAAGACGCCCCAGGACAGCGGCCAGCCGGTGACCAACCTGGTGCGCCACCCGCGCTTCAAGGAGTACTTCGAACAGGACAACTACGAAGAAGCCCTGGAAATCCCCTCGCCCACCAACGACCGCGTGCGCATCCAGCTGTACCTGACGCGCTACGGCAACAACGAGCACCTGATGCTGGTGCGCGACGTAACCCGCATCCATCAGTTGGAACAGATGCGCAAAGACTTCGTCGCCAACGTCTCCCACGAGTTGCGCACACCGCTGACGGTGATCTGCGGCTACCTGGAGACGCTGCTGGACAACGTCGACGAGATCAACCCGCGCTGGAGCCGCGCGCTGCAACAAATGCAGCAGCAGGGTTCACGCATGCAGACCCTGCTCAACGACCTGTTGCTGCTGGCCAAGCTGGAGGCGACCGACTACCCGTCGGACAACCAACCGGTGGCCGCGCAGAGCCTGTTGCAGACCATCAAGAACGACGCCCAGGCGCTGTCCGGCCAACGCGGCCAGCAGATCACCCTGGAAGCCGACCCGCAGGTCTTGCTCAAGGGCAGCGAAGGCGAATTGCGCAGCGCGTTTTCCAACCTGGTGTTCAACGCCGTCAAGTACACCCAGGACAAGGGCACCATCCGCATCCGCTGGTGGGCCGACGACCAGGGTGCGCATCTGAGCGTGCAGGACTCCGGCATCGGCATCGACGCCAAGCACCTGCCGCGCCTGACCGAGCGTTTCTACCGCGTCGATTCAAGCCGCAACTCCAACACCGGCGGCACCGGGCTTGGCCTGGCGATCGTCAAGCATGTGCTGCTGCGCCACCGCGCGCGCCTGGAGATCAGCAGCGTGCTGGGCCATGGCAGCACGTTTACCTGCCATTTCCCGCCGTCGCAGGTGACCCGCTCGCGCGTCCTCAGTACCGATGAATAACCCACAGGCGACACAGGACTAAATGTGGGAGCTGGCTTGCCTGCGATAGCGGTATATCAGTAAACACATCGGTAACGGGTACACCGCTATCGCAGGCAAGCCAGCTCCCACAGTGGATTTGCATCGCTTTCAAAGACCCATTCCATGTCCCACCCGGCAGCAGCCACTAGGCAAGCGCCCCATCAGCCGCTACATTGGCCGACCTGCGCCCGCTTTTGCGGCTCACCTGCCACCCCTTAATTGAACACACGGAACCTGCAAAACCCCATCATGGACCCTTCCCCTGGTATCACCCTCGCCACACTCTTCGCCGACTTCGGCATGATTCTTTTTGCACTGGTCCTGGTACTGCTCAACGGTTTCTTCGTTGCGGCGGAATTTGCCATGGTCAAACTGCGCTCCACGCGGGTCGAGGCCATCGCCCACACCAACGGCTGGCGCGGGCAGATCCTGCGCACCGTACACAGCCAGCTCGACGCCTACCTGTCGGCCTGCCAGCTGGGTATCACCCTCGCCTCCCTGGGCCTGGGCTGGGTCGGTGAGCCGGCGTTTGCGCACATTCTTGAGCCATTGCTGGGCGCCGTGGGCGTCGAGTCGCCGGAAGTGATCAAGGGCGTGTCGTTCTTTGCGGCGTTCTTCGTGATTTCCTACCTGCACATCGTGGTCGGTGAGCTGGCGCCCAAGTCCTGGGCCATCCGCAAGCCCGAGCTGTTGTCGCTGTGGACGGCGGTGCCGCTGTACCTGTTCTACTGGGCCATGTACCCGGCGATCTACCTGCTCAACGCCAGCGCCAATGCCATCCTGCGGATCGCCGGCCAAGGCGAGCCTGGCCCGCACCATGAGCACCATTACAGCCGCGAAGAGCTCAAGCTGATCCTGCACTCCAGCCGTGGCCAGGACCCCAGCGACCAAGGCATGCGCGTACTGGCGTCGGCCGTGGAAATGGGCGAACTGGAAGTGGTCGACTGGGCCAACTCCCGGGAAGACCTGGTCACCCTGGACTTCAACGCCCCGCTCAAGGAAATCCTCGCGCTGTTCCGCCGCCACAAATTCAGCCGCTACCCGGTGTATGACGCGGTGCGTAACGAATTCGTCGGCCTGTTGCACATCAAGGACCTGCTGCTGGAACTGGCAGCCCTGGACCACATCCCCGAGTCGTTCAACCTGGCCGAGCTGACCCGCCCGCTGGAGCGCGTGTCGCGGCACATGCCGTTGTCGCAGCTGCTGGAGCAGTTCCGCAAAGGCGGCGCGCACTTCGCCCTGGTGGAAGAAGCCGACGGCAAGATCATCGGCTACCTGACCATGGAAGACGTGCTCGAAGTGCTGGTGGGTGACATCCAGGACGAACATCGCAAGGCCGAACGCGGCATCCTCGCCTACCAGCCGGGCAAGCTGCTGGTGCGTGGCGACACGCCGCTGTTCAAGGTCGAACGCCTGCTGGGCGTCGACCTCGACCACATCGAAGCGGAAACCCTGGCCGGCCTGATCTACGACACCCTCAAGCGGGTGCCGGAAGAAGAGGAAGTGCTGGAAGTTGAAGGCTTGCGGATCATCATCAAGAAGATGAAAGGGCCGAAGATCGTCCTGGCCAAGGTCCTGCTGCTGGACTGACCCTCAATTGCCCAACGCAAAGTTGGGCAAGGCGCCCACCGGCTGGTTGAACTCATACGGGATCGACACCAGCCCCGCCTCGGTGGCGCGCTGCACGACGAAATGCAAGTGTGGCCCGCTGCTGTTGCCGGTATTGCCCGACAGCGCCAGCGGGCTGCCCACCGCCACACGTTGCCCCACCTGCACGCTGACCGAACCTTGCTTGAGGTGCAGGTACACGCCCTCGGTGCCGTCGTCATGGCGCACCCGCACAAAATTCCCCGACGCATCACTGCCGCGCCCGGCCTGCGCGTTCTCGGTTTTCACCACCACACCGCTGCGCGCCGCAATGATCGGCGTGCCTTCGGGCATGGCGATGTCCATGGCGTAGCGGCTTTTGCTGTCGGTGTGGCTGAAACTGCCGTTGGGGCCCTGGCTCAGGCGGAACGGACCGCCGCGCCAGGGCAGCGGGTAGCGGTAGGCTTGTTGTGGATAAACCGGCGTCGGCCTGTCGAGCAGCGGCCGCGCGGGCTTGCGCTCGTGGATCACGAACGCCTGCGCGCCGGGGGTTTGCCGGTCGCTGTAGAACACGTTGCCGTTGGCATCGATGGATTTGTAGACGGTCATGGCCTGAGCCGAAGGAGCGACCCAGGCCAGTGCGCAGCACAGCAATAGACGCGTGAGCATAGCGTGAACCTGCCGGGATGACTGAACGGCAGGTTAGCGGGAGATCATGACAACACTATGTGCATCAATGAAGTTCCAATGTGGGAGCGGGCTTGCCCGCGATGACAGTGTGTCAGACACAGATCATGTGTCAGATGCACCGCTATCGCGGGCAAGCCCGCTCCCACAAGGGTTAGGTGTCGTTCTGGGGGTCACGCACCCGGCACAAAATGCTTCTGTGCAGTACCACGGGCGATCAGGCGGGAGATGTAGTCGAGCTTCTGCGCGTCCTGGTCGATAAACCGGAAGGTCAGTTGCAGCCAGTCGCTGTCGGGCTTGGGCTCGTGGGCGACAACAGCGTGCAGGTAGCCGTTGAGGCGCGCGACTTCGGCGTTGTCGCCTTGTTCCAGGTCGAGTACGGCGCTTTCCAGGACCTGCGGCAGGACTTCACCGCGACGCACCACCAACAGCGCTTCCTTGATGCTCAAGCCCTTGATCACGCATTGCTGGGTGCCGCTGGACAGGCGCAGTTGGCCCTGGCCGCGGCCGCCTGCTGGTGCTGCTGCAGGTGCTTGTACCGGCGGGCTGTTGAGCAGGCCTTTGCTGAGCGCAGGGGCGGCGGCGGCAACCGGGGCTGCACGTACGGTCTCGGCCTTGCCGCCGGTCAGGGCGCTCAGGGAGTCGTTGCCAAAGGCCGAGTTCATCTTGGTCGGCGCACTGGCGACCAGGGCGTCGAGACGGCCGATCTTGTGCAGGGCCTGCTTGACCTTGTTCAGCAATTGCTCGTTGGTGAACGGCTTGCTGACGTAACCGGAAACACCGGCCTGGATCGCCTGCACCACGTTTTCCTTGTCGCCACGGCTGGTCACCATCACGAACGGCATGGCCTTGAGGTGCGGTTGCTCACGGCACCAGGTCAGCAGTTCCAGGCCGGACATCTCGGGCATTTCCCAGTCGCACAGCACCAGGTCGAACGTCTCGCGCATCAGGATGGCCTGGGCCTTTTTGCCGTTCACCGCGTCTTCAAGCTTGATCCCGGGGAAGTAGTTGCGCAGGCACTTCTTCACCAGATCGCGGATAAACGAGGCGTCATCCACCACCAATACACTGACTTTACTCATCGACCCTTCATCCTATAAAAACTTCGGCACGCAAGACGCCTGACTGGTGGCATTTTGCCAAAACTCGCTAGTCACAGTCGGACTTTATTGCTTCCGCTGCGCAAAAAATTCGGAGGCCACAAACGAAAACGCCCGGCCAAAGGCCGGGCGTTTATTTCTCGGGCAATCTTACTTATCGTCAGCTTCGCCCGGAACATTAGGGATTTGATCGACCGACCCTTCAACTTCAGCCTTCATGCGCTTGAGGCCCATGTGCCGCACGTCGGTACCACGCACCAGGTAGATCACCAGCTCCGAGATATTGCGCGCGTGGTCGCCGATGCGTTCCAGCGAACGCAGTACCCAGATGATGCTCAAGACCCGCGAGATAGAGCGCGGGTCTTCCATCATGTAGGTGGCCAGCTCGCGCAGCGCGGTCTTGTATTCGCGGTCGATGATCTTGTCGTACTGGGCCACCGACAACGCCAGCTCGGCGTCGAAACGGGCAAACGCATCCAGCGCGTCGCGCACCATGTTGCGCACCTGGTCGCCGATGTGGCGCACTTCCACGTAACCGCGCGGGGCTTCGCCTTCTTCGCACAGCTGGATGGCGCGGCGGGCGATCTTGGTGGCTTCGTCGCCGATGCGCTCGAGGTCGATCACCGACTTGGAGATGCTGATGATCAAACGCAGGTCGGACGCCGCCGGTTGGCGACGGGCCAGAATGCGCAGGCATTCTTCGTCGATATTGCGTTCCATCTGGTTGATCTGGTCATCGATCTCACGCACTTGCTGGGCCAGGCCCGAATCGGCCTCGATCAGCGCGGTCACGGCGTCGTTGACTTGCTTCTCCACCAGACCGCCCATCGCCAGGAGGTGGCTGCGCACTTCCTCAAGCTCGGCGTTGAACTGCGCGGAGATGTGGTGGGTAAGGCCTTCTTTGCTAATCATGTTGGCGTCCTTGGAGCGTCCGGTAAGGTGCGGAGAACCGCAGCATCAGTGCAATGAGAACCACGGCTGACTAGCCGTAGCGACCGGTGATGTAGTCTTCGGTCTGCTTCTTCGCCGGATTGGTGAACAGAGTATCGGTATCACCGAATTCCACCAGCTTGCCCATGTACATGAACGCGGTGTAGTCGGAAACCCGCGCCGCCTGTTGCATGTTGTGGGTCACGATGACGATGGTGAACTTGGATTTGAGTTCGTAGATCAGCTCTTCGACTTTCAGCGTCGAGATCGGATCGAGTGCCGAGCACGGTTCGTCGAGCAGCAGCACTTCCGGTTCCACGGCGATGGTGCGCGCGATCACCAGACGTTGTTGCTGGCCGCCGGACAGGCCGAGGGCCGAGTCGTGCAGACGGTCTTTCACTTCGTCCCACAACGCCGCGCCCTTGAGGGCCCACTCAACCGCTTCGTCGAGGATGCGTTTCTTGTTGATGCCCTGGATGCGCAGGCCGTAGACCACGTTTTCGTAGATGGTCTTGGGGAACGGGTTGGGCTTCTGGAACACCATGCCCACACGACGACGCAGCTCGGCCACGTCTTCGCCCTTGCGGTAGATGTTGGTGCCGTAGAGGTTGATTGCACCGTCTACGCGGCAGCCGTCCACCAGGTCGTTCATGCGGTTGAAGGTGCGCAGCAGCGTGGACTTGCCGCAGCCCGACGGGCCGATGAAGGCGGTCACGCGCTGCTTGGGAATGTTCATGCTGACGTCGAACAGCGCCTGCTTTTCACCGTAGTACAGGCTCAGGCCCGGCACTTCGATGGCCACGGTTTCCTGGGCCAGGCTCAGGCTCTGCTTGTCGCGACCCAGGGCCGACATGTTGATGCCGTGGGTGTGGGTTTCATGTTGCATGGGATGCTCCCTGTGCTACCAATTCGTTGTGTTGGACCGCCGGGGCGATCTACTCAAAATTTTGTGTCTGACGCGGTCCAGTGTGGGAGCTGGCTTGCCTGCGATGGCATCACCGCGCTGTACCTGCCCAACCGAGTCGCCTGCATCGCAGGCAAGCCAGCTCCCACATCGACCGTGTCCAGCCCGCTTAACTGTCCAACGCTTTGTATTTTTCACGCAGGTGGTTACGAATCCACACTGCCGACAAGTTGAGCGTGGCGATCACCAGCACCAGCAGCAAGGCGGTGGCGTACACCAGTGGCCGTGCCGCTTCGACGTTGGGGCTCTGGAAGCCGACGTCATAGATATGGAAGCCCAGGTGCATGATCTTCTGGTCCAGGTGCAAGTACGGGTAGTTGCCATCCAGCGGCAGCGACGGCGCCAGTTTCACCACACCTACCAGCATCAGCGGCGCCACTTCACCGGCGGCGCGGGCCACGGCGAGGATCATGCCGGTCATCATCGCCGGGCTGGCCATGGGCAGCACGATCTTCCACAGCGTTTCCGCCTTGGTCGCGCCCAGTGCCAGGGAGCCTTCACGTACGGTGCGCGGGATGCGCGCCAGGCCTTCTTCGGTGGCCACGATCACCACCGGCACCGCCAGCAGCGCCAGGGTCAGCGAGGCCCACAGCAGGCCCGGCGTACCGAAGGTCGGCGCCGGCAGGGCTTCGGCGAAGAACAGGCGGTCCACCGAGCCCCCCAGCACATACACGAAGAAGCCCAGGCCGAACACGCCGTAGACGATGGCCGGGACACCCGCCAGGTTGTTCACGGCGATACGGATGATGCGCGTCAGGGTGTTCTGCTTGGCGTATTCCCGCAGGTACACCGCCGCCAGCACGCCGAACGGGGTCACGATCATCGCCATGATCAGGGTCATCATCACGGTGCCGAAGATGGCCGGGAAGATCCCGCCTTCGGTGTTGGCTTCCCGTGGGTCATCGCTCAAGAATTCCCAGACCTTGCTGAAGTAGAAGCCGATCTTGGTAAAGGTGCCCATGGCGTTCGGCTGGTAGGCGTGCACCACTTTGCCGATGCCGATCTCCACTTCCTTGCCGTTGCCGTCACGGGCGGTCAGCGCGTCACGGTTGAACTGGGTGTGCAGGTCGGACAGGCGCGCTTCGATGTCCTGGTAACGGGCATTCAGCTCGGCGCGGTCGGCGTCCATATCGGCCTGGGCGGCAGCGTCAAGCTTGCCTTCCAGTTCCAGCTTGCGACCGTGCAGGCGGATGCGTTCGAGACCGGCGTTGATCGCGCCGATATCGGTTTTTTCCAGGCTCTTGAGCTGGGCGGCCAGCTTGTTCACACGGTCGACGCGGGCTTGCAGCTCCGGCCACGCGGCCTCGCCTTCGGCGATGATCTTGCCATCTTGCTTGACGTTGACCAGGGTGCCGTAGAAGTTACCCCACTCACGACGCTCGATGGCCATCAGCTCGACCGGCTTGGTCTGGTCCTTCAGCCACTCGCCGACGATCCAGGTGAAGTCGTTGCCGTTCAAGTCCCGGTTGCCGACCTTGATCAGCTCGCGGGTCATGAATTCCGGGCCTTGGTCCGGCACGGGCAGGCCAGCGCTTTTCAGGCGCTCGCGGGGCACTTCTTCCTTCTGCACCACTTCGCCGATGACGATATGGTTGGCCTGGCCCGGCACGCTGTAGTTGGCCTGGATCAGGTCGGCCGGCCAGAAATGGCCCAGGCCACGTACGGCAATCACGGCCAGCAAACCAATGGTCATGATGACCGCGATGGACACCGCGCCACCGCTGATCCAGACGCCTGGGGCGCCGCTCTTGAACCATCCATTCAGGGAGTTCTGTTTCACAGACTTCTACCTTTCTTAAAGCGACGAGTATTTCTTGCGCAGACGCTGACGGATCAGCTCGGCGAGGGTGTTCATGATGAAGGTGAACAGCAGCAGCACCAGCGCCGAGAGGAACAGCACACGGTAGTGACTACCGCCCACTTCCGACTCCGGCATCTCCACCGCAACGTTGGCCGCCAGGGTGCGCAGGCCTTCGAACAGGTTCATCTCCATCACCGGGGTGTTGCCGGTGGCCATCAGCACGATCATGGTCTCGCCGACGGCGCGGCCCATGCCGATCATCAGCGCCGAGAAAATCCCCGGGCTAGCGGTCAGGATCACCACGCGGGTCATGGTCTGCCACGGCGTGGCACCCAGGGCCAGCGAGCCCAGGGTCAGGCCGCGCGGTACGCTGAACACGGCGTCTTCGGCGATGGAGTAGATGTTCGGGATCACCGCGAAACCCATGGCCAGGCCGACTACCAGGGCGTTGCGCTGGTCGTAGGTGATGCCGAGGTCGTGGGAGATCCACATGCGCATGTCGCCGCCGAAGAACCAGGTTTCCAGGTAGGGGCTCATGTACAGCGAGAGCCAGCCCACAAACAGGATCACCGGGATCAGGATCGCGCTTTCCCAGCCATCGGGAACGCGCAGGCGGATCGACTCAGGCAAGCGGCTGAAGATAAAGCCGGCCACCAGGATGCCAATCGGCAACAGCATCAACAGGCTGAAAATCCCCGGTAGATGCCCCTCGACATACGGCGCGAGGAACAGGCCGGCGAAGAAGCCGAGGATCACCGTCGGCATCGCTTCCATCAGTTCGATCACCGGCTTGACCTTGCGGCGCAGGCTCGGGGCCATGAAGTACGCGGTGTAGATGGCAGCGGCAACAGCCAGCGGTGCGGCCAGCAGCATGGCGTAGAACGCCGCCTTCAGCGTACCGAAAGTCAGTGGCGCCAGGCTCATCTTGGGTTCGAAGTCGGTGTTGGCGGCGGTCGATTGCCAGACGTATTTAGGCTCGTCGTAGTTCTCGTACCAGACCTTGCTCCACAACGCGCTCCACGAGACTTCCGGGTGCGGGTTGTCGAGCAGCAGCGGTTGCAGCTTGCCGCCGGCTTCCACAATCACGCGGTTGGCCCGTGGCGACAGGCCGAATACGCCTTGGCCATCGACCACCGGGTCCACCAGCAGGGTGCGGTGGGCGGTGCTGTGGAACACGCCGAACTTGCCGGAGGCGTCGAGGGCGGTGAAGCCTTTGCGACGTTCTTCGGCGGTGATTTCAACGATAGGCGCGGTGCCCATCTGGAAGGTGCGGATCTGCTTGAGGTGCTGCTCGCCATCCGGGTCGCGGGCCATGAACCACTGGGCCAGACCGCCTTTGGAGTTACCGACGATCAGCGAGATACCGCCCACCAACTGGGTGCTGGCGGTGATTTCGGCATCGCCACTTTCCAACAATTTGTATCGACCGTTGAGGCTCTTGTCCCGTAGGTTGAATACATCGGCCAGGGCACGGCCGTTGATCACGTACAACCATTGCTGGCGTGGGTCGATGAAGATCGCCTTCACCGGCTCGGTCATCTGCGGCAGCTCGATACGCTTCTGCTCGCTGGTGACTTCGCCCGTCATCATGTTTTCTTCGCGGCTCAGGGACAGCACGTTCAAGTGCGAACCCGCGGAGCCGGCAACCACCAGGGTGGAATCCGTAGCGTTGAGCGCGACGTGCTCCAGCGGGCGACCGGCGTCATCGAGGACGATCGGCGTTTCGCCGTAGGGGTATTCGATCGCGGGCGAAATGGTTTTCTTGCCGTCCGGGTAGGACACCTTATAGGTGTGGCGGAACACCATGGACTGGCCATTGGACAGACCCAGGATCACCAGCGGGCTGCCGGGCTGGTCTTCACCGATGGAGACGACCTGGCTACCGGCCGGCAACGGCAGGTCGACACGCTTGAGCTCGGCGCCAGTGTCCACGTTGAAGAACAGTGCCTGGCCCTTGTCGGAAACCCGCATGGCGACCTGGTTCTGCTCTTCGAGCGAGATCATCAACGGCTTGCCGGCGTCCTGGATCCAGGCCGGGGTCAGTGCGTCTTCCTTGGTCAGCGAGGCGCCTTGGAACAGCGGCGCAACCACGTAGGCGAGGAAGAAGAAGATCAGCGTGATTGCACCGAGGACGGCGAGACCGCCGATCAATACATACCAACGGGTCAGGCGATCTTTGAGCGCGCGAATGCGGCGCTTGCGTTGCAGCTCAGGCGTATTGAAATCAATGCGCTTGGGAGGAGAAGTCGTCGTCATGGTGGAATTGGCCAGATCATTCATGCGCACACCCTAGCGATCCTGTATGACAGAAAGATGACAATGCAGTGACGCAAGAAATCCGCCGCGTAGCAGAGCTGGCAGCGGACTAAAAATTAGGAGGCGTAGACGGCTAGTGTGGGAGCGGGCTTGCCCGCGATGGCATCAATACGGTTTCAACTCTACACCGCGTCGCCAGCATCGCGGGCAAGCCCGCTCCCACAGAAAAGCATGCATCTACACCAGGTATTGCAGGCTTACTTGCCGCCTTCCTTCAAACCCAGGTCAGCCAGGGCCTTGGCGGCAACTTTGGCTGGCAGTGGGATGTAGCCGTCTTTCACGACAACTTCCTGGCCCTGTTTGGACAGAACCAGTTTCACGAACTCGGCTTCCAGCGGGGCCAGAGGCTTGTTCGGGGCTTTGTTGACGTAAACGTAGAGGAAACGCGACAGCGGGTATTTGCCGTTCAGGGCGTTTTCTTCGCTGTCTTCGATGAAGTCAGTGCTGCCTTTCTTAGCCAGGGCAACAGTCTTCACGCTGGCAGTCTTGTAACCGATGCCCGAGTAACCGATGCCGTTCAGCGAGGAGCTGATCGACTGCACGACCGAAGCCGAGCCTGGTTGTTCGTTCACGTTTGGCTTGTAGTCGCCTTTGCACAGGGCTTCTTCTTTGAAGTAGCCGTAGGTGCCGGATACCGAGTTACGGCCGAACAGTTGCACTGGCTTGTTGGCCAGGTCGCCGGTCACACCCAGGTCGCCCCAGGTTTTAACGTCGGCTTTGCCGCCGCACAGACGCGTCGAGGAGAAGATCGCATCGACCTGTTCCATGGTCAGGTGCTGGATCGGGTTGTCTTTGTGTACGAACACAGCCAGGGCGTCCACGGCAACCGGGATAGCGGTTGGCTTGTAGCCGTACTTCTGTTCGAAGGCCGCCAGTTCGGTGTCCTTCATCTTGCGGCTCATCGGGCCCAGGTTGGAGGTGCCTTCAGTCAACGCAGGTGGCGCGGTGGCGGAGCCAGCGGCCTGAATCTGGATGTTTACGTTCGGGTATTCTTTTTTGTAGGACTCGGCCCACAGGGTCATCAGGTTGGCCAGGGTGTCAGAACCAACGCTGGACAAGTTGCCCGATACACCGGTGGTTTTGGTGTAGCTCGGGATAGCTGGGTCAACAGCGGCGAACGCGTTAGCAGTCGCAACGCCAGCAGCGACAAAAGTCATGGCCGCCATCAAACGCTTCAGTTTCATGCCTTACTCCTAGCAGATAGGGATAGTTGGATCGGGGCCAAGTATCGGTAGGCCGTGTGAACACTCTATGTCTGGAATATGACAATTAGATGAAAGGCCAGTATTGGCTTTAAACGCTGCAAGACGGGGAAAGGTTCGCAAACACGGGGGGTTGGGACAGGAGCGGAGGTGTTTCAGAAATACTCTGTAATGCGATCGCTCCTACATTGCGTAGGAACGATCGCTTTCAAGGCGTTAGCGCGAGCGCTTCCACAGATACCCACCCACCAACATCCCCATCACGCACAGCGCGGCGACATAGTAAGCAGGGCCCATCGGGCTTTCCTTCATCAGCAACGACACCGCCAGCGGCGTCAGGCCGCCGAAAATCGCGTAGGCCACGTTGTAGGAGAACGACAAGCCGCTGAAGCGCACCACCGGTGGGAAGGCTTTCACCATCACGTAGGGCACCACGCCGATGGTGCCGACGAACAGGCCCGTCAGGGCGTACAGCGGGAACAGCCAGTCCGGGTGCTGGACCAGGCTGTGGTACAGCGTCCACGAGCTGCACAGCAACAACAGGCAACCGCCGACCAGCACGCGGCCGGCACCGAAACGGTCAGCCAGGGCGCCGGAGAGGATGCAACCCAGGCTCAGGGTAACGATGGCCAGGCTGTTGGCTTGCAGGGTAACGGTCGGCGCGAAGTGATAAACGGTCTGCAGCACGGTCGGGGTCATCAGGATGACCACGACGATGCCGGCCGACAGCAGCCAGGTCAGCAGCATCGACAGCACGATGGCGCCACGGTGGTCACGCAATACGGCGCGCAGCGGCAGCTCGGCGGCCAGGGTCTTGCGCTGCTGCATCTCGGCGAAGATCGGCGTTTCATGCAACCAACGACGCAGGTACACCGACAACAAGCCAAACACGCCGCCCAGCAGGAACGGGATGCGCCAGGCGAAATCCGACACTTCTACCGGGGTGTAGAGGGTGTTGATGGCCGTCGCCACCAGCGAACCTAGGAGGATACCGGCGGTAAGGCCGCTGGTCAGGGTGCCGCAGGCGTAGCCGATGTGGCGCGGCGGTACGTGTTCGGAGACGAACACCCACGCGCCCGGCACTTCGCCACCAATCGCCGCGCCCTGGATGACGCGCATCAGCAGCAACAGGATCGGCGCCCACAGGCCGATCTGCGCGTAGGTCGGCAGCAAGCCCATGATCAAGGTCGGTACGGCCATCATGAAGATGCTCAGGGTGAACATCTTCTTGCGGCCCAGCAGGTCACCAAAGTGCGCCATGATGATGCCGCCCAGCGGACGCGCCAGGTAGCCGGCGGCGAAGATGCCGAAGGTCTGCATCATGCGCAGCCATTCGGGCATGTCCACCGGGAAGAAAAGTTTTCCGACCACGGTGGCGAAAAACACGAAAATGATGAAATCATAAAATTCCAGCGCCCCGCCCAAGGCAGACAGCGACAGGGTTTTGTAGTCGTTGCGGGTCAGCGGGCGCGAAGGTTGCGCGCTGCTTGCGGGCACGGAGGACATGGCAAGGCTTCTCTTATTAGTCAGGACGGCAGATCCGCTGCGCTGGCTGAGCCAGGGCGGGTTGGGCAAGATAGCAAATCGCCTGGAAAAGCACACCAGAAGCACAGTTGCGCGAAAAAGCCGCAATACAGCGGCTAATTGCCGACCAAATCAGCCACAGACGGTCGTCGCGGCGCAAGGGTCCCGATATACTCGGCCCTTGACGCGCCAGACCCGCAGTCTTGAGAGGCATACCCGGCATGATCGAACTCGAACAAGAAGACCCTATCCCGCAAGGCGACCTCGCCCTGCAAATCACCGCGCTGCCGCGTGAAACCAACGGCTTTGGCGATATCTTCGGCGGCTGGCTGGTCGCGCAGATGGACCTCGCCGGCACCGCCATGGCCAGCAAGGTCGCGGGCGGACGTGTGGCCACCGTGGCCATCGATCGCATGGCGTTCCTGGTGCCGGTCGCCGTGGGCGCGCAGCTGTCCTTTTATACCCAGGCCCTGGAGATCGGCCGCAGCTCGATCCAGATGATGGTCGAAGTGTGGAGCGACGACCCGCTGTCCAGCGAATGGCGCAAGGTCACCGAGGCGGTGTTCGTGTTCGTCGCCATCGACGGCAGCGGCCGTACGCGCTCGGTGCCATCGCGCGCCCGTTAAACCTCGCCGGGTTTTGACGGTCAATTGCCCCATTGCCTGCCATTAAGAGTGCTTGATATGCCTGTGCCCCACGTTGAAACCGTGAAAATCGACGAGCTGGACTGCTGGCGCATCCGCCACAACGGCGCTGAGTTGATGGTGGCCCAACAGGGCGCGCACATCTTCAGTTACGGACGTGACGGCGAGCAGCCGCTGATCTGGCCGAACCCCGAAGCGGTGTTCAAGCAGGGCAAGGGCATTCGTACCGGCGTACCGGTGTGCTGGCCGTGGTTTGGCGTATTTGAGCGCAACCCGCACAGCGTCAAGGCGATGCGCCAGAGCGAGCAGCCGGCCGGTGCCCATGGTTTTGTGCGTACGGCGTTGTGGGAATTGGCTGCGACCGAGCTTGAAGGCGACGCCTTGCGCGTTGACCTGGTATTGCCGGTGCCCGCAGGCGGCTTCCCCGGTTGGCCCCATCAGGTTGACCTGACCCTGAGCCTGCTGCTGGACGAGCAACTGCACATCCGCCTGACCAGCCACAACCGTGGCAGCGACAGCGTGACGCTGAGCCAGGCACTGCACACCTATTTCGCCGTGAGCGATGTGCGCAACGTGCAGGTCGACGGGCTGGACGGGACGGCGTATATCGACACCGCTGACGGCTGGACCGAGAAAAACCAGTCCGGGCTGCTGCACTTCAGCGCCGAGACGGATCGCATCTACCTCGATACGCCGGCGCAGTTGAGCATCGTCGATCAAGACTGGCAGCGTCGCATCCAGCTCACCAGCGAGGGCTCGACGTCCACCGTGATCTGGAACCCGTGGACTGAACGCGCCAAGGCCTTCGATGACATGGCCGATGACGGCTGGACGGGGATGTTGTGCATCGAGACGGCGAATGTGCTGGATGATGTTGTTGAATTGGCACCCGGCCAAAGCCACACCTTAGGCGTGAGCATCACCGCTACTGCCCTGTAAACCCGATCAAAACTGTGGGAGCTGGCTTGCCTGCGATAGCATCAATTCGGTACTACTGATACACCGAGGTGCCTGCATCGCAGGCAAGCCAGCTCCCACATTGATTTGTGCCGGGCTTTAGAGATCGGACTCTTTCACCACCCGCACTTTCCCCGCATCCAGCGCATAAGCGGCGTCGGCCAAGTCGTTGTTGACCTTTTCGACCTTGAGCGTCCCCGTCACCCACAACGGCGTGTAGATATCATCCAGCTTCAACCCCTTGGGATACCGCACCAGCACCAACTGGTTAGGCGGCGGTGGCGGCACGTGGATGCACGCGCCTGGGTAGGGCACCAGGAAAAACAGCGTGCTGCGGCCCTTGGCGTCGGTTTCCAGCGGCACTGGATAGCCGCCGATGCGGATGTTCTTGCCGTTCATCGCCGCCACGGTCTTGGTCGAATACATCACCGCCGGCAAGCCTTTGCTCTGTTTCAAGCCACCTTTGTCGGTGAACGTGCCTTGGGCTTCGGGGGAGTTGTGGTCGATCTCGGGCATGGTTTCGAGGGCTTTCTGGTCCGACAGTGGCATCAGGTCGAGCCAGTCGGTTTCCGGCAGTTCGCCGGCGTGCGCAAGGCCAGAGCCGAGCAGGAGGAGAGTCAACAGAAGACGGCGCATGGGGAGCAGCTCGGCAAGGAAAACAGTGCCGGCATTCTAGCCCTCTGCGCCTGCGCAGCGCAGAGGGCTTTGTCGCTTAGATCATTTCTTTTTGATCAGGCCGTAGATCACCAGCAGGATGATCGCGCCGATCAGCGCGCCGATGAAGCCCGCGCCTTGACCGGCCTGGTAGATACCCAGGGCCTGGCCACCGTAGGTCGCCGCCAGGGAGCCGGCGATACCCAGCAGGATGGTCATGATCCAGCCCATGCTGTCGTCGCCAGGCTTGAGGAAACGCGCCAGCAGGCCGACGATCAGGCCGATAAAGATGGTTCCGATGATACCCATGGCATTTCCCTCTGAATGTAGGTGAGCTATGCCAAAGCCTAGTCAGGCTTTGGCATCCTGCAATCAGAGAGACGACGATCGCCAATGGTTCCCGTCGGACTTGTCTTATTGCTCGGCGATCAGCGCTTCAACCTTGAGGATCTGCGCTTGCAGCGTCGCACGGTCCTTGCAACGCAGGTTGGCGTGGCCGACCTTGCGCCCGGCCTTGAAGGCCTTGCCGTAGTGATGCAAGTGGCAGTCGTCGATGGCGATGACTTTTTCCACCGCCGGCACCACACCGATGAAGTTGAGCATCGCGCTCTCGCCGACCTTGGCGGTGGAACCCAATGGCAAGCCCGCGACCGCCCGCAGGTGGTTTTCGAACTGGCTGCACTCGGCGCCTTCGGTGGTCCAGTGCCCGGAGTTGTGTACGCGCGGGGCGATTTCGTTGGCCTTGAGGCCACCGTCGACTTCAAAGAACTCGAACGCCATCACGCCGACGTAATCCAGCTGCGTGAGCACACGGCTGGAATAATCTTCCGCCAGGGCCTGCAACGGGTGGTCGGTGCTGGCCACGGACAGCTTGAGGATGCCGCTGTCGTGGGTGTTGTGCACCAACGGGTAGAAGCGGGTTTCGCCATCACGGGCACGCACGGCGATCAGCGAGACTTCGCCGGTGAACGGCACGAAGCCTTCCAGCAAGCAGGTGACGCTGCCCAGCTCGGCGAAAGTGCCGACTACATCGGCCGCAGTGCGCAGGACTTTCTGGCCCTTGCCGTCATAACCCAGGGTGCGGGTTTTCAGCACGGCCGGCAGGCCGATGCTGGCGACGGCGGCGTCCAGGTCCGCCTGGGACTGGATGTCGGCGAAGGCCGGGGTGGGAATGCCCAGGTCCTTGAACATGCTTTTCTCGAACCAGCGGTCACGGGCGATGCGCAAGGCTTCGGCGCTCGGGTACACCGGCACGAACTGCGAGAGGAAGGCCACGGTTTCAGCCGGCACGCTTTCGAACTCGAAGGTCACCAGGTCAACTTCGTCCGCCAGTTGGCGCAGGTGATCCGGGTCGCTGTAGTCAGCGCGCAGGTGTTCACCCAACGCAGCCGCGCATGCGTCCGGCGCCGGGTCCAGGAAAGCGAAGTTCATCCCCAGCGGGGTTCCCGCCAAGGCCAGCATGCGGCCCAGTTGGCCGCCACCGATTACACCGATTTTCATCAATCAACAACCTCAGGCGATACGTGGGTCTGGATTGTCCAGCACGCTGTCTGTCTGCTCAGCACGGAATTTCTTCAGCACCGCGTGGAACTGCGGGTGCTTGGCGCCCAGGATACTGGCGGACAGCAGCGCAGCGTTGATCGCGCCGGCCTTGCCAATCGCCAGGGTGGCCACCGGGATGCCGGCTGGCATCTGCACGATGGACAACAGCGAATCCACGCCCGAGAGCATCGCCGACTGCACCGGCACGCCGAGTACCGGCAGGTGGGTCTTGGCTGCGCACATGCCTGGCAAGTGCGCTGCACCGCCGGCACCGGCGATGATCACCTCGATGCCACGGGATTCTGCTTCATCGGCATACTGGAACAGCAAATCCGGGGTGCGGTGGGCAGAGACCACTTTCACTTCATACGGAATGCCGAGTTTTTCCAGCATATCGGCGGTGTGGCTAAGGGTGGACCAATCGGACTTGGAGCCCATGATCACGCCAACCAATGCACTCATCGTCGTGCCTCTTCTCTCTGGGCGCCCGCAGGCGCGTCAAAAAACAACAAGCCACGCGGGAAATCCGGCGTGGCTTGTTATACGAATTAAGGCCGGTTGGACCGGCCGAAGGCCGCGCAGTATACCGTAATAATGCAGATAAACAGCCCCTTGGATGACCATCTGTCTAGCGTATCGCTTATTGCCATTTACTGACTCAGAAGTCAGCCAATACTGCTCTAAGCGTCTCGAACACTTCACACTGAAAACCAAGCAACTTACAAATTTTTGGAAAGTTTCCCACTAACCACTCAGACAAGTTGTCACCTCATGAAAAATCACCAACTATATTCTTGTCGCTCTCTGATTAATTCTCACGTAGAGCACGAGGGCATATATCTATGAACACTGATTTCTTTGCCAACATTGACCGCATCATCTCAGAAGCAACCGCGGCAATAAATGACCAAAGGACACGCCCTGCCAAAAAACCGATTTATGTGAATGTTGTTTTCCACAAAGACCTGGGTTATCCCGCCGAACAGGAATTTGAAAAAACTCATTTGGCCTTGGCCAAAAAACATATTGAAAATATTTCAGGACGCGAAGTTATCGTCAATGTGATTCGCGACGCCAAAATGCGTAACTTCAACTACCAGTCCGACAATGATGTCGAGTACGGACTTCGCAAGCACTACGACAGAAACAAGAACCCAGACCAGGCTCACCATTCGGGCAAGCCGAAGATCGAAAAAACCTTATTCGTAACACCCGAGCATTTGAGCTTCAGCGAGCCAGGCAGAACCGACCCCGGCCACGAATATGGAATAACCTCTTACAACAACGCTCGAGGTGCCGCCCACACGCTTGGCCTTTTGTTGGGTGCAACCCGTGCTGACGGAGAGATAACCTATAACGGTTGGTGGAATGACACTTTCATGAAATACAATAACGAATCCCCTCTACGCGGCAATGACTTGAATTACTCTGACGCCAACAAACAGAACATTCGCACCTACCTTGCCAAATTCGATTGAGCCACCCTCTCAATCAATTTCAGCAGGCAACAAGCGCGTCTGACTTCCACCGGCAACTCATTGTGTTGCACCGGCAGCCCCCCCCTCCAACTTGCGCCACAACAAGCGCACGTTTGCCTTGCGCACCAACGCGCAGCGATACAGGCGGATCTCCAGCGGTACATGCCACTGCGGCCCGCCACAGACCACCAACTCACCACGCGCCAGTTCTGCACGCACGCTCAGTTGCGGCACCCAGGCAATGCCCAAGCCTTCCAACGCCATGCTCTTGAGACTGTCGGCCATGGCGGTTTCGTAAACGGTGGTAAAGCGCAAGGCGCGTTGGCGTAATAACAGATTCACCGAACGACCAAGGAACGCCCCGGCGCTATAGGCCAGCAGCGGCACACTGCCCTCACCCTCCAGGTCGAACAACGGCTTGCCATCGGCATCGGCGGCGCACACCGGGAGCATTTCGGTGTTGCCCAGGTGCAGGGAGGGGAAGATTTCCGCGTCCATCTGCATCGCCGCGTCCGGGTCGTAGAACGCCAGCATCAGGTCGCAACCGCCTTCGCGCAGGGCGTGCACGGCGTCGCCGACGTTGGTGGCCACCAACCGCGTGGCGATGTTCAGGCCTTCGTTGCGCAGTTGGGCGATCCAGCGCGGGAAGAAGCCCAGCGCCAGGGAGTGCGCCGCCGCCACTTGCATGACTTCGCCCTGCCCGCCTTCCAGGTGATGCAAATGGCGCAGCACTTCACCGAGCTGTTCGACCACGGTGCGCGCGGTCACCAGGAACAACTGCCCCGCCGCCGTCAATTCCACCGGCGTGCGCGAGCGGTTGACCAGGGTCAGGCCCAGTGCAGCCTCGAGGCTACGGATGCGTCGGCTGAATGCCGGCTGGGTGACAAAGCGCCGTTCCGCCGCCTGGGAAAAGCTGCGGGTGGCCGCCAGGGCGCTGAAGTCTTCCAGCCATTTGCTCTCAAGGTTCATCACTTCCCTCCACGGGTACGCACCATTTTGGCACACACGCCCGCCATGATAGCCGGGTCACACCTGCATTATGCCGTTTATGCATAGCCCAGTGCTGAACAGCATTGGCCCAAAAACTCACACAAGCCTAGCATTCGCAGCGTTCCGGCCAGTTCCGGGTCCATATCGAGATGATTTCCGTCATGTCCTCCGCTGCATCTTTCCGTACCGAAAAAGACCTGCTTGGCGTACTCGAAGTACCTGCACAAGCGTATTACGGCATCCAGACCCTGCGAGCGGTGAACAACTTCCGCCTCTCGGGCGTTCCGATTTCGCATTACCCGAAATTGGTGGTCGGTCTGGCAATGGTCAAGCAAGCGGCGGCTGACGCCAACCGCGAGCTGGGTCAGCTCAGTGAAGCCAAGCACGCTGCCATCAGCGAAGCTTGTGCCCGGCTGATCCGCGGCGATTTCCACGAAGAGTTCGTGGTGGACATGATTCAAGGCGGCGCTGGCACTTCAACCAACATGAATGCCAACGAAGTGATCGCCAACATCGCGCTGGAGGCCATGGGTCACCAGAAGGGCGAGTACCAGTACCTGCACCCGAACAACGACGTGAACATGGCGCAGTCGACCAACGACGCCTACCCGACCGCGATCCGCCTGGGTCTGCTGCTGGGCCATGACGCGCTGCTGGCCAGCCTCGACAGCCTGATCCAGGCCTTCGCCGCCAAGGGCGTCGAGTTCGGCCACGTGCTGAAAATGGGCCGCACCCAATTGCAAGACGCCGTGCCGATGACCCTCGGCCAGGAATTCCGTGCCTTCGCCACCACCCTCGGTGAAGACCTGGCCCGCCTGAAAACCCTGGCGCCAGAGCTGCTGACCGAAGTGAACCTGGGCGGCACCGCCATCGGTACCGGCATCAACGCCGACCCGCGCTACCAGGCCCTGGCCGTACAACGCCTGGCCACCATCAGCGGCCAGCCGCTGGTCCCGGCTGCCGACCTGATCGAAGCCACCTCCGACATGGGCGCCTTCGTGCTGTTCTCCGGCATGCTCAAGCGTACCGCGGTGAAGCTGTCGAAGATCTGCAACGACCTGCGCCTGCTGTCCAGCGGCCCACGCACCGGGATCAACGAGATCAACCTGCCAGCGCGTCAGCCAGGCAGCTCGATCATGCCCGGCAAGGTCAACCCGGTGATCCCGGAAGCGGTTAACCAGGTAGCGTTCCAAGTGATCGGCAACGACCTGGCGCTGACCATGGCAGCCGAAGGCGGCCAACTGCAGCTGAACGTGATGGAGCCTTTGATCGCCTTCAAGATCTTCGACTCGATCCGCCTGCTGCAGCGCGCCATGGACATGCTGCGCGAACACTGCATCGTCGGCATCACCGCCAACGAAGCGCGCTGCCGCGAACTGGTGGAGCACTCCATCGGCCTGGTCACCGCGCTGAACCCGTACATCGGCTATGAAAACGCCACCCGCATCGCCCGTATCGCCCTTGAAAGCGGCCGCGGCGTGCTGGAACTGGTGCGCGAAGAAGGCTTGCTCGACGACGCCATGCTCGACGACATCCTGCGCCCGGAAAACATGATCGCTCCACGTTTGGTCCCGCTGAAGGCTTAAGCGTTTGTTGCACCGCTCACCAGGTTGAGGGACTAGACACCTCTCACCTTTTGAGGGCCTGAAGGCTCGTTCTTCAGGCCCTTTTTTTTGCCTCAAGGTTGTGAAATGAAGCCCATAAAAACTCCAATATCGCCCTGCAAGCCCGCCACCCTGCTGAAACCTTTAATCGCCCCGTGCAGACGGATCACGCGCTCCTAGGTATAGTGCCGCCCCTCTTCGCGCTGCGGCCGTCGGTAACGAGGCCCGGGTACACACGCGAAACCGCATGAATAACAACCCGCAAAAGGATTGGGGTCGAACTGTCGCGCACTGCCTGGTGCCAAGCGACGGCGTCGCACCGTCCTGCGTTTGCCATTAGAAAAATCAGCGAGGAACACTCCATGCTCGAAGTCATCAACGACTTCCTCTCAGGGAAAGTACTGATCGTGCTCATTGTCGGGCTCGGCGGTTATTTCACGATTCGCTCGCGTTTCGTACAGCTGCGTCACTTTTTCCACATGTTCTCGGTGTTCAAAGACAGCCTCAAGAGCAGCTCCGACCAACTCAGCTCGTTCCAGGCGCTGATGCTCAGCCTGGCCGGCCGCGTCGGTGCCGGCAACATCGCCGGTGTCGGCATTGCCGTGACCCTGGGTGGCCCGGGTGCCGTGTTCTGGATGTGGGTCACCGCGCTGGTGGGCATGTCTTCGAGCTTTATCGAATGCTCCCTCGGCCAGTTGTACAAGCGTACCGACGCAGAAGGCACCTACCGTGGCGGCCCGGCGTATTACATCCAGCACGGCCTGCACAAGCGCTGGCTGGGCATGGTCATGGCGTTCCTGCTGCTGGTGACCTTCGGCTTCGCCTTCAACGGCCTGCAAGCCCACGCCGTGACGCACTCGCTGAACAACGCCTTCGGCCTCGACACCACCTACACCGGCCTGGCCCTCGCGGCATTGCTGGGCCTGGTGTTCATCGGCGGGATCAAGCGCATCGCCTCGATCGCCGACCTGCTGGTGCCGGTCAAGACCCTGGTCTACATCGCCGTGACCCTGTACGTGATCGTGCTGCAATTCGACCACGTGCCGGCCATGCTGATGACCATCGTCAAGAGCGCCTTCGGCCTCGACCAAGCCTTCGGTGGCCTGGTGGGCAGCGCGATCATCATGGGTGTTAAGCGCGGCGTGTTCGCCAACGAAGCCGGTCTGGGCAGTGCGCCTAACGTGGCGGCGGTGGCTTCCGTAGAGCACCCGATTGCCCAGGGCGTGGTCCAGGCGTTCAGCGTGTTCCTCGACACCTTCGTGATCTGCACCTGCACGGCGTTGCTGATCCTGCTCTCCGGCTTCTACACCCCAGGCTTTGAAGGCGACGGCATTGCCCTGACCCAGAACTCCCTGGCCGCGGTAGTGGGCGACTGGGGCCGCATGTTCATCTCCGTGGCCCTGGCGTTGTTCGTGTTCACCTCGATCATGTACAACTACTACCTCGGCGAGAGCAACCTGCGCTTCCTGGTGGGCAACAACCGCAAGGTGCTGATCGGCTACCGCACGCTGGTGCTGGTGCTGATCTTCTGGGGTTCGATCGAGAACCTGAGCACCGTGTTCGCGTTTGCCGACATCACCATGACCATGCTCGCCTTCGTCAACCTGTTCGCCCTGGCGTTCCTGTTCAAGATCGCCATGCGCATCCTGAACGACTACGACAAGCAGCGCGCCGCAGGCATCAAGACCCCGGTGTTCGACTCCAGCCAGTTCCCTGACCTGGACCTCGACCGCAAGGCCTGGCCGGCCAATCCGGTAAAACCGGAAGCAGCGCCATCGGCTGAACTCAACGCCCAAGCCCAGCGCTAAGCGTAGAGAGATGACACGCCGCACGACCTTGGGCATGCTCGGGGCCGTGCGGCGTTTTTCGTTCAGGAGAAAATTCGATGTCCCCATCTAGCAACGTCATGGTGCTCTACACCGGCGGCACCATTGGCATGCAGGCCAGCGCCAATGGCCTGGCGCCCGCGTCCGGCTTCGAAGCCCGTATGCGTGAACAGCTTGCCGGCCAGCCCATGCCCGCGTGGCAATTCCAGGAAATGGCCCCGCTGATCGACAGCGCCAACATGACCCCCGCCTACTGGCAGCGCCTGCGCACCGCGGTGATCGATGCCGTGGACCAAGGCTGCGACGGCGTGCTGATCCTGCACGGCACCGACACCCTGGCCTACAGCGCGGCAGCCATGGGCTTCCAATTGCTGGGCTTGCCGGCGCCGGTGGTGTTCACCGGTTCCATGTTGCCGGCCGGCGTGCCCGACAGCGATGCCTGGGAAAACGTCAGCGGTGCCTTGCTGGCATTGCGCGCGGGCCTGGCCCCGGGCGTGCACCTGCACTTCCATGGCGCACTGATGGCACCGACGGCCTGCGCGAAAATCCGCAGCTTCGGCCGCAACCCATTCGCGGCGCTGAATCGCCAGGGCGGCGTGGCCCGTGCCGAATCCATCCCCCACGCGCTGGACTATCGCCAGCCAAAAGCCTTGGCCAACATCGGCGTCCTGCCGCTGGTGCCCGGCATCAGTGCGGCGCAGCTGGACGCCGTGATCGACAGCGGCATCCAGGCGCTGATCCTGGAGTGCTTTGGCAGCGGCACCGGCCCCAGCGACAACCCTGAGTTCCTCGCAAGCCTCCAGCGGGCCCAGGACCAAGGCGTGGTGGTGGTCGCGATCACTCAGTGCCATGAAGGCGGCGTTGAACTGGACGTCTACGAAGCCGGCAGCCGTTTGCGCGGTGTGGGCGTACTGTCGGGCGGCGGCATGACCCGTGAAGCCGCGTTCGGCAAGCTCAATGCGCTGGTCGGCGCTGGATTGGATCACGCGCACATCCGCCGCCTGGTGGAGACCAACCTGTGCGGTGAACTCGGCTGAGCCGAGCCCTGTAGATATGCACCGCCTTTCTGATTGAGCGCTTTCTAGCATGGCAACCACCCACCTTCAGGTGGTTGTCCTTGCTAACGCACATCAGGAATGCCCATGCCTCCCGTCGTCACCACTGCAGCACCGCGCCGCGCCCCACGCGCTCGCCTCACGTCTTCATTGATCAACCAACTGTCCATCGGCCCGGCCTTTCGCGAGGTCGCCGCGCATTTGTTGCGCCTGAAGTTACAAGAGCGCTATCCCAACCTGCATATTGACCCGAACGTCGTCATGGTCGGCACCCCGAGCTGGGACGTCGTCCACGGCGAGATTGTCGCCACCCCCCCGCAATACCGCGCGCTCACCGACATACTGGCACGCCAGGCGGTGCTCGCCGTACCGTCCCTGTTCATCGACGGCATTCACTTTCTCACCCCGTTGCCGATCACCGAGCCACCTGTGCACCTGGCCGTGCGCATCGAAGACATTGCCCTGATCATCAATGTACTGGCGCCGGTAATGATCCGGGGTTACCAGCAACAGCAATTGGCGTTCTGGGACCAGACCGTGGGCGGCAGCGGGCCGCATTGGCACGAGTTGTCCCTGGTGTTGCGCGACCTCTGGAATGTCAGCGAAGTACACGGCTGGACCGATGAGGATTGCCAGATGGCTCGCCAAGTCGCCCAGGCCCCCGACCTGGCGCACCGGGCAACCGACGACAGCTTTGGCACTCACGCGTACGTGCTGGACGTCGATCAGGTCGATGACCAGGGCAACGCCACCCACCTCAACGAACACCTGGTCAGCGTGGTGATCGGCAAGCAGGACGGGCATGAGGTCATCCTCGCCCACTCGATGCTGTTGGGCTTTCGCAAATACGCCACGCTTGACGCACTGGGCCAGGACCTGCCGCTGCTGCTGGACACTGCGATCACCCACAAAAAAATCCAGTGGCGCCTGGTGGAGCCCGACGGGGACTTCTTCGACTACCTGGCCTGCACCCTGGTGACGATGCAGATCGAAGCGATCGGCGCCATCGACTTTTCCGACCTGCGTGGCCAAGGCGTCAGCCCGCTGGCCCTGGCAGGCCCACCCGGCGCCGTGCCCTACGGCGAAAGCCCGGGGCAGGATATCGACTGGTTGCAGCAAGCCCTTCCCAACTGGCTGGCCGATGCGTCGATTTCGGACATGAACAGCTACTCCCGCTACATGAAAGACCTGTCGGCCCTGAACACCTTCTACCAGGGCAAGAGTTACGACGAGGGCATTGCGCCCATCGAGCAATACGCCCTGGACAAGCTGGAAGCAGAAATTCGCAAGGATCACCCCGACGCCACCAACCTGTCGCTGGACACCCTTCAACTGAAGGTCCAAAGCCCTGTGGTGGTGGGGCTGTTCCCCTTGCCGTGGCAGTTCGATACCACCCTGTACAGCATGAGCCAGCTGGCCCTGCAAAATCTGATTGACGTGCCTCTGGGCATCAAGAGCCTCGAACACAACCCGCCACGCGCGCTGCCCGAATGGCTCACCGTGGACTACCTGGAGACACTGATCAGCCGCATCGACATTGGCAACGCCTATCCTCGCTTGATCAAAAGCACACTGCTGGATGACCCCGCGCAAGCCGACCGCCGCGGCACGCTTTACGCCTATCACCTGGGCATTCAACTGCCGCTGTTGGCGTTGCAGGCCAAGATCCGCCGGGAATTCGGGATCGATGAGCGGGGTTTCCGGTTTGTCGCGGCGGCGATGGAGGCGGAAAAATCCGACCGGCAGGTGGATGACATCGCCATCGTCGTGCGCCCACTGGCGTTGTTGCCCAGCCTGCGGCTGAACAGAACGGCGGATATCGTCGCGAATATGTTTGTCATCGGCCCGCAGGACCCGGCCAGCGGTCCGTGCCTGCTCTATCGGCCCCTGCTCGACAAGCCCCTGACCCAATACCCCTCACCCGCCAACCTGGTGTACGCCATCCAGCAGTCCCCCGACCTGCGCGAATCGGTGCTGGCCTGGCTGCCCGATGACGTGCGCGACGACTATAGCCACTACGTCTTCCCGACGAAAATTCCGTCCCCCTGGACAGTCGCCGAAGTCGCCACCAACCCACTCAAACTCGCCAGCCTGAGCGGGCCGCTGCAACTGGGCGGCGACGCCATCGACGGCAACCTGTTCACCACGCTGTACAACGCCAATGCAAACGCCCTGATCACCCTGGCCGACCGCCAGGCGGTGTCGAATGCCGAAGCCCGCTGGGCCACGTTCAAACGCGCAGGCTGGGCGATATTCAACGGCGTCTTGCCCTTCCTCGGGCGCACAGTGAACACCGCCGCGTGGGTCTGGCAGATCATGGATCAACTGGAGGCACTCAAGGACGCCAAGGAGCATCCCACACGCCAATCACCGTGGGCCGCGCTGTCCGACCTGCTGCTCAACCTCGGCATGGCCATTGCCTTGCATGCTGCGTCTCGCACCTCGCCCCGTCCGTCCAGCGCGGCCGAGTCGACGGAAGAACGCCTCGCCCCCCCCATTTTCGCCCCCAAGGCAGAACCGCTCACTATCCGTCAGTTGCCCACCGTCACCCCCGAACAATTGCCGTACGATCACCCCCGCCCCCTGCACACCAGCGGCGCCCTCAACAACACCCCCGTACGACTGGGCATCGTGCTGGACCGCTTCAAGGTCCCCAGGCCCGACACCTTGGGCACGCAGATCAGCACCGCGGGGCCTCACCTTCACCTGTATCAGGGGGGGCAAAAATACTACGCCCCAGTGGGTGAGCGCTGGTTCGAAGTACAGGTGGATGAGAATGATCGAGCCATCATTGTCGATCCCAGCCAACCGCTGCGTACCGGCCCGCCCCTGATACATAACCGGCAGGGCCAATGGTTCGTCGACACGCGCCTGCGCCTGCGCGGAGGCGGCCCGATCGTGCTGGCCCGAAAGGCGACCAGCCTGGCGGAGCAGCGCGCATCCACGCTGAAAAAACAACTGAGCAACTTCCACGAGGTCGAAAAAGGCCTCCAGCAAAACCTGGATGACGCCCACGGCGCCATGGAAGGGTCGGCGGCCGCCTCATCCGGCACGATGGCGGAAGCCAACCGGCGGGCCTATCTGCGCACCTTGAAAAACATCTGCCGCACGTACGAAACGGCGCTGCAGGGGCTCAAGCAGATAAGCATCCACGAGTTCTCACCCAGATACGCGGAAAGAGCCCTCCGATATGTCAAAAACCAGGCCGCCATGACCCTGAACGGGGTCAGGGAAACCGGCACTCGGTTCACCCCGCGCATGCAAGAGATGCTGCCCAAAATCGTGCGACAGGCCCTGATGCCCCAAGAGCGCTACATCGATGAGGCCCGCCTGATGAACGACCTTTGTGCGGAAATGCTCAAGCACCTGGAATACATGGACACGCGTTTCGATGAGCTGCGCCAACTGGGCGAAGACGGCGCCATTCTGCGCCAGGAAATCCAACGGGAAATGCCGGCCTATAAAAGCGTCGATGTCAGGTCTATACAGGTGACCATGGCCCGTAACCTGTGCCTGGCCGCAAGCAGCACGATCAGCCAATCCAAGGCCTGGAACAGCATCGACCGGATTGTCGACACCGCCGACCTCGCCGTCCTGGGCCTGCGCGATACCGTGTACGAACGCAGCGAATCGCGCATGGACGAGCGCATCGATATCTTGAACCACCTGGTCGAACAGTTCCAAATGCTCGACGAACAGTTGGAAGACTTCTCGTCGCAGTATGCCGAGTATGCCCGGGGCGAAAACGTCCAGGCACTGCAGGACCAGCTCAAGCGGTTCGCCAAAGACACCACGAACAACCTGTCGTTGGTGAGTGCCGAACGCGAAGTGGTACGCCGCCGCGGCAAACCGATGCCTGCGGCAGCCCCCCTGCAAAGGAAAATTATCCGCACGCGCCATGCCGGCCTGCTTATCGGCAAGCCGCGCCTGGACTGGACGGGGCAAGACACGGGCCTGGTGGATATCATTTCGCCGGTGACCGAAAAAGTCGTCGCCACTTACCGCGAAAAGGACGGCATATGGTTGCGGCACTGGGCAACCCCACCGACAACCCCGCCGATGGCGGTGTTCGCCGCGGCCAGTGAAGGCCAAGCGTTACTGGACGACATGCCGGCTTTCCTCGAGCGTGCAGAACGCCTTGCCACCACACCGAAACGAACCGCCTGCGGCATCGAATACCTGTTTCGCCAGCAGGCCTATGAACTGGAAAGCACCCGCAACGTCATCAGCCACGCACTCGCGCAAGGCGAAGCCAGCGAGAAAGATATCGCCTCGGCGAAATTCATCGATCAAGCGCTGAAAACCCAGGAAAACGACCTGTTCAGACGTAGCGATGCCCATATGTCGAGAATGCTCAAGGAGTCCCCTCCGACCGTGGCCAGCGTCGAGTGGCTCAAGCGTCACAACGCCATAACCATCACCCAGACCAAGCTACGCGAACCGCTCACCACAGCCCCCAAACTGCTGTTCCTGGATGAATACCTGATTCGCGATCGGTCGACCAAAGACATCCTCTGGTACGCGCAATTTCACTACACCGAGTCATGGATATCGCCCGAGCGCTACGTATCCGGCCGGCTCAAGACCGTCGAGGAGCAGGGTGCGGCCAGCGACTCCGCCTCCGTTTCGAGCACGAACGAATGGGAAAGGCTCGCCTACCTGCGCAGCGAAATCAGCCTGAAACCGGCCCAGGACCTGTTTTTTGAAGTGTCCAAGGCCAAATCCAGGTGGCGTTTTTGGCAGCCGGATCAATAAGCCAAACGGCGGCACACAACTTGCTGCATTGGCGCTAACCCTCTGACATCGGCCGCCCATGTTGCATTCGCACCTCACCACCCTCAACGCCGTGTCCCTGGTCCTGGCGACCTTCAAGGACCACGGCCTGCCCGGCGAGACACTGCTCGCGGGCAGCGGCATAGGCATGGCCGACTTGAGCCGTGCCGACAGCCGCATCACCACGTGCCAGGAGCTGCGGGTATGCGCCAATGCCGTGGCCCTGCGCCACGACATCGGCCTGGACCTGGGCCAGCGCATGCACGTGTCGTCCTACGGCCTGCTGGGTTATGCCCTGCTCACCAGTGCCACCTTAGGTGACGCTTTGCGCCTGGCGCTGCGCTACCCGGCGCTATTGGGAACACTTTTCGAGCTGAGCCTGGTGGAGGACGGCGGGCAGGTCTGGCTAACCGCTGGCGACTATCGGGAGAGCCCGGCACTGGCAGCGTTCAATGTGGAGTTTTGCCTGGTGTCGATGAAAGTTATCTGCGATGACTTGCTTGGCCGCACGTTGCCCCTGCATCAAGCGCGCTTCGACTACCCGGCACCGGCCTACCACGCCCGCTATACCGAGCGGTTCGAGTGCCAGCTGCAATTCGATGCCACCGCCAGCGGGTTTGCCTTTGACCAGCACTGGCTGCAACAACCCCTGCCCCTGGCAGATGCCATCACCCATCGCGCCATGGCCGAGCGCTGCCGCAAACAGAATTCCGAGTTCACCGGGCGCCAGGCCTGGCTCAACCGTGTGCGCCAATTGCTGGCTGACCAACTGCACGCCGCCCCCGGCCTGGAGGGCTTGGCTGCGCAGATGAAGTGCTCTGCACGTACGCTGCGCCGACACCTGCACGCCTTGGGTTGCAGCTATCAGCAACTGCTCGATGAGTTGCGCTTTGAGCAGGCCAAGCAGTGGCTGGCACAAGACCAGATGCCGATTCATCGCATCGCCGAACAATTGGGTTTCAGCGAAACCGCGAGTTTCCGCCATGCGTTTGTGCGCTGGAGCGGGGTGGCGCCCAGCCTGATGCGCCATTGAAGGGCGAATTACGGTCAATACCATTGGCCATATCTATCCCCTTCTGGCCGCTCCTGCCGTTCTCATGATTCGCGCGGGCCGCAACACTGCCAGGCACAACAACGAGCCTGCGGGGAGCACCCATGCTGACGATCTACTCCGACGATCACCATCTGCACCACGGACGCTGCGAACTGATGGACGGGCAACTGATGCCCTGCTTCGAAATGCCTTCGCGCGCCAACCATGTGCTGCAACGGGTCAAGGACCGCAACCTCGGCCCGGTGCAGGCGCCGCAAGACTTCGGCCTGGCGCCCCTGCAACGCATCCACAGCCGCGACTATCTCGACTTCTTCAAAGGTGCCTGGGCGCGCTGGACCGAATACGGCCAGGACGGTGACCTGCTGCCCTACACTTGGCCCGCACGCACCCTGCGCCGAGTGTTACCCACCAGCCTGCATGGCCAACTCGGTTACTACAGCTTCGATGGCGGCGCACCGATCACCGCTGGAACTTGGCAAGCCGCCTACAGCGCGGCGCAAGTGGCACTCACCGCCCAGCAGGCGATCCAACAAGGCGCCCACAGTGCCTTTGCCCTCTGCCGCCCCCCTGGGCATCACGCCGCCAGCGACTTGATGGGCGGTTACTGCTACCTCAACAACGCCGCCATCGCCGCCCAGGCGTTTCTCGACCAGGGCCGGCAAAAGGTCGCGATCATCGACGTGGACTACCACCACGGCAACGGCACCCAGTCGATTTTCTACGAACGCAGCGACGTGCTGTTCACCTCGATCCATGGCCACCCGGAAGCGGAGTTTCCGTTTTTTCTCGGTTATGCCGATGAACGGGGCCAAGGTGCAGGCGAAGGTTTCAACTTCAACTATCCGCTGCCGGCCGGCTCCGGTTGGGAGCAGTGGAGCGCAGCGCTGGAGGAGGCGTGCAAGCAAACCGAACACTACGCCGCCGACATCATCGTGGTGTCCCTGGGCGTAGACACATTCAAAGACGACCCGATTTCCCAGTTCAAGCTCGACAGCCCGGACTACCTGGCCATGGGCCGACGCCTCGCGCGCCTGGGCAAGCCCACCCTGTTCGTGATGGAAGGCGGCTACGCTGTGGAAGAAATCGGCATCAACGCCGTCAACGTCCTCGAAGGTTTCGAACAAGAAGGATCTGCCCGATGAAGATGCTCACCTCCCTGGCCCTGTGCGCTGCCGTTTTGAGCGGCGCCGTGCAGGCCGAAGAAAAAACCCTCAAGGTCTACAACTGGTTCGACTACATCACCCCCAAGGCGCTGGAAGACTTCAAGGCGCAGAACCCGCAGATCAAGCTGGTGTACGACATCTTCGACACCAACGAAGCCCTGGAAGCCAAGCTGCTCACCGGCAACTCCGGCTATGACGTGGTGGTGCCGTCCAACGTGTTCCTGGCCAAGCAGATCGAAGCCGGCGTGTTCCAGCCCCTGGACCGCAGCCAGTTGCCCAACTGGAACCACCTCGACCCCAAGCTGATGAAGCTGATCGAAGCCAACGACCCCGGCAACAAGTTCGCCGTGCCCTACATGTACGGCACCATCCTGATCGGCTTCAACCCGGACAAGGTCAAGGCCGTGCTGGGCCCGAACGCGCCGGTGGACAGCTGGGACCTGATCTTCAAGGAAGAAAACATCAGCAAGCTCAAGCAATGTGGCGTGGCCTTGCTTGATTCGCCGTCGGAGATCCTGCCGCTGGCCCTGCAACACCTGGGCCTGGACCCCAACAGCAGCAACCCCAAGGATTACGTCAAGGCTGAAGCGCTGCTGATGAAAATCCGCCCATACATCACCTACTTCCACTCCTCCAAATACATGGCCGATATCGCCAATGGCGACATCTGCGTGGCCGTGGGTTACTCGGGGAGTTTTTCCCAGGCTGCCAATCGCGCCAAGGAAGCCAAGAACGGCGTGACCGTGGACATGCGCCTGCCCAAGGAAGGCGCGCCGATCTGGTTCGACATGCTCGCCATCCCCAAAGGTGCGCAGAACCCGCAGGACGCCTACACCTTTATCAACTACCTGTTGCAACCCCAGGTGATCGCGCCGGTCAGCGACTTTGTCGGCTACCCCAACCCGAACAAGGATGCGACCGAGCTGGTGGACCCGGCGATCCGCAACAACCCCAACCTGTACCCGACCGATGCGGCGATGGCCACGCTGTACACCTTGAAACCGTTGGCCCGTGATGCCGAGCGTGCGCGGACGCGCGCCTGGACCAAGATCAAATCCGGTACCTGATGGGCGAACACAGCTCCCTCGCCACAGATTGCTTTTTTGCTCTGAACTAACGGGCAATACGCCAAGCCTGGCGCAACCGCGCCAGCGCCTCGGCGATGTCAGCCTCAGGCACCGCCGCAAAACCCAAAACCAAGCCGGCACGCTGGTCCTCGGGCGTGGTCGATTGCGCCAGCCAATAGCTGCTCAAGCCGTTGATCTCGACCCCCGCCGCGTGGGCCTGCGTCAGCAACTGCTGCTCGCGGGCCAGGCTGTCCACGCGCACCGTCATGTGCAGCCCCGCCGCAACGCTGGGCAGTTCGCCCATACCGGGCAAGCCGCAAGGCCAACCGGCCAGCAAGGCATTGCGCCGGCTCAACGCAGCCCGGCGCATGCGCCGGATGTGGCGCTGAAAGTGCCCGGCGGCCATGAACTCGGCCATCACCGCCTGGGTGCTGACCTCGGAGTGGCGCATGTCCACGGCCCGGCGCCGGGAAAACGCGTCCACCAGGCCCGGCGGCAACACCAGGTAGCCCAGGCGCAAGGCCGGAAACGCCACCTTGCCGAAGGTGCCGACATAGAGCACCCGGCCACTGCGATCCAGCGCCGCCAGGGGAGACAAGGGTGCGCCGCTGTAGCGGTACTCGCCGTCGTAATCGTCCTCGATGATCCAGCCGCCCGTGCGCGCGGCCCAGGCCAGCAATTCCAGGCGCCGCGCCAGGCTCATCACCACCCCCAGCGGGTATTGATGGGACGGTGTGACGTAGGCCACACGACAGTCTTCCAGCGTGTTGAGCACCTGGCAGTCGATACCCTCGCCATCCACCGGCACGCCGTGCAATTTCCCCCCGGCCAGGGCAAACGCATGACCTGCCGCGCGGTAGCCCGGGTTTTCCACAGCGACGCCGTCGCCGGGCTCCACCAGCAACTGTGCACAAAGGCTAATCGCTTGCTGTGCGCCACTGGTGATCACTATTTGTTCAGCCGCGCACTGCATGCCCCGGGAGCTGCGCAAATAAGCCGCGATCAAACTGCGCAGCCGGGCATCCCCCGCCGGGTCGCCATAACACAGTTGTTCCAGGTCTGGCTTACGCCAGAAGGCCCCATTCAGCTTGGCCCACACTTCAAACGGGAACAGATCGAACGCCGGCACGCCCACGCGAAAGGCCCGTGGCGGCCCCGCTGGAGGTTGTGACAGATGGTGGGTTTTTATCCGCGCCAAACCGCCGCTGTGGATAACTTCATTGTCGAGATCTTTCGGCAAATTTGACCATTTTGTGGATAAGGCTGGGGATAAGCCTGTGTGTAAGCCTGTGGATACTTTTGTGGATAGTTTTTTTGCCGCAGGCAGTTGCGCCACATAAGTGCCATCACCGACCCGGCTTTCGATAAAGCCTTCGGCATACAGCTGATCGTAGGCGCGCACCACGCTGTTGCGCGAGATCGACAGCGCCGCCGCCAAGTCGCGGCTGGCGGGCAAGCGCGTGCCACTGACCAGCCGTCCGTCCAGCACCCGTTGGCGCAGGGCGTCATACAGCTGGCGTGTCAGCCCTTGGCGACGATCCAACTCGATTCCCGCAGGGTTGAAGGACAACGGCGGTGTAATGGGCGACATATTGGACCTATGAAATGGGTGCCAGATGGATCTTTCCACGATCCATTAGCCTGCCTAGGATGCTGGCATTCGCCAAGGAATATTTCCATGTACACACCCCGCGCCTTTGCCCTCGACGACTTGCCCGAACTGCATCAGTTGATCCAGCACACCCGCCTGGCGCAGTTGGTGACCTTTGGCGAACAGGGCCTGCTGGCCAGTCACTTGCCGCTGCTGCTCCAGCCCGAAGAAGGCCCGAACGGCACGCTTTACGGGCACCTGGCCAAGGCCAATCCGCAGTGGCGCGACCTGCAAAATGGCAGCGAAGCGCTGGTGATCTTTGCCGGCGCCGAGGCCTACATCAGCCCGGCGTTCTACCCGGCCAAGGCCGAGCACGGCAAAGTCGTGCCCACCTGGAACTACATCGCCGTGCATGCCTACGGCAAAGCCGAAGTGTTCGACGATGCCGAGCGTTTGCTGGCGGTCGTCACTGCGCTGACGGATCGCCATGAAGGCACGCGCGCCCAACCGTGGAAGGTCAGCGATGCCCCGGCCGACTACATCGACGGCATGCTCAAGGCCATCGTCGGCTTTGCCCTGCCGATGGAGCGCCTGATCGGCACGCGCAAGCTCAGCCAGAACCGTAGCCCGGCCGACATGGCCGGCGTGCGTGAGGGCCTGGCCGCCAGCCCGGATGCACGCGACCACACCCTCGCCCGCTCTATTCCCCAAGGAGTTGCAGAATGAGTCAGATCGATATCCGCCAGGTCAGCGCCGCCGACCACGCTGCGTGGCTGCCTTTGTGGCAGGCGTACTTGAAGTTCTACAACACCGAACTGCCGGACGCGGTCAGCCAAAGCACCTGGCAGCGCCTGGTCGACGCCAGCGAGCCCACCTACTCGGCACTGGCCTGGCAGGACGGCAAGGCGGTGGGCATGGTCAATTTCATCTATCACCGCTCCAATTGGAGCATCGAGAATTCCTGCTATTTGCAGGATCTGCTGGTGGACCCGAGCCAACGCGGCACCGGCGTGGGCCGCAAGCTGATCGAATTCGTCTACGCCACCGCCAAGGCCGACGGCTGCGCCAAGGTGCACTGGCTGACCCACGAGACCAACGCCACCGCGATCCAACTCTACGAACGCATCGCCGAACGTCCCGGCTTTATCCAATTTCGCAAAGGTCTTTAAGGAGCGCAGCATGTCCACTTCCCTCGCCGACTGGAAAGGCGTCCCGGCCCCCACGGTGCAACTGCTTGAAGGGCGCTTCATCCGCCTGGAAAAGCTCGACCCGGCGCGCCATGGCGACGCTCTGTTCGAAGCCCTGCAAGGCCCTGGCGCCGACCCCAAGCTGTGGGACTACCTGCCCTACGGCCCTTTCCCCGAGCGCAGCGCATTCAATGACTGGCTGAACAAGCACGCGGCCCACAGCGACCCGTACTTTTTCAGCGTGATCGACCGCGCGACCGGCCAAGTGCAAGGCATCCTCAGCCTGATGTCTATCGTGCCCGAGCAAGGCCGTATCGAAATCGGCCACGTGACCTTTGGCGCCCCCATGCAGCGCTCGCCCAAAAGCACCGAGGCGGTGTACCTGCTGGCCAAGTACGCCTTCGACCAGGGCAACCGCCGCCTGGAGTGGAAGTGCAACAACGCCAATGGCCGCTCCAAATACGCCGCAGAGCGGCTGGGGTTCAGCTTCGAGGGGGTGTTCCGCCAGCATACGGTGGTGAAGGGCAGGAACCGGGACACCGCGTGGTATTCGATCATCGACGCGGAATGGCCGGCGATCGGGGCAGGCTTTGAACGGTGGCTGTCGGACGAGAACTTCAAGGACGATGGCCAGGTGAAGACGCTGTTGGAATGCCGCACCGCGCCTATCTAACTACCACCTGCCCTACACCCCCTATCCCTTAGGTTCTCCCTGCAATGGCGTCTCGCGCCGTCCTGATCATGGAGAACCGCATGAATGCAATAACGTCCATACAGCCTGCCCTGCCAAGCCCGAAACCCCTCAGGGAAAAAGCACTGCTCACCCGCCTGACCGAGGACGGGCCAACCAGCAATGAAGTGGCCAGCACTCTACTGCGCGCCGAACTGGACACCCTTTACCCCGACCTGAATATTGACCTCGGCAGAACGGTGGTTGGCACCCCGATCTGGGAGTTCATCGACAACGAGCTGACCTGTGTCGACACCCAATACACGCCCCTGACCTACGTCCTGGCGCGGCTGGCCCTGGAAAGCACCACGGTCAACTATCTACAGGGCGAGCACTTCCTCACTCAACAGCCTATGGCGCAACCCCCCATTCAATTGCCGGTCAACATCGAGCAGATCGCCACATTGCTCAATGATTTGGCGCCGGTGTTTTTCGTCGCCTTCAAGGAGCAGCAACTGGCGTTCTGGAACGCCACGGGGACCCGCCTGCCGCGCTGGCATGAACTGGCCGACGGCCTGGCCGCCGCGCTGAACATCCAGGAGGTCAAGGGCTGGAATGCCGATCACTGTGACATTGCACGCGGGATCTCGATGTACCCCGACAAACAGCAACGCCTTCTCCAGCGGCCCGACCTGACGCATATCCAGGTGTGCCTGCTCGACATTGACACCCCGAACGACAAAAGCTTCAAACACCTCATGCTCGCCGGCACCGCCGTCATGCAAGGCACGTTCAGGAACGCCGATATCCTGATGATGTACACCCTCGAATACGGTTACGAAACCTTCGCCTCCTTGCAGGATTTGGCAGCATCGGCACAGGCCAGGCTCAGTCCGTCGATGGGCGAGTTGCCGCTGTCGCTGCGCCTGGTCGAACCTGAGGGGGATTTTTTTGATCACATGGCCTGGGCCCTGATCGCCACCCAGCTCAACGCCATCGAAACCGAGGGCTTCAGCAACCTCTTGGAGCAGTTCTCCCCAGCCGCAGCGCCGCCGGACACCGACCCGGATACACAGCGCCTGAACATGCTCGATGGTGCGATTCCCGAATGGTTGCGCGATGCCTCACCCCAGGCGTTGAACGACTACAGCCAGCACATGCTCGACCTGAGCTCGCTGTACGGCGATGTGCCCGCGGACTTGTTCCAGATCCAACCCATCAAGGCCTTCGCTCAAGAGAAGATGCGCAACGCCATCATTGCCGACAAACACAACGTCGGTGCCGACAAGCTGCCACTCGACGAGATACAAATCACCCTTACGGAACCTCTCAACGTCGGGCCTTTTACGCTGCCCAACCCAGTGGGAAGCTACACGCAGACCCTGGGTGAATATGCACTCAGCAACACCCCGCCCTACCAGGCAACCGTGCGCTTCAAGGACGGGAAAACAGTGCCCGGCTGGCTCACGGACAAGTACCTGACGCAGATTTCAGAACAGGTCGATATCGGCCGGGTATATCCGCAACTGATCAGAGAAAAGCTGATTGACGACCCACACGAAGCCCTCCGACAAAAGAATTTTTACATCCGGCAACTGCGCTCGCTGCTGCCACTGCTGGCGCTGGAATGCAAACTCACCCACCAAGGCAATGTCGACGAGCAGGGCTATCGCTACATCAATGAACTGGTCAACCCGACGCCCGGCACGGCGGACCCTATCGTTATCCGCCCATTGTCGATACGGCCCAGCCTGCGCATCAGCCACACATTCGACGATGTCCTCAACGTCTACATCATCGGCCCCCGGGACTGGCAAAAAGGACCGTGCCTGCTGTATCGCCCGTTACTCGAAAACCCGTTGCTACAGTTCCCGTCCCTGCAAAACCTGAAGTATGAGCTGCACCAGCCGGGGGAGGTCCGGGACTCCATATTGGCGTGGCTACCCAACCGGCAGTTGAGTTTCAACTACTCCCAGTACATCTTCCCGGCAGGTCTGACCTCGGCCTGGCTGATCAGAGAGCTCGTGACGACGCCGTCGAAACTGCTGGAATGGGGAGGCAGCCCGGTGTTTTCCAAAACCGAGCTGAAGGGCGATATTTTTGCCGCGTTGTTTGATGCCAACGCAAAGGCCATGACGGAATTGGCGGATCGTGAATCGCTCTCCAACGCAGAGCGGCGCTGGGCATTGCTGGAAGACAGCGCCTGGGCGATCTTCAATGCCGCTTCAAGCTTCATGAACGGCAATGTCGCTACGGCGGTATGGGTCTGGCAAATTTTCGGTCAGCTCCAGCACGTGCTGGATGCCCCTGAACAGGGCAACAGTTTGATCAAGTGGCAACGCCTGGGCGACGTGCTCATGGCCTTGGCCATCGTTATTACCCATAAGGCCGGGCCCCTGCGCAGGGGCAAAGCCAAATCCCCAAGACCGAGCCACCCCAGCCCCCCCTTGCCCACAACCCCACAAATACGGACCACGGCCTCAGGCGGTGTACTGGCACACAGTCAATTCTCGACGCTGGCTGTCGAGGGCGTCGTACCGCGCCGGACGCCGGCCCAGTGGGACACCTACCTGGACGCGTACAAGGTCAAGGCACCGGACCTCAGCAACAAGCCCGCCCCCGAGCAGCGTCCTGCGCTTTACGACGAGGCGGAAAAAACCTATGCCCAAGTGGATCAGCGGTGGTTCCAGGTGGCTGAAGATGACGATGCCAACATTCACGTTCTCGACCCTGAAAACCCTTCGCTCACAGGACCTTGCCTGGCCAAGACGCCAGCAGGCACCTGGCGTATCAACACGGATCTGCGCCTGCTGCGCAGCAACGAAAGCTTGAAAAGCAAGTTGAAGGCCTCGCGGCTGCTCAGAGCTCAGAAACTCAAGCCCCTGGAGCAACAATGCGAAACGCTGGAGCAACATGAAAAGGTGCTGAAAAAAGAAATGCACACCCTGCTCAAGTCCCCCACCACCGCGACCCTGTTGGACCAAAGCCTGTCCAAGTCCCAGGAGCTGATCAGCAATCGTCAAACGTCACTGGCGCTGCTGGAGAAGTGGAGAGACGAAGGCGGCACCATCGGCTATGAGGACAAGCTGCTCAAGCTATACAAGAGTTTGAACACCTACCTGATGACCTGGATCGCGTTCAAGCACGTCGCCTACAACGCCGCTGTCGAGCGCATCCTGAAAAGCCGCGAGTCCGATGAGGTGAACGCTCGGCAACAACTCCCGACAGACATCAACGCAGCCACCACCATGGGCAGGGAAATAGACGCCAAGCTCAACGAGCTGGGTGTCGCAAGACATAAGCTGTCCCGCATGGGAGCCGCCGGGGCCTTGACCGCCCGCCAGATCGAAGTATCCGCGCAGTTTCACTCCCGCTGGGAATTGAAAGCCAATGAAATCGCGAGCGCCGCCGAACTGTGCGTACGTGAGCAAGCCGCGCAAGACATGGCTGAAGCCCGAAGTACCGTCTACGCAGTGGTGGAGCGTGCCACTGCGGCCAGCAGAAACATAACGCAAATATTGAAGGATGCCCCCCACGAGGCACAGTTGGAAACACTGGCCGCGAAGGTCGAAGAACTCCAGAGCATCAGCAATCGGATAGACGAGCTGCCTGGCGAGTTTCCAGAACGGGTCAACCCCAATGCCCTTGGAAACCTGAAAAGCGTCGTCAACGAATTCCTCCTGTTGGTCCAGAGCAATATTGGCAGCCGACTTCAACAGGAAGCCGAGGCCGGTCTTTCCGGGCGCAAACCTGCCAAGCCGTCTACGTCCAAGCCGTATCCAACAGCCAGGATCATCAAAAAACGTCCGCGCGATCAGCCCAAGGAAACGGAAAACATCCCCCAGCAGGAACCGTTGACACTCATCCAGCCGTTGAAGAAACAGCCGCCGAAACAAACAAGCGACTACAGCGACATCACCAACCAAGGGCTCCAACTGACCAATGGGCTCGACGCTTTTATCCGTGACACGAAAAAAAGCGCGCTGAAACCCTTTCGAATACCCGCCGACATGCAGGACCTGTTCGATCTGCATGCCCTCACGCTGGAACAGACCCTCGACGCCTTCGAACCGCTACATGCCGCCGCCAGGCAGGCTGGCAAAGCCCTTCCGGTAGCCAACATGGCTGTCGAACTCAAAGAAGGCGCAGCCCGGTTGCGCCAGGAAGGTATCAACATCAGAGCAACCATGCTCAAGCTGCGAAAGCCCCGGCAGGGTTACTTTCAGTGGCTGATCGAGAACGACCAGGTCCGAGTGACGCGCAATGAAACAGGCAGAATCAAGACCCAGCAGCTCAACGACTACTTCCAGGAATATTTCATTTGCGACTCAGCCAACCTCCATCAGCCGTTATGGCTGGCGCACTTTCACTACTCCACCCTCAAGGCGCCGGCCAGTCAGTTCACGGCGGCCCATCTCAAGATCGACGACAAATACCTGGCGCGACTCCCCAGCGAAACACAACAAACACTCAATAACCGTTCAGCGCTGGACAATGTCCTGCGCAGACTGAACGACCCCGTCACCTTGGCCGTGTTCCTGAAGCTTGAGGAGCCTCGCCGCTGACTCATTCGGTTCAGTGCTGGTTCAACCCGCCAACTGCCGGGCCAGTACCGCAATGTGCTCCGGCCCGATCCCGCAGCACCCGCCCAGATGGCTGGCACCACGCGCTTGCCAGTCGGCGGCCCAGTGCAGGTAGCCGGGCGGGTCAAGGTCGTCGCGCAACGGGTCCAGGCCATCGTTGGCCGTGGCTTCCTTGGGCTGCGGCGGGAAGGCGTTGGCGTAGGCGCCTACGTCAATCTGCACGCCCAGGCGTTCGAACGTCTGACGCGCGGCATCGATCGCATCACCGATCACTTCGGGCTGGCTGCAATTGAACAGCAACACCTGCACCCCCAACTGCGCCGCTGCTTCGGCCGCGTCCGCCACCGGCTCGCCGGAGCGCAGGCGCGGCACGTCGTCGGTGTCTTCGTCCTTGAGGGTAAACGACAGCCAGAACGGTTTGCCGTCCTTTGGCAGCCCGGCCTGGATGGCGCGCGCTTCGGCGATGGAGCTCTGGGTTTCGGCCAGCCACAGGTCGACAAACGGCGCCAGGCCTTGCACCAGTGGCGTCAGCAGCTCGGCGACGCGTTGCGGCTCGAACAGGTCGGGGCGGTACGAGCCAAACAGTGGCGGCAGCGAGCCAGCCACCCGCACGGCCTTGCCCGACGCGTCCACGGCACGCCGCGCCAATTCACCGGCCAGCGCCGCCAAGGCCTGGCCTTCGGCGGCGAAACGCGCCTCGCCGATATGGAATGGCACCACCGCATAGCTGTTGCTGGTGATGACGTTCGCGCCACTTTCGATATAAGCCGCGTGCACCGCTTCCACTGCCTGCGGCGCTTCGCTCAACGCCAGCGCCGACCATTCCGGCTGCCGGAACGGCGCGCCACGGCGTTGCAGTTCACGGCCCATGCCGCCATCGAGAATTACTGTTGCGTTGGCCATATGCTTTTTACTCATAAGCTTATGAAAATAACTCACTATGAGAGTCGTTCTTATAACTATTTAATACGTTCAATTCAGTACATAACAACTCTTTTTTCTAACGGTGCTCTTCATGAAACTTAAACCGCTGCTGGCCCTGGGCCTGACGATTCTGGCTGCTTCTACCCAAGCCTTCGGCGGCACCACGCTGGACCGCATCGAGCAAAAGAAAGAGTTGGTAGGTGTGCTGATGGAAAGCTACCCGCCGTTTTCCTTCTTGAACGAGCAAAACCAACTGGACGGCTTCGACGTCGATGTGGCCAAGGCCGTGGCACAAAAGCTCGGCGTGAAGCTGCGCCTGGAAACCCCGTCCTGGGACGTGATCGCCGCCGGCCGCTGGAGCGGGCGCTACGACATCTGCATCTGCTCCATGACCCCGAGCAAGGCCCGCGCCGAAGTGTTCGATTTCCCGGTGGAGTACTACGCGTCGCCCGCGGTGATCGTGGTCAACGCCACGGACGACCGCATCCACAGCGCCAAGGACTTGAGCGGCAAGAAAGTCGGCCTCACCAGCGCCTCCAGCTATGAAAGCTACCTGAACAAAAACCTGGTGATCGAAGGCGCCGAAGACACCCAGTTGCAGTACCCGTTCGACAACGTGCAGATCGCCCCGTACGACACCGACAACGTGGCCTTCCAGGACCTCGGCCTCGGCGCCGGCAAGCGCCTGGATGCGATCCTCACCAACCTGGTTACCGCACAACCGCGCCTGAGCGAAGACAAGCGCTTCAAGCTCGCTGGCGAGGCGCTGTATTCGGAGCCCAACTCGGTGGCCATCGAAAAAGGCGACCCGCAGTGGGACAGCAAGGTGCGTGAAGTCTTCGCCCAGCTGAAACAGGACGGCACCTTGAGCCAGCTGTCGCAAAAATGGATCGGCGCCGACATCAGCCAATGACAGCGTTTCCTACACCTCCAAAGATCAGCGAATCACGCGTGCAGCGGCTGTTTGGCTTTCGCACGCGGCTCTACCTGACCTGGGCCGCGCTGTTCTGCCTGTTCGCCAGCTTCTTCCTGAGCTTTGACCTGAAGTTCTCGATCATCCTCGACAAGCTGCCCAACCTGGTCGGCCTGCACCTGGCGCCCAACGGCTTCCTGCAAGGCGCGGCGCTGACGTTGTTCCTATGCCTGTGCTCCATGGTGATTTCCTCGGTGCTGGGTTTCGTCACCGCGCTGGGACGCTTGTCGAAAAGCGCCGTGGCCTTTGGCATCGCCAGCTTCTACGCGTCGTTCTTTCGCGGCACGCCGCTGCTGATCCAGATCCTGCTGATCTACCTCGGCCTGCCGCAGCTGGGTTTGGTGCCGGGCGCCATCGTCGCCGGGATCATCGCGTTGTCGCTGAACTACGGCGCTTACCTGAGCGAAATCTTCCGCGCCGGCATCCTTGGCGTCGCCCACGGCCAACGCGAAGCGGCCCTGGCCCTGGGCATGCGCGACAGTGCGATCTTCTGGCACGTGACCTTGCCCCAGGCGATGCGCACCATCATTCCGCCGGCAACCAACCAGTTCATCTCGATGCTCAAGGACTCGTCGCTGATCTCGGTGATGGGTGTGTGGGAAGTGATGTTCCTGGCGCAATCCTACGGCCGGTCGAGCTATCGCTATATCGAGATGCTGACCACCGCTGCGATCATCTACTGGGTGCTGTCCCTGGGACTGGAACTGATCCAGGCGCGGATGGAACGGCATTACGGCAAGGGGTATGTGCGCCGAGGCTGATGCTCAGCTGTAGTGACGGCGCAGCTTGACCACGCCCATTTGCACACCGAGCAACTGCAATAAAATGCAGGTAGATGACGGCTGTGTGATTTTGTACGCAATAAAATGCAGACCCTATTTGAAACCCGCGCCAATAGAGACAACTCCCGCACACCAAGAGTGTTGGCCCTGACAGTTATCCCCCCGCCATCTCGCTAAATTCCCGACCTCATCCACAAGAGGTCGGGAATTCATGCCCATAACCCCCCGCAGAATCGTACTGTTCATCAGCCTCGCGGTAGCCGCCAGCCTTCCCCACGCGCAAGCACGCGGCGACATCGAGTCCATGCCCTATTGGCCTCACCCCTACGACGCGCTGGATGACGAATGGGCGTATGAGCCGAACATTGAAGCCGCGTCCATCGACGGCTTTATCATCCGCCAAGCCACCACACACAATGGCCGGCAGGTGGCGAAGGTGCTGGAGCCGGCGCTGGTTCGCCTGCTGGAATCTGGTCAGCTGACCTCTGAACAGCTCAAGGCGTTGGAAAAACGCTACGCCGAACTCGCGCAACAACCGAACGCTTTCGGCGCAGCTCTCGAACAGTTGGCCGGTAGCCAGAATGCCAACCTCGCCGCTGCAACACAGAGCACCACCCAGCAACTCAGCAGCCGCGTGCTCTCGACCCTGCGCGAACTGCCCACCGACACCGATGGCCACTTCTGGGTCAAAAACCTCGGCAGTGAAGGCGGCCTCGACAGCCAGCGCGGCACCGCCGGCCTGAACACGGCCAACCAGGGCGTGCTCCTGGGCGCAGACTGGGCAGTCGATCATGCATGGCGAGTCGGGGTGCTGGGGGCCAAGTCCAGCAGTCGCTTCGACACCCGACGCTTCACCGCCGACCTGGACAGCTGGCACCTGGGCGCCTACGCCGTGCGCCAGGACGGCCCATTGGCGTTGCGCCTGGGGGCGATCTACAGCAGCCATGCCGGGCAGAATCGACGCGGCGTCGAGATCCTCAGTTACAAGGACACGCTCAAGGGCAGCTACAACGCCACAAGCCAGAATGTGTTCGGTGAAGTGGGCTACCAACTGGGCACTGGCAACCTGAGCATCGAGCCGTTTGCCGGGCTTGGCTACCAGCGCTACAGCCGGGACAGTTTCAGGGAGCAAGGGGGGCCGACAGCACTGAATGTCGATGCACAGACCCAGCAAAACCTGAACAGCACCGTTGGCCTGCGCCTGGCCAGGCTGATTCGGTTCGATAACCAGATGAGCCTCACGCCACACCTGAGCGCAGGCTGGAAACACCTGTATGGCGACGTCGAAAGCCAGGTGCGCCAGTCCTTTCGCCAGGGCGGCATCGATGACTTCACCATCCAAGGCTCTTCACTGGACCGCAACAGCCTGAGCCTGTTGGCGGGGCTGGACTTGAATCTGTCTTCGAACCACAGCCTCGGCCTGGCCTATATGGCTGAAAACGGCACCCACAGCAGCAACCAGGGCCTGATGGGGCAATGGCGGATGAGGTTCTGACACGTCTTACGACAGCGGGACGCGGAGCGTCCGGGGCGGCGTTCCCACGCGGAGCGTGGGAACGAGCAGGCAAAAAAAAGGAGGGCACCTGCCCCCCCGAGGATTAAGCGATAGTGTCGAAGGCTGGATCAGCCTTCGATTTCAATCAGGATTTCGCCAGGGTTGACCCGGTCGCCCTTGGCCACGTGAACGGCGGTCACCTTGCCGGCAATCGCTGCCTGCACTTCGGTTTCCATCTTCATCGCCTCGGTGATCAGCACGGCCTGGCCGGCCTTGACCACGTCGCCTTCCTTGACCAGCACGTCGACGATATTGCCCGGCATCGCGGTGCTGACATGGCCCGGCGCAGTGGCTTGCTTGCGCTTGCTGCTGCCGCCGCCGACAAACTCGTTGAGCGGTTCGAACACCACTTCTTCCGGCATGCCGTCGATGGACAGGTAGAAGTGGCGCTTGCCTTCGGCCTTCACGCCGACACCGGTGATGTCCACGCGGTAGCTTTCACCGTGCACGTCGATGACGAACTCGGTCGGCACGCCTTCGCCACCGGCACGCGCCACGCCGCCCGCCTCGGGAATCGGCAGCAGCACTTCCGGCGCCAGGGTGCCGGCGTCGCGTTCTTCGAGGAACTTGCGGCCAATGTCCGGGAACATGGCATAGGTCAGCACGTCTTCTTCGGACTTGGCCAACGCGCCGATCTCGCCGCGCAGCTTGGTCATTTCCGGCTTGAGCAGGTCAGCCGGGCGCACGTCGATCACTTCTTCGCTGCCGATAGCCTGGCGACGCAGTTGCTCATTCACCGTGCCCGGCGCCTTGCCGTAGCCGCCTTGCAGGTAGAGCTTCACTTCGTTGGTGATGGTCTTGTAGCGCTCGCCGGCCAGCACGTTGAAGAACGCCTGGGTGCCGACGATCTGCGACGTCGGCGTGACCAGCGGCGGGAAGCCAAGGTCTTCACGCACACGCGGGATCTCGGCCAGCACTTCGCTCATGCGGTTGAGGGCGCCCTGCTCTTTCAACTGGTTGGCCAGGTTGGAAATCATCCCGCCCGGCACCTGGTTGACTTGCACACGGGTGTCGACAGCGGTGAATTCGCTTTCGAACTGGTGATATTTCTTACGCACTGCGTAGAAGTACAGGCCGATCTCTTGCAGCAGTTCCAGGCTCAGGCCGGTGTCGAATTCGCTGCCTTTAAGGGCGGCGACCATCGACTCGGTGCCCGGGTGGCTGGTGCCCCAGGCGAAGCTGGAGATGGCGGTGTCGATGTGGCTCGCGCCGTTTTCGATGGCCTTGAGTTGGCACATCGCGGCCAAACCAGCAGTGTCATGCGAGTGGATGAAAATCGGCAGGGTCTGCTCGGCTTTCAGCGCCTTGACCAGTTCGCCGGTGGCGTACGGGGTCAGCAGGCCGGCCATGTCCTTGATCGCGATGGAGTCGCAACCCATGGCTTCCAACTGCTTGGCCTGGGCCACAAAGGCCTCGACGGTGTGCACCGGGCTGGTGGTGTAGGCGATGGTGCCCTGGGCGTGTTTGCCCGCCGCTTTGACCGCTTCGATGGCCACGCGCAGGTTACGCACGTCGTTCATCGCGTCGAAGATGCGGAACACGTCGATGCCGTTGACGGCGGCCTTGGCGACGAAGGCTTTGACCACGTCGTCGCTGTAGTGGCGGTAGCCCAGCAGGTTCTGGCCACGCAGGAGCATTTGCAGGCGGGTGTTGGGCAACGCGGCGCGCAGTTTGCGCAGGCGCTCCCACGGGTCTTCTTTAAGGAAGCGCACGCAGGCGTCGAAGGTCGCGCCGCCCCAGACTTCCAGGGACCAGTAGCCGACTTTGTCGAGCTTGTCGCAGATCGGCAGCATGTCGTCGGTGCGCATGCGGGTTGCGAGCAACGATTGGTGGGCGTCGCGCAGGATGGTGTCGGTTACGAAGATTTTCTTGCTCATTATTCTTTTCCTCACAGGCCTGCGTGGGCGGCGATGGCGGCGGCGATGGCCAGGGCCAGCTCTTCGGGTTTGCGCTTGATCGAGTAGTTGGTCAGCTCAGGGTGGCTTTCCACGAAACTGGTGTTGAACTGGCCGCTGCGGAATTCCGGGTTGCGCAGGATTTCCTGGTAGTAGGCGGCGGTGGTCTTCACGCCTTGCAGGCGCATGTCGTCCAGGGCACGCAGGCCGCGGTCCATGGCTTCTTCCCAGGTCAACGCCCACACCACCAGTTTCAGGCACATGGAGTCGTAGAACGGCGGGATGGTGTAGCCGGTGTAGATCGCCGTGTCGGTGCGCACGCCGGGACCGCCGGGGGCGTAGTAACGGGTGATCTTGCCGAAGCTGGGCAGGAAGTTGTTTTTCGGGTCTTCGGCGTTGATACGGAACTGCAACGCAAAACCACGGTGCTGGATATCTTCCTGTTTCACCGACAGCGGCAGGCCCGAGGCGATGCGGATCTGCTCGCGGACGATGTCGATCCCGGTGATTTCTTCGGTGATGGTGTGTTCCACCTGCACCCGGGTGTTCATCTCCATGAAGTACACCTCGCCCTCGGCGAGCAGGAACTCCACGGTGCCGGCGTTCTCGTAGCCCACGGCCTTGGCGGCACGCACCGACAGGTCGCCGATGTAGGCGCGCTGTTCCGGGGTCAGCTGCGGGCTTGGGGCGATTTCGATGAGCTTCTGGTTGCGGCGCTGGATCGAGCAATCACGCTCGAACAGATGCACCACGTTGCCAAAGCTGTCACCGAGGATCTGCGCCTCGATGTGCTTGGGGTTGACGATGCATTTTTCCAGGAACACTTCCGCCGAACCGAAAGCCTTGGTGGCTTCGGAAATAACCCGGGGAAAGGCTTGTTCAAGTTCTTCGCGGCTGTTGCAACGACGGATACCGCGCCCGCCACCACCGGAGGTGGCCTTGAGCATCACCGGGTAACCGATGCGGTCGCCTTCGGTGAGAGCTTCGGCGATGTCGGCGACGTTGCCTTCGGTGCCGGGGGTGACCGGTACGCCGGCCTTGATCATGCTGCGGCGCGCTTCGGTCTTGTCGCCCATGCGGCGGATCACTTCAGCGGACGGGCCGATGAATTTGATCCCACGTTCGGCGCAGATGTCCGCCAGTTCGGCGTTTTCCGACAGGAAGCCGTAGCCGGGGTGCAGCGCATCACAACCGGTTTCCACGGCCAGGTTCACCAGCTTGCGCGGGTTCAGGTAGCCGGCCAGGGGCTCGGCACCAATGCTGTGGGCTTCGTCGGCACGTTTGACGTGCAACGCGTGACGGTCGGCGTCGGAGTAGACCGCGACCGAGCGAATGCCCATCTCGGCGCAGGCACGCACGATTCGTACGGCAATTTCACCACGGTTGGCGATCAGGATCTTTTTTATCACTTGGAAATTCCCTTGAGCCGATTGCTGCGTTCTTCGACCCGCTAGACCCGGGTCGGCGCGTGACCAAATGTTTCATGACAGTCGCGAGACACACACTAAGCCCGTGGAGGGATTAACAAAAATCAATAATTATTGGGTCGTGCATAAGTAAAGACTTATAGTTGGCCGGACAGCCGCGCGCGAAAGGACGATAAAAATGCGTAAGTCATTGATGCGTATGACATTGCGTCAATTGCAGATCTTCAATGAAGTGTGCGATTTGCGCTCGTACAGCCGTGCTGCCGAGGAAATGTCCCTCACACAACCCGCCGTCAGCCTGCAAATTCGCCAGCTGGAAGAGCTGATCGGCCAGCCATTATTCGATTACGTCGGCAAAAAGCTCTACATGACCGAGGCCGCCGAAGCCTTGCAGCGCGCCAGCCGGGACATTTTCGGGCGCCTGGAAAACCTCGACATGCAGCTGTCGGACATGCAGGGCTCGCTGCAAGGCCAGTTGAAGCTGGCGATTGAATCCAGCGCCAAGTACTTCGTGCCGCACCTGTTTGCCGCGTTCAAGCGCCAGCATCCCGAAGTGCAGCTGCACCTGACGGTGGTCAACCGCGCCCAGGTGATTCGCCGGCTGTCGGACAACCGCGACGACCTGGTGATCATGTCCATGGTGCCCCAGGACATGGGCCTGGAGTTCCTGCCGTTCCTCAACAACCCGATTGTCGCGGTGGCGCCCCCTGATCACCCCTTGAGCCTGCAAGGCCCGCTGCGCCTGCAAGACCTGGAGCCTTACACGCTGCTGGTGCGCGAGCAAGGTTCCGGTACGCGGATGGCCTGCGAGGAGTACTTCAAGGAGAAGCGCGTGCACTTCACCCAGACGGTAGAAGTGTCATCGGCCGAGGCCCAGCGCGAATGCGTGAGCGCAGGGTTGGGCGTGGCCTTGCTGACGCGCCACGCCGTGAACCTGGAACTGGCCAGCGGCGGGCTCAAGGAGCTGCCGATGGAAGAGCTGCCGCTGTACCGCAGTTGGTGCCTGGTGCAGGCCAAGGCCAAGCGCCTGTCACCGGTGGCCCATGCGTTCCTGGGCTTTATCCGCAGCGAACGGGCACAGATCAGCGTGCTGGCTGAGCGTTTCGCTGGGCAGCCACGGGTGCCTGCCAGTGGAGTTCCGGGTAGTCACTGATGCTCTGGAGCAATTGGCGTTCTTCACAACGGTCTTCGATTGCGCGACGGAACGCCATGCGGCGCTGGTCTTCCTGCTGACGGCGGGTTTTTACGGCGCTGTTGCTGTCTTCGTAGGGACGGGCCATTTCGAGTCTCCCAATGCGAGTACGGGAGTTCAGGATGGCCTTGGGCGGTTACGGTTTGGCGGCGCGGGGATGACAGGACGATGAATCTTCGGAAGTTGACGCATATCCACTGTGGGAACGGGTCAATGTGGGAGCGGGCTTGCCCGCGAAGACGGAGTGTCAGTCAAGGATGCTCTAACTGACCCACCGCATTCGCGGGCAAGCCCGCTCCCACATTAGTCTGTCAGTCGTCGAGGGCTTTTACGGATTTTGGCGACAACCGCAGGCTGCGCAAGCTGCGCTTCACGCTCTTGAGGTGGTTGACCAGGCTCGGCCCGCGCGCCATGGCCACGCCCATCGCCAGCACGTCGATCACCACCAGGTGGGCGATGCGCGAGGTCAACGGCGTATAGATCTCGGTGTCTTCATGCACATCGATCGCCAGGTTGACCGTGGACAGCTCCGCCAACGGCGTCTGGCTCGGGCACAGGGTGATCAGGGTCGCGCCGCTTTCACGCACCAGGTTGGCGGTGATCAGCAGGTCTTTGGAGCGCCCGGACTGGGAAATACAGATCGCCACGTCGGTGGGTTTCAACGTCACTGCCGACATCGCCTGCATGTGCGGGTCGCTGTAGGCCGCTGCCGTGAGCAGCAGTCGGAAGAATTTGTGCTGGGCGTCAGCTGCCACCGCACCCGAAGCGCCAAAACCATAGAACTCGACACGCTGGGCCTGGGACATCGCCGTCACGGCTTTTTGCAGCTCGATCGGGTCGAGCTTCTCGCGCACTTCCATCAGAGTGTGCAGCGTGGTGTCGAAGATTTTCAGGCTGTAGTCGGCGACGGAATCGTCTTCGTGGATCGCAAACTGCCCGAAGCTCGCACCTGCAGCCAGGCTCTGGGCCAGCTTGAGTTTCAGGTCCTGGAACCCGGAGCAACCGATGGCGCGGCAGAAGCGCACGATGGTCGGCTCGCTGATGCCCACGCTGTGGGCCAGGTCGGCCATGGAGCTGTGCATCACGGCCGCAGGATCAAGCAGCACGTGGTCGGCAACCTTGAGTTCCGATTTACGTAACAGGTGGCGCGACTGGGCGATATGTTGCAACAGGTTCAAAGGGCAGGACTCTTGTTATTGGCAGGTGCCAGGGATGTAGCAAGCTTGTAGTTATACTACAAGAATTGTCGTTTTGCCCGTCTGATGCATCACTAAATCGCCCTGCTGCCCTCTGATTCAAAGGGCAGGCGCTTTGTAGCCATTAGGGCGGCCCTGCCGTCGTTAAGGAAAATCTGCATTTTTCCGTAACAAATCTGCCAGCCCTTCGGCCTGCATCGGCCGGCTGATCAGATAGCCCTGCACTTCGTCACACCGCTCCCCGCGCAGGAAGTCCAACTGCTGCTGATCTTCCACACCTTCGGCCACCACTTTCAGCGCCAAGCCATGGGCCATGGCGATGATTGCGCGGGTGATGGCCGCGTCCTCGCGGCCCTGGCCGAGCCCACGAATGAAGGTCTGGTCGATCTTCACGTAATCCACGGGGATGCGCTTGAGGTAGCTGAGGGACGAATAGCCGGTGCCGAAGTCGTCGATGGCCAGCTTCACCCCCAGGTCGCGCAGCTGCTGGAAGGTGGCGATGATGTGTTCAACGCTGTCGAGCAGCTGGCTTTCCGTCAGCTCCAGCTCGAGGTATTGCGGGTCCAGCCCGGTTTCTTCGAGGACCTGGCGCACCAGGCTGACCAACTTGCCCTGGCGCAACTGATGCACCGACAGGTTCACCGACACCCGGATCGGCGCCAGCCCCTGGCGCTGCCATTCGCACGCCTGCCAGCAGGCCTGGCGCAGCACAAATTCACCCAGCGGCACGATCAGGCCGGTCTCTTCGGCCAGGCCGATAAACTCGCCGGGCGGCACCATGCCCCACTGCGGATGCTCCCAACGCACCAGCGCTTCGGCGGCGTTCAGCTTGCCGGTGGCCAGGCACAGTTTCGGTTGGTAGAACACCGTCAGCTGGCGATCTTCGATGGCTTTGCGCAGTTGGTTTTCCAGCTGCAAGCGCTCCAGGGTGCTGGCTTGTAGGCTGTCGGTGTAGAACTGGAAGTTATTGCCACCCAGGTGCTTGGCGTGTTGCATGGCCATGTTCGATTGGCTGACCAGCGCGGAAATTTCCCGCGCATTATCCGGAAGCAAACTGACGCCCATTGAGGCGCTGACCACCAGCTCATGCCCGTCCACCGTCACCGGCACGCGCAGCTTGGCCAGCAGCCGCGTGGCCACGCGGGCCAGGCTCGACAGACTGCCGTAGGCATCGAACAGCACGGCAAATTCATCGCCGGAGAGGCGCGCAATGGTGTCCGCCTCGGGCAAGGCATTGATCAAGCGCCGCGCCATTTTCTGTAACAACTGGTCGGCGACTTCATGCCCCAGGCTGTCGTTGAGCAGCTTGAAACGGTCGAGGTTGATATGCAGCAGCGCCAGACTGCGCCCGCCCTGACGCACCCGCGCATGGGCTTCGCGCAGGCGCTCACGGAACAGCGAGCGGTTGGCCAGGCCGGTCAGCTCGTCGTAGTGGGTGAGGTAGCGCATGCGCTCTTCGGATTCGCGCCGCGCAGAAAGATCGGCGAAGAAGCCCACGATATGGCTGACCTTTCCCCGAACATCACGCACCACATTCAATTGCAGCCACTGCGGGTACAACTCGCCGTTCTTGCGCGTCTCCACCAGTTCGCCCTGCCAGGTGCCGTGGCTGAGCAACGCCTGGCGGATCACCGGGAAGTGGCGGCGCGCGTCGCGGCTGCTGGGCAGTTCGACGACGTTGCGCCCGAGCATGTCATCGATGTCAAAACCGGTGACGCGGCTGAAGGCCTGGTTCACCGCGATCAGCTTGTAGTCCGGGTCGAGAATCACGATGCCTTCGCTGGCCGCCTCGAAGACCGTCGACGCCAGGCGCTGTTGTTCTTCCAGGACTTTGCTCGCGCTGATATCGCGACGGGTGCCAAGCATGCGCGTGACCCGGCCACTGGGCGCGCGCTCGACGGCGCGGCCACGGTCTTCGATCCACACCCAGTGGCCGTCGCCGTGACGCACGCGGTATTCGACCTGATAGTCCTCGCTGCGGCCCTTGAGGTGCTCGACCAACGCGCGCTTGAGCAGCGGCAAGTCGTCGGGGTGCAGGCGTGGCTTGAGGTGGCTGAGCATCGCCGTGACGTACTCGGGCTCCAGGCCGAACAATTCCTTGAGTTGGGTGTGGTGGACCTCGTCGGTTTGCAGGTTCCAGTCCCACAGGCCCAGCTCGCTGGCTTGCAGCGCCATGGCCAGGCGCGCTTCGCTTTTGTTCAGGGCCAGGCTGGCGGCGTCGAGTTCCTGGCTGCGCTGGGCCACGCGGTCTTGCAGGCCGGTCTGGGCCTCGCGCAATTCCTGCTCGATCTGGCGGCGTTGCTCGACTTCGCGCACCAACTCTTGATTCAACTGCTCGCTGCGCTGCTGCGCCTGTTGCAAGTGTTCGATCAACGCCTGGTTCTGGAAGCGCCGCAACAGCCCGCGCTGGATCAGGCGGTTGACCTGCCACGCCACCACGCTCAAGGACGCCAGCAGGATCAGGCCGAGCACGCCCCAGCCTTTCTGCTGCGGGGCGCCACTCCAGAACAGATAGAGGATCGCCGGCACCAGGCACGGCAAGGCAAACGACAGGAACGCCGGCAAGCTCACGGCGTAGGCCACGCTGGCCGACAGTGTCGCGGCGCCGATCAGGCCGAATACCCAGGCCTGCTGCATAAAGCTGTCTGCCGGCACCAGGGCGATGGCGGCGGTGGCCAGGGTCAGGCCGCTGACCGCCGAGCCGAGCATGAACATGCGCCGCCACACCGGCTGGGCCTGGCGGCTGGGCATGGCCGAATCAAAGGCCGCCACCTGGATCACGCGCATCGCCACCAACGCCAGCAGCCAGACCAGCCAGATGCTGTCCAGCAGGTATTGCTTGGGGTTCCACAGCAGCCAGGCGCAGACCAGGCCGTTGACCAACATTAATAAGGTAGGCAACAACGAGCCCTGATACAGCAGGCGTGTGCGTTCGACCGCCATCTCGGTGGCGTAGTGCTTGCGGATAACCTGCGCGGGCGCCGCCGAGGGGCTGAGCAGGTCGGTGCTGAGGGTCATAGGCAGTGTTCTTATAATGGTGAGCCCGAAACGTGCACGGAGCATACACAAGCCTGCGCGTGGGCCAAACTGCTCTGCGTCATAAAAACCAGCGGATATTTACCCGCAAACCTCGGTGCCAGACAGCTCGGGCAAGGCGGTGCGGGGGCTGCACCCTCTGACCGACCGGTCATCAGCCCCGGCAGAATTATCGACCGTCCAGCATTGGGGTTTGCCCCACTCCCCCGAGGGCCATAGAATGCGCCGATGCGCGATGATCTCTCCCTTTTGCTGAACTCCCTCAACGATGCCCAACGCCAGGCCGTAGCTGCCCCCGTTGGCCGTCAGTTGGTCCTGGCCGGTGCTGGCTCCGGTAAAACCCGAGTGCTGGTGCACCGTATCGCCTGGTTGATCCAGGTCGAAAACGCGTCCCCCCATTCGATCCTCTCGGTGACCTTCACCAACAAGGCCGCTGCCGAGATGCGTCATCGCATCGAGCAGTTGATGGGCATCAGCCCGGCCGGCATGTGGGTGGGCACCTTCCACGGCCTGGCGCACCGCCTGTTGCGGGCGCATTGGCAGGAAGCGGGCCTGGCCCAGACCTTCCAGATCCTCGACAGCGATGACCAGCAACGCCTGGTCAAGCGGGTGATCCGCGAGCTGGGGCTGGACGAACAACGCTGGCCGGCGCGCCAGGCGCAGTGGTTTATCAACGGCCAGAAAGACGAAGGCCTGCGCCCGCAGCATATCCAGGCCAGCGGCGATCTGTTCCTGGCCACCATGCGCAGCATTTATGAAGCGTACGAAGCAGCTTGCGCACGCGCCGGGGTGATCGACTTCTCCGAGCTGCTGCTGCGCGCCCTCGACCTGTGGCGCGACAACCCAGGCTTGCTGGCCCATTACCAGAAACGCTTCCGGCATATCCTGGTGGACGAGTTCCAGGACACCAACGCCGTGCAATACGCCTGGTTGCGCCTGCTGGCCAAGGGCGGCGACAGCCTGATGGTGGTGGGCGATGACGACCAGTCGATCTACGGCTGGCGTGGCGCGAAAATCGAGAACATCTACCAGTATTCCGAAGACTTCCCGGACGCGGTCACCATCCGCCTGGAGCAGAACTACCGCTCCACCGCCGGCATCCTCAAGGCCGCCAACGCCTTGATCGCCAACAACACCGGGCGCCTGGGCAAGGAGCTGTGGACCGACGGCGGCGAAGGCGAGGCGATCAACCTGTACGCCGCGTTCAACGAGCACGATGAAGCGCGCTACGTGGTGGAAACCATCGAAAGCGCGCTGAAGACCGGCCTGGCGCGCAGCGATATCGCGATTCTGTACCGCTCCAACGCCCAGTCGCGCGTGCTGGAAGAAGCCTTGCTGCGCGAACGCATCCCGTACCGCATCTATGGCGGCCAGCGCTTCTTCGAGCGCGCCGAAATCAAGAACGCCATGGCCTACCTGCGTTTGCTGGAAGGTCGCGGCAACGATGCGGCGCTGGAGCGGGTGATCAACATCCCGGCCCGTGGCATCGGCGAAAAAACCGTCGAGGCGATCCGCGATCACGCACGCCATGCCGATGTGTCGATGTGGGAAGCCATGCGCTTGCTCGTCGCCAATAAAGGCCTGACCGGTCGCGCGGCCGGGGCGTTGGGGGTGTTTGTCGAGCTGATCGAGAACCTCGCCGCCAAGTGTGCGGAAATGCCCCTGCATTTAATGACGCAGACGGTGATCGAGCAGTCCGGGTTGATTGCCTACCACGAAGCGGAAAAAGGCGAGAAAGGCCAGGCTCGGGTAGAAAACCTTGAGGAACTGGTCAGCGCCGCCCGCGCGTTCGAAAACACCGAGAACGAAGAGGAACTGACCCCGCTCGCCGCCTTCCTCGGCCATGCCTCGCTGGAAGCCGGTGATACCCAGGCCGACGAGCATGAAGACAGCATCCAGCTGATGACCTTGCACAGCGCCAAGGGCCTGGAATTCCCGTATGTGTTCCTGGTGGGCATGGAAGAAGGCCTGTTCCCCCACAAGATGAGCCTGGAAGAACCCGGCCGTCTTGAGGAAGAACGCCGCCTGGCCTATGTGGGCATTACCCGGGCGATGCAGAACCTGGTGATGACCTACGCCGAGACCCGACGCCTGTACGGCAGCGAGACCTACAACAAGGTGTCGCGCTTCGTACGTGAAGTGCCGAAGGGGCTGATCCAGGAAGTACGCCTGTCCAACAGCGTCAGCCGCCCGTTCGGCGGCGGCCAGCAGCAGAGCGCCAGCAGCCTGTTTGCCGGCTCCGAAATTCCGGAAACCCAGTTCAGCCTCGGCCAGCAGGTCAGGCATTCGGTGTTCGGCGAAGGCGTGATCCTCAACTTCGAAGGCGCCGGCGCCCAGGCACGGGTGCAGGTGAACTTCGCCGAAGGCAGCAAGTGGCTGATGATGGGTTACGCGAAGCTCGAAGCCATCTGACACGCCTCCCTGCAGGAGCCGACTTCTGTGGCGAGGGAGCTTGCTCCCTCGCCACAGCGACAACGTGCCCTTGTATTCCGACAAGACGGGCCAATATCTGTAATACGTCCTACAGACCATTCAGATTTCGTCTTACGCAAAAGCCCGAAACATTATGTCGCTAGCCACTGTCACGACACCTGTGCAACATGGCGCGCGTGCAATCCACAAATGGGAATTCCCTTTATGAAACGTTTTCTTAGCATCGCCATGGCGTTGTGCATCGGCCTGACGATGAGCCTCGACGCCAACGCCAAGCGCTTCGGTGGCGGCAAAAGTTCGGGCGCAGCCCCGTCTCACCAAACCAGCCAAATGGCTCCATCCGCTGGCGGCATGGGCGGTGCAGCGGCTACCGCAGGCGCGGCCGGTGCTGCTGGCGCTGCTGCCAAGGCCGGCGGTGCTTCGCGCTGGTTGGGCCCTCTGGCCGGCATCGCCGCCGGTGGCCTGCTCGCTTCCATGTTCATGGGCGGCGGCTTCGAAGGCATGCAAATCTTCGACATGCTGATCATGGCGGTCATCGCCTTTGTGATCTTCCGCTTTATCGCCGCCCGTCGCCGCAAGCAGCAGGAGCACATGGCTCCAGCCGGCGCGCCGATGCAGCGTGAAGTGTTCGAGCAAAAGCCGGCCATGGGTTCGATCTTCGGTGGTTCCGCAGCCCCTGCTGCTGCCCGCCCGGTGATCAACGCTCCGGCGTGGTTCAACGAAGAGCGTTTCGTCGAAGCGGCCCGCAGCCACTTCCAGTCCCTGCAGCAACACTGGGACGCCAACGAAATGGACAAGATCGCCGAGTTCGTGACCCCGCAACTGCTGGAGTTCCTCAAGCGCGAACGCGCTGAGCTGGGCGACGCGTTCCAGTCGACCTACATCGACGACCTGCGCGTACAGCTTGAAGGTGTGGATGACCGCGCCGACAAGACCATCGCCACCCTGACCTTCAGCGGCGTGTCGAAAAACTCGCGCTTTGACCAGGGCGAAGTGTTCAGCGAAAGCTGGAACATGGAACGCCCACAAGGCGAAAACCAGCCTTGGCTGGTGGCCGGTATCCGCCAGAACGGCTGATCACCCGGCGCCTTGAGCGCGCAGTAAACGACCCCGGCGGTGTAGTGAAATACACCGCCGGGGTCTTTTTTTGCCGGTCAGAAATGCTTTGTTGTTTTTACTGGATTAATGAGAAACATTCTCACTATACTCGTGCCCTCTCCCGGTTCTGCCCGAGCATAGGAACGTGCCGCCGTGCTGGAAAAACTCTTCAATCAACATGCATCCGCCCTGCATCGTTACCTGTTGCGGAAGAAATGCACCCCCAGCCTGGCCTCGGACCTGGTGCAGGACACGTTCCTGCGCATCGCCCAGCTGGAGAACATGGAACGCATCCTGTGCGCGCCGTCGTACCTGTTTCGTGTCGCGCACAACCTCATGATCGACCACCATCGGCGCTACGGTGAAAAGCGTTTCGACAGCGACGCCGCCGCCTATTTCGAGACCCTGGTGGACGAAGCCAGCGGCCCGGAAGAGCAAGCGCTCGACGCCCTCGCCCTGGAGCAATTGGAAAGCCTGCTGGAACGCATGCCAGAACGCACCCGCGACATTTTCATGCTGTGCCGGGTGGAAGGCATGACGCACAAAGAGACCGCCCGCTATTTACGGATATCCACAAGCTCTGTACAAAAACACATGGCGATGGCGCTGGCCAAGATTGGCAGGGCGCTTGATCCAGACCAAGAGGGCTAAGCCTTGGGTATCTTGAAAAGCAAGAAGGTAAACAGTCAGAACCGTGAATGCTCCCCCACAAACGACCGACCCGTTGGAGCGCAAAGCTGCCGATTGGGTGATGCGTCATCGACAAGGCCAGCTGTCGGCGCGTGAGCTAGAAGCTTTTCAGCGTTGGCAGGACGCCGACCCCAGACATGCCGCCGCTGCCGGCCGGGCAGACCGTGCCTGGCGCGCCACTGCCTCGCTCAAACGCCACCCCGGCTATGTAAAACCGCAACGCCCGCCACGCAGGCTGTGGACCCGCAGCACCTGCGCCAGCGCCCTCGGTGCCGCCGCGCTGGGCTGCTGGATGCTGCTCGCGCCGCCCTTCTGGCTGCAAGCACTGAACAGCGACTATCACACCGGTTTCGGCGAGGTTCGCCACATAACACTGGCAGATGGCAGCCAGGTTGAACTGGGCAGCCACAGCATCCTCAACGTCAGCTATGACGAGCAAACCCGTCTGGTCAGCCTGAGCCAGGGCGAAGCGGTGTTCACTCCGTCGCCTACCAATGATCAGGAGCGCCGACCATTCACCGTGCGCGCCCCCGGCGCCGACATCACTGCACGCGGCACCCGTTATCTGGTCGGTGTCGGCCAGGATCGCGAAGGCTGGGTCGGGGTTTTGCAGCACAAGGTCGAGGTCAACCTGACCCCCGCCCAACGCGATGACGCGGCCGGCTCCGCCCTGCTGGAGCAAGGCAACAGCTTGCGCTTCAGCGCCAAGGCCGGTTTGGTGCCGCTCACCACGCGCCCGGATGAACTGGCCAGTTGGCAGGAAGGTCGCCTGGTGTTCCAACGCGAGCCGCTGGGCGACGCGGTGGCGCGCATCAATCGCTATCGACCGGGGCTGGTCGTGGTCAAGGGCGACACATTGCGCGCCATGCGCATCAGCGCGGTGATGCGTTTGGACAATCTCGACGACGCCCTCAAACACCTCGCACAGCAAGCCCACGGGCGCATTCTCGACCTGCCTGGGCTGACGCTGATCTACTGAAAGGCCCCGTTTGCGGGCCTTTTGACATCATGAATATATAAAACAAGATACATAGATCATAACGATCTATCGCGTTTTCGCTGCTGCTGCGTTTCTACTACATGTGAATAACTCTTATTTGCTTTAGTGAGGCCGGTTTTGCAGATGCAACAGAACAACAAGAAGCGCAAGGCAGCACATCGCACGCGACTGAGCCTGGGCATCCAGCTCGCCGTGTTCGCGCTGGCCGCCGACGCCGCCGCCATCAATCCGGTGCAAACCCGCCCGGTCAACAGCGCTGTACAGGTGCAACCCCAAGGTGGCTACCACGACTTCGATGTACCCGCCCTGTCGCTGGACGAAGGCCTGGTGCTGCTGGCGCGCCAGGCGGGTGTCGAGGTCTACCTGGGCAGCAATGACCTCACCGGCACCTACGGCAACCCGGTCAAGGGCCGACTGTCCCTGGAAGCCGCACTGCAACAACTGCTCGCCAACCAGGCGCTGACCTACAGCCTGGGCAACCAGCCCGAGCGGCCGATCATCCAGGTGCAACCCGCGCCGGGCATGAGCGGCATCCAGCAAGGCGACCTGCACCCGATCTATGTGCATGGCCTGGACGGCAAAGAGTCGCGCGACGAAAAGGGCTACAACGACATCTACGATCAGGACGTGTCCTCGGTGTACTCCGGCAAGGAGCAGATCGAACGCTACAAAGGCGCCGCCCCCGCGGACATGTTCAAGGGCATGCTCAACGTCTACAGCGGTGACGGCCGCAACAGCGGCGCGCTGGACCCCAACGTACGCGGCATCCAGGGTCCCGGCCGCGTGCCGCTGACCATCGACGGCACCGAGCAGGCGCTGACGGTGTATCGCGGCTACATGGGCGCCAATAACCGCAACTACATCGACCCCAACCTGATCGGCAGCATCAAGGTGCTCAAGGGGCCGAATCTGGAGCGCAACGTCTATAGCGGCGTGGGCGGCGCGGTGGTTGCCAACACCCTGAACGTGGATGACATCCTCAAGGAAGGCCAGGCATTCGGCGGCGAGCTGAAGATGGAAGGCAGCAACAACTCGGTGTCGCCCAAGTTACCGCATTTGATGACCGGCCAAAGCCCGCCCGCCGATTACCAGTACATCCCGGTGTATTCCTACTACGACCCGTCGCTGTACAAACACCCGCGCACCAGCCGCGACAACAACCTGATCACCGGGGGCGACTCGGCCTATCGCCTGGCCCTCGGCACCCGCCAGGAAAAATTCGAACTGCTTGCCGCCTACGCCTACCGCGAAAAGGGCAACCACTACGCGGGCAAGAACAAGTCCGGCTTCTACGCCACCGGCAAACAGATCAACGGCCAGTTCGACTACATCCCCAACCTGGCCAACATCTATAAGCCGGGGGATGAGGTGCCCAACACCTCGAGCAAGATGGAGTCGTGGCTGGCCAAGGCCAAGCTGAAGATCGACGACGACCAATCCCTTGAGTTTGGCTACCGCGACACCGACTCGCTGTATGGCGAAATCATGCCGTCGCGCATCTCGTTCTTCCGCCCGGGCGACCAATTCGATGCCGAATCCAGCGGCGTACCGCAATGGCCCCTGAGCCACGTGCAGAGCAAAGCCTACAACCTGGAATACAACCTCAAACCCGAGGGCAACCCGTGGGTGGATTTCTATTCCAACCTGTGGGCAACCAATACCCAAAGCGACACCTACACCAGCGGCGGCGTGCCGAATGCAACCAGTATCGCCGACCCCGTATTCCGCAACACTGCCGTAGCGAATGCCCAGCACAACCGCGCGGGCGTGACGGTCAGCAACAAACTCAAATTGGTCGACAGCCTGGACCTGACCCTCGGCGCCAGTTACCAGCATGAGAAGTTGAGCTCCAAAGACAACTATTACGACGCGGCGATCTTCGACACCTTGCGCATGAACCCGCGCGCGGGGCGCAGGGACGAGCGCGAGTACAACTTCAACTTCGATTGGCGGCCGGTGAGTTTTGCCAAGTTCACCGCAGGCGCGCGGTATTCGTCCTATTGGGCGTTTGATGACTATTTAAAGGAAACGCAGGACACAACCGGAGTAACCACACAGTTTGAAGAAAGCGGGCGCACCGTGAGTTACACCACGCGTAAAACGCTCACCGATGCGGAGTGGAATGCCAGTGTTGATCAGAAAATCGCCAGCAACCAAGTGTTCTGGGACATGTTTGGTACTCCCGAAGCGGAGCGCCAGGAAATAATAGACATGATCAAACAGGAAACCCCCCGGATTCAAGACACGCAACACTTGGCGTATTGGGCGAATGATGGCAAGGGGCGTTACGCTCGCGACAACAACCCGTGTATCAACGGTTTGAATGCAGGCGAAAACATTATTGCGTGCAGCGCCTTTGGCAGTAACACAGGTCGTCAAAAAGACGTGAGTGCCAAACATCAAAAAGACAGTGCTTGGGCGCCGAGTTTATCTGCAACCTTTTATACCTCGGAGAATGGTCGGGTGTATCTTCGCTACAGCGAAGCAATCCGTTACCCCAGCATGTTTGAAAGCACACTTGGGTTTTCCTCATCGGTCAATCCGTGGGGCCTGGAGCCGGAGCATGCCTATAACTACGAAGCCGCCTATATACACAACTTGGCCGGCTGGGGTGGCAGTGAGCGCGCCGACATAAAGCTGACGTATTACCACAACACTATCAAAAACGTGATTGAGCGCAGCCCGCAACTGCGCTTCAGCAACCTGGAAAAACAGACAACTTCCGGCGTGGAGCTGCAGACGCGCTACGACAATGGCCGCGTTTTTACTGACCTGAGCATTGCCCACGTCCTGAAAAACAAAGTCTGCGACGAAGACTCCGCCGTTGCCATCAGCACCAATGGCAGTACCCCAAACTGCGTGGACGATGGCTTCGTCGGTGGGTATTTGGTGAGCATGTCCCAGCCAGAGTGGTCGGCCAACCTGGGCGCGGGCGCACGCTTCTTCAATCGCAAATTGGAAGTCGGCGGACGGGCCATTTATTACCGCCAGCACGATAGCAAGTTTTATAGCAACTACCCCGACAGCGCGATGGTCAGCTATTACATCAACACGCCGATGTCGTGGGACAACATCGTCACGTATGACGCTTACATCAACTACAAGTTGACCGACGATGCCGCTATCGAATTGACCGGTACAAACTTAAGCAATCTCTATTACATCGACCCGTTGACCCGCTCGGCCATGCCCGCACCGGGTCGTACATTAAAAATCGGCTTTACCACTACGTTCTAACTTACGAGGTGCACCATGGGAGGCTAAGAGAACTTGGCAGATGCTTGACGTGTTGACTTAATTAAAATCACTCAATGGATGATGAAATGAAAACTTTCAACTACACAGTATTGGCAGTGGCTCTTCTTGGTTTGGCTGGCGTTGCTCAAGCAGATACTTCTTCGGGCCAAAGCTATACCGGCACCATCGTTGTGGAAGGTTCCAGCGGCACGGGCTCCACTAACCACCCAGGCTCTGCCGGCCAACCGGCCGTTGGCGTATTGGCATTCTACGGCGGTGCAAAGGTCGGGTTCGCCGGCCTCAAAGGCATGGTCGCTACCGACACCAACGGCGTCACCACCATTACCCCGGCCATGATGCCTGCCTCCCACGCGGCACTGGGCAACTTTGACTTCAAGCAAGTCGCCAGCCAGCAGGTGTACTACGGCGAGTGGTCGCAAAACGGCACTGACAACGACCCAACTCGCGTCGTGTATTACTCCGGCGACAACGCCGGCCGCGTGCTGCCAACCACCAACGTGACCTACGCGGTACAGGGCATCAACAACTACTCCGGGGCTAACGTACTGTCTGGCGAGCTGACCGCATCGTTCGGCAACGCGGCGCCAACCTTGACCGGATCGCTGAGCAACAGCGCGCTGAAGGTTCAAGTCGCCGCCAACATCAATACGGCTAACGCCAGCTTCTCGGGTGCCGCTCAAGCACGTAATACCGCGAGTAATGCCCTGCTTTCGAACGGCACTACCCAAGGTAGCTTCTATGGCGCAGGCGCTACCGCATCGCTGGCCGGTATCGCCAAGTTCGAAAACCGCAACTACGACACCGCTTTCGGCGGCGTAGCCAAGTAACAGCGGCTTGAACTGACGTAGCACCACCAAGCAAGTGCCTGGCCTCCAGGCACTTGCTTTTGGCGTTTTGAAGCGATCCCGAGAGCCCGGTAATGCCCCAGCCCTACTGCAAGCGATCCCTCACGTTTCACGTTTTGCCCCTTTCCCTGCTGCTGTTCATGGCCCCGACGGTGTTCGCCGCCGACCAGGACACCAGCCTGCGCCTCAACCAGAGCATCGAGTACCGCGCCAACAAGCAAGAGCGCGAATTGCTCAAGGACGAATTGCCCAGTGACGGCGCCGCGCCGTCGCTGACCATCGACGGCCAGACCTACAGCGTCGGCAACAACCTCGACGAGCTGGGCCGCGCGGTGTACCTGAGTGTCCAGCGCCAGCAATGGCCGAACGCCCGCGACTACCTCAAGCGCTACACCGCCCTGCCCGGCCACGACCCGATGCTCACCGCCTACACCAACGGCGGCCTGGCCCGTGCCGATGGCGATCTGGACAGCGCCGAACGGTATTACCAGGACCTGCTGGCGATCCAGCCCGACTTTCTGCCCGGGCGCCTGGAACTGGCGCGGGTGCAGTTCGAGAACCGCAAGGACCGCGATTCGAAACACGTCTTCGCACAGATCAGCAGCAGCCTCAGCCCGTCGGACGCCCAGGCCATGGGCCTGGGCAAGACCGTCGACAGCTTTATCCAGGCTCTCGACCACCGCGAAGACTGGCAAGGCTCGTTCGCCATCGGCCCGACCTGGAGCGACAACCTCAACCAGTCGTCTGAAGGCAGCGTGACTTACCGTTATGTCACCGCTGAAGAAACCTACGTGGTCAAGCAATCCCTGCCCAAGGCCGTGTCGGCCCACGGCCAGGATTACGAGGCGACGCTCAACAAACGCGTCGCCATCAGCGGCCATCACGGGCTGTTCGTGCGCTCGCTTTTGTACGGCCAAGCGTACGAAAAAGAGAGCAAGTACAACGAAGCCACCGTGATCAACAACGCCGGCTACAGCTACCACGATGCGCGCAACCAGTACGCCTTCGGGCCGTCGTACGAGTTCAACACCATTGGCGACAACGCCATGTACAGCGCCTGGGGCCTGCGCGGTGAGTGGATTCACACGCTGTCGGCCACGCGCATGTTCAAGCTCGAAGGCGAGTACAAGGACATGACGTACAAACACCAGATCAACAGCAACCTCGACGGCGGTATCAGCTCGGTCTACGCCACCCTGTGGCAGGCATTGCCCCGGCAGTGGACGCTGTTCGGCGGCGTCGACATCACCGAACGCAACGCCCGCGACCGCGTCGCGGCGTACCTGCAAAAAGGGGTGCGCCTGGGCGTCGCCAAGGATTTCGACATCGGCGTGAGCGCCGTGCTGTTCGCCTCGTACCGCAAGCGTCAATACGATGCCTACAGCGCAATCGTCGATGGCCGACGCAATGAAGATGAGCAAGGCTACACCTTCATCCTGCGTGCCCCACGGCTGGCGGTGTACGACGTGGTGCCCAGTCTTACGGTCAAATACAACAAGGTGCAGAGCAACATCGACTGGATTTATTCCTACGACAAAAACAGCATCAGCCTAAAACTGGAGAAACAGTTCTAGTCCGCCGCTGTCACAGGGATTGTGCTTGCGCTGAGATATCTATTTCACGGTTGCACTTATAGCGAGCTACTGTATAAAACGCCCCTATAAACCGCGCCATCAGCAAGAGGATCCCGGCCGTGGAAGAAATCATCGAACAATTGCGTGAAGCCAACGAACCGGTCCCGGTTCCTTTGGAGCTGCCTGACGAAGACCAGCTGGTGGAAATCGAAGAACAACTGTTCATCGACATCCCGTTTGTCTTCCGTGAGTTCCTGCTGACTGTCAGCGACGTGGTCTACGGCAGCCTGGAGCCGGTGACCGTCACCGACCCGCAGTCCCACACCTACCTGCCGGACGTGGCCGCCAACGCCTGGGATGCCGGCGTTGACCGCAGCATGATCCCGATCTGCCAGGACGGCGACGACTACTACTGCGTCGAAGAAGACGGCACCGTGGTGCTGTGGTCCGGCGAAGAAGAGCTGCTCACCGAAGAAACCTGGGAATCGGTGTGGCACTGGGCGCGGGACGTCTGGCTGGAAAGCTGAGCCCTGTGTGCTCTAGTGGCGAGGGAGCTTGCTCCCGCCGGGCTGCGCAGCAGCCCCCGACATCAGCCACTAGTGCTCCGCCGTATCCTTATGGTTATCCAGCGTCTCCAACAAGGCGACCTGCATCCGCGTATGCACGCGGATGAACCAGCGCCAGAGCACGGCTGCCACCGCCGCCGTGACCACGGCAATCAGCACCAGCAACTTGTTGGTCGGCAGAATACTGGCCGACAAGGCCGCCAATAGCAGGAAGATCACCAGCAGCGACAGGATCGGGATCAGCTCCGCGATCACCCGTCGTACGCGCTGGGTATGGCGCCCGGCCATTTCCGGTTTCACGCTCATCTCCGCCAGCAACATCGACAGCGCCTTGAGCTTGCGATACGCCGCAATCAAGAACGGCAGCGACAACAGCAACGCCCCGCCCCAGATCAATGCCTTCTGCCAGCTCGGATCGCTGATCCAACCTTCCAGGTAGCCGCCGATGCGCTTTGCAAAAAAGCTGCCGGTAAAGAAAATCGCCACCACCAGCGCCAGATTCACCCCCACTTGCAGGATGATCTTGCGGATCATCGACGCCAGCATCGCGCCCTCGCCCTGGGGTTGAATGCTGCGCAGCCATTCGCCATACATGCCGAACACCCGGCTCATGCGCTTGGGCATCACCGCCGCGATCTTCAACGACAACGGGTCGGCGCCACGAATCAGATAAGGCGTGAGCAACGTGGTAATCGCCGAAACGGCCACCGCCACCGGGTACAGGAAGTCGCTGGTCACCTGCAGCGTCATCCCCAGCGCCGCGATGATGAAGGAAAACTCACCAATCTGTGACAGCCCCATGCCTACCCGCAGTGAGGTGCGGCCATCATTACCGGCGATAAACGCCCCAAGGCCGCAGGACAACATCTTGCCCAGCACCACCGCCACCGTGATCACCGCAATCGGCCAGGCGTATTGCAGCAGGATCTGCGGGTCGATCATCAAGCCGATCGCCACAAAGAAGATCGCACTGAACATGTCGCGAACCGGCTCGATCAAGCGCTCGATCTTAATCAACTGCTTGGATTCGGCCATGATCGCGCCGATCAGGAACGCGCCCAGCACCATGCTGTATTCCAGCTTGACCACCAACAGGCAGAAGCCGAAACACAGGCCCAGCACGGTGATCAGCAGCATCTCGTTGCTTTCGAACTTGGCCACGTAGGCCAGCAAACGCGGGACCAGCAAGATGCCGATGACCAGCGCGACGATCATGAACAGCGAGAGCTTGCCGACCGTGGAAAACACCTCGCCGGAGCTGACCGTGCCACTGACGGCGATGCTCGACAGCAACGCGATGATGCCGATGCCGAGGATGTCTTCGACGATCAGCACACCGAAAATCAGTTGGGCGAAGCGCTGGTTTTTCATCTTCAGGTCGTTGAGCGCCTTGACGATGATGGTGGTGGAGGAGATGGCCAGGATCGCGCCGAGGAACAGCGAGTCCATGGTGTTCCAGTCGAACCACTGGCCGATCTCGTAGCCGATCCAGATCATCAGGATGATCTCCAGGAACGCCGCGATAAACGCCGTGGCGCCGACCTTGAACAGCTTGCGCAGGCTGAACTCCAGGCCCAGGCAGAACATCAGGAAGATCACCCCCAGCTCGGCGAGGGTCTTGATGGTGTCTTCGTCGTGGATCAGGCCGAACGGCGGGGTGTGCGGGCCGATGATAAAGCCGGCGACAATGTAGCCCAGCACCACCGGCTGCTTGAGGCGGTGAAACAGGATGGTGACCACCCCTGCGACCAGCATGATCACGGCCAGGTCCTGGATAAAGCTGATGGCGTGCATGGCGAGGGGCTCCTTGAAGGTACCGGCGCTTTTCCCACTTCCGTACGCGCCTTTGGAAAGTCGCAAAGTGCGGAAGGAAAAGTCTGCCTAAATCGTAAGAAATGCCCTGAGACGGGCTTTTGCAGGTTAACACCGCGACTTCCGGCAGAAAGCCGGTGCAATATATGGAAACAGATCGGCCCAGGCGTGACGGCAAGCCGCCCACCTGCGTCCCGTTATGGATGGCGCAACAAAGATTCCAGCACCCGCAGAGGTGCCCCCCAAACCAATGCCTACAACCGTGAGTGTGCTATGGAACCCGGAAACGCCCAACTGTCGATGACGGTGCTGATGACCCCTGATATGGCCAACTTCTCTGGCAATGTCCACGGCGGCACCCTGCTCAAGTACCTCGACGAAGTGGCCTACGCTTGTGCGAGCCGTTATGCCGGCCGCTACGTAGTGACATTGTCCGTAGACCAAGTGATTTTTCGCGAGCCGATCCATGTCGGCGAGCTGGTGACCTTCCTCGCGTCGGTCAACTACACCGGCAACACCTCGATGGAGGTGGGGATCAAGGTGGTCACCGAAAACATCCGCGAGCGCTCGGTGCGTCACACCAACAGCTGCTTCTTCACCATGGTCGCCGTGGACGACCAGCGCAAGCCGGCCGCCGTACCGCCGTTGCAGCCGCACAACAGCGAAGACAAGCGCCGGTTTGTGCAGGCGCAGCAACGCCGGCAGATCCGCCAGGAGCTGGAAAAGCGGTATCAGGAAATCAAGGGCTGAGACACGGCAAAGCTCGAGCTGTAAACCCAATCAAAATGTGGGAGCTGGCTTGCCTGTTCCCACATTGGGTTTTGTGTGTTTACAGATCTATCGGCGTGGCTTCAAAGCGCACCCGCGGATGGGCAATACGGTCCTGAGCCCGCACCAGCTCCAGCTCGTAACTCGCACACGCCTGGGTTTCCAGCAGCACCTCATGCACCGCCGCTGCGGTGAACTCGAAGGCCGCCACCAGGCTGTCGCCCAGCAACACCCGCGCCAGGAACAACCCCGACGTCAGGTCCCCCACGCCCACCGGCTGACGCGGAAACGCCAGCAACGGCCGGCGCAGGTGCCAGCTGCCGTCGTGGGTCACCAGCAGCATCTCAAACCCTTCCGGCAACTTGCCCGGATAATCCAAATGTTTAACCAGTACCGCCTTCGGCCCGCGCGCCAACAAGGCCTTGGCCATGGCCAGGCAATCGAACAGCGACTGCGGCTTGCGCCCGGCAAAGCTGTCCAGCTCCAGCTGGTTGGGGCACAGGAAGTCAGCCATGGCCGCCGCTTCGTCCAGCAGGAAATCGCTGACTTCCTGCGGCACGATGCAGCCCTTTTCCGGGTGACCCATGACCGGGTCGCAGAGGTACAGGGCCTTGGGGTTGATCGCCTTGATGCGCGCCACCCCGGTCAGGATCGCCCTGCCCTGATCGGCACTGCCCAGGTAGCCGGACAGCACCGCATCGCAGTTGCCCAACTCGCCAATCGCCGCAATGCCTTCCACCAGCGCCGGAATCTGCTGCGGCGCCAACACTTCGCCGGCCCACTGGCCATACTGGGTGTGGTTGGAGAACTGCACCGTGTTCAGCGGCCAGACGTTCACCCCGACGCGCTGCATGGGGAACACGGCGGCGCTGTTTCCGGCGTGGCCAAAGACCACATGAGACTGGATCGCAAGCAGATGAGGTGTGCGTTTCATGCAGGGAATGTCCGTAAAGCCATTGAGATTCTGGCCGCGCAGTATGCGACTAAACGCAGCCTGTACGACAGACCGGCGACACAGTTAAGCTGCTCTCACTTTGTTGGAGTTTTTCGCATGCTGACCCTGGGAAATATCTTCGTGTTGATGCTGCTGGCGACCGGCGCCGCCTGGGTGTGGCACAACCACGGCCTGCGCGAGCGCGCGCTGGAGCGGGTCAAGCAGCATTGCGCCAAGCTCGACATCGAACTGCTCGATGGCGCCGTGGCGCTCAAGCGCATCGGGTTTGTGAAGGATGCCAAGGGCCGCCGGCGCCTGGCACGCATCTACAATTTCGAGTTCACCGTGACCGGCGAAAGCCGTCATCCGGGGACCATCACCCAATTCGGCGCCCACAGCGCGCAGATCGAACTGGCGCCCTACCCGTTCGAGATCAAGACGCCGCTGCCCAGCGCCGACGTGATCGAGCTGAGCCAATGGCGCCAGGACCACGCCAGCAAGAACCGTCACTGACGACAGGCGGCCAGCGCGGCCTGTAGCGCCGCCACGTCCTGTGGCGCGCTGAAGATCAATTCGATACGTGAATCGCGACGCCATTCGCTGGGTTGCCAGGTGAGCGGGCTGTTATCCACCGCGTTGGCGCTGAGCCAGCCTTCGCCGCTGTGGATAACCAGTTTGGCGCGGCGCCATTCAAGGCCTGTGAGCCACTGATGCAGGCGCTCGGCGTTAAATCGCTGGCTCGGGTGCCAGCGCCAACCGATGCTCCAGCCGCCTTCCTGGGCCTGACTCAGGCAGATAGGCAGCGCGGGGTTGCTCCAGATCGCCGGCATTTGCGCCAACCCTTTGGGCCCGTCGAAGTTATCCACAGCCCCGTACCCTTGGGCATTCAAGCCTGGCAACTGTTTGAGGGGCATGTGCGCCTGGCGCGTCCAGTAGAGCGGGCAATCGGGTAACTGCCGTTCGATGGCCTGGCGTTGTGCGGCATCCAGCCCTTCATCCTTGTTCAACACCAACAACCCCGCACTGGCCAGCGCTTCTTGTTGCGCCTGCGGCAAGGGTTTACCGGCCGCCAGGGCCTGGGCATCCAGTACCAGTACGCACGGCTGAACTGCCAGCACGGCGTGCCACGGCGCCGCCTTGAGTTGCTTGAGCAACTGCGCGGGATGGCCCAGCCCCGACGGTTCGATAAACAGCCGATCCGGCTTGGCCTTACGCAGCAAACGGCCCAGGCCGACCTGGAACGGTGCGCCATTCACACAGCACAAGCAGCCGCCGGCGACTTCGCCCAAGGCAATGCCGTCGTCGTCCAGGGTCAGTAGCGCGGCGTCCAGGCCAATCTGCCCAAACTCATTGATCAGCACGGCCCAACGTTCGTTGGCCGGGCGTTGGGCGAGCAGGTGCTTGATCAGGCTGGTCTTGCCGGCACCCAGGGGACCGGCAATCACGTGGGTGGGAATGTTCTGCAACATGGAAGGCATCATTCAGGCCGTGTAGAGGGTTTGATCCTACGCGGTTATGCGAGCCAATCCAGCGTCAGGATCAAGCGGCGCTCGTCCGCTTTTAATGCCGGTGAACGATGGATCAGGCCATGGCCTTCGTTACCGTGCCACTTGGTGCCCTTGAGCAGCGCGACTTCGCCGCAGTGGATCTGCTCGATGCGCTCGCTCGGTTCGGCATCGGCCTGACTCAGCTGGCGACGATCCATCACCCCTTCGCGCAACCACTGGCTGCCAATGCCGGCGTAGGTGGTGATCAACCGCACCGGCACGTGATCGACGTGAAAACGCGGGCACATGGCCTTGTCCAACAGGCGCAAGCGCACGCCAATGCGCTTGGCGCCCAGCAGGCAGGCGAATGCGCTGACCAGCCACGAGACATCGGCGATAAAGCCCTCGTAGCCTTCAAGATCACGGCAACTGGATGCCAGGTCCTGCAAATTCGGCACAGCATCTTCGCTGTCGAGTTCGACCACCATGGAATCGGCCAACGGCTCGTTGAGCGACACCAGCAAGGCACCGAACTCGGCGATGTGCAGGGGCAATTGGCGCTGCCACAGCGCCAGGTTCACGCCGTCTTCGAGGATGTCGGACAGGGCCAGCGGGGTTTCCCCGCGGGTCTGGCGAATCACGGGACGCAGGGGGATTACCGGGGCGAGCATCAGGCAGCTGCCTCCTCATACCAAGGGCCAAAAGGATCGGCCAGCAAGCGCCAACCTTCGACGCCCAGGGCCATTTCTTCATCGTTGAGCAGGCAGGCGTCCAGTTCGGCGCGCATGGCGGCGAAGTCGATGTTCTGCCCGATAAACACCAGTTCCTGGCGGCAGTCGCCGGTGCTCAGTTGCCAGTTGCCCATGATCGCCGCGACGTTTTCTTCGTCCTGCGGCCACTGGCTTTTGGGCACGAAGCGCCACCAGCGTCCGGCAAAACCATGGCGCATCAGGCCACCCGCCTGGGACCAGCTGCCGGCGTCCTGGTGCTTGCTGGCCAGCCAGAAAAAGCCCTTGGAGCGCAGCAGTTTGCCGTTGACCCAAGGGCGGTCGATGAAGTCAAAAAAACGCTGCGGATGGAACGGCCGGCGCGCGCGGTAAGCGGTGGAGGCGATGCCGTACTCTTCGGTTTCCGGCACATGTTCGCCGCGCAATTCCTGCAACCAGCCCGGAGCCTGGGCCGCACGCTCGAAGTCGAAGCGCCCGGTATTGAGGATCTTGTGCAGCGGCACTTCGCCCATGACCATCGGGATGATTTCGGCCTGGGCGTTGAGGCGTTCGAGGATCGCCATCAGCTCTTCGCGTTCGCGGCTGCTGATCAGGTCGATCTTGCTGATCAGGATCACGTCGGCGAATTCGATCTGTTCAATCAGCAGGTCGGTGATCGAGCGCTCATCTTCTTCGCCGAGGGTTTCGCCGCGGGAGGCGAGGCTTTCGGCGGCCTGGTAGTCGAGCAGGAAGTTCATGCCATCGACCACGGTGACCATGGTGTCCAGGCGGGCGATATCAGCCAGGCTTTGCTCGTTTTCATCGCGAAAGGTGAAGGTTTCCGCCACCGGCAATGGCTCGGAAATGCCGGTGGACTCGATCAGCAGGTAATCGAAACGACCTTCCTTGGCGAGTTTTCCCACTTCCAGCAGCAAGTCTTCACGCAAGGTGCAGCAGATGCAGCCGTTGCTCATCTCCACCAGCTTTTCTTCGGCGCGGTTGAGGGTGACGTCGCGCTGCACTTCGCTGCCGTCGATGTTGATTTCGCTCATATCGTTGACGATCACCGCCACCCGCAGGTTTTCGCGGTTGCGCAGGACGTAGTTGAGCAGCGTGCTTTTACCGGCGCCGAGAAAGCCGGACAACACAGTAACGGGGAGACGATTGGGCATCAGGTATTCCTCATCAGGTGGCCGGTCAAATCGTCCGTTTATGGCGTTCGCGCAGCTCTTCACGTTCTTTGGCTTCGATACACAGGGTGGCGGTAGGACGCAGCAACAAGCGCTGTAGGCCGATGGGCTCGCCGGTTTCACGGCACCAGCCGTATTCGCCACGGGCGAGCAGTTCGAAGGCGTCGTCGATCTTGTCCAGCAGCTTCTTTTCGCGCTCCAGCAGGCGCAGCTGCCATTGCCGTTGTTCTTCGGCGCTGCCCACGTCGGCGGGGTCGCTGTTGGGCTCCTGCTCGCGCAACAACTGGAACTCGGCGTCGATGCGCGCTTGCAGCTCATTGCGCTGGGCCAACAGCAGTTCGCGGAAGAAGCCTTGCTGGGCTTCGTTCATGTAGTCGGCGGGCGGTTGGGCCAGCAGGTCTTGTCTAGTCATGGGGAGCGGGTCACGGGTCAGGCTGTGCTTTTATGTTATAGTATAACAATACAAATAAGCCAATCCCCCTTGCTCGCCACGACGAAGGGCGCAATGCTTGAGCACTTTCCAGCCTTGAGAAACCTTATGAAATACCTGGCGTGCGCCCTGTTATTGGCCGTCGCGGGCCCGGCCTGCGCCCAAGTGCCGAGCCTGCTGGCGAAGTGCACGCGCAGCGCCAACCTGCTGGCCTGCGTGGACCCGCAAGGCAATGCCTACAGCGTGGCGACGGTCGGCAGCACCACGTATTTGCGCGGTTTCGAGGTGCTCGGCAAACGCCGCTGGGCACAGACCAACAGCCGTTATGGGCAACTCACGTTCTTTACCGGGCTGGCCTCGGACGGTGAGGCGTGGGTGGGTTACACGCGGCGTGTGGGCTGGACCACGATCAACCGGTTTTCCAGTTCCGGTGGTTCCAGCGCCAAGTTCACCTGCAGCCGGATCACCGGCTGTTAGACCTGGCCGGCCTTCTGTTCCTGGGCCCAGGCCATGTAGCTGTTCATTGGTGGATTCTTCTGGAAATACTTCTTCAACCCGTCGAACAAACCATCCGCGACCGCCTGTTGATGACGCGCCGTGACCAGACGCTCAGCGTCGCGGGTATTGGAGATAAACCCGGTCTCCACCAGGATCGACGGCACGTCCGGTGACTTGAGCACCGCGAATCCAGCCTGCTCCACGCGCTTCTGATGCAGGGTGGTGATGCCTTCCAGGCTGCCCAGGATCGAGCTGCCCAGTTGCAGGCTGGAGGCGATGGTGGCGTTCATCGACATATCCAGAATCACCCCCGCCAACATCGGGTCCTTGTCCTTGAGATTGAGCAGCGTGGTGGCGCCCAGCAAATCCGCACCGTTCTCACGCTGCGCCATGAAGCGCGCCGTAGCCGACGTCGCGCCCCCTTCCGACAACGCATACACCGACGCTCCCGACGCGGTCAGCCGTGGCGCGGCATCCGCATGCACCGAGATGAACATATCGGCCTTGTGCTGACGGGCGATATCCACGCGTTTGCGCAGCGGTACGAAGAAGTCATCGTTGCGCACCAGCTTCACGTCAAAGCCCTTCTCACGCTTCAAACGCTTGGCCAGCAACTGGGCGATGGACAGCACCACGTCTTTTTCGCGCTGGCCTTTGGAGCCGATGGCACCCGGGTCTTTACCGCCGTGGCCGGGGTCGACCACCACGATGATGTCGCGCTTGGGGTGCGCCTTGTCCGTGATGGGCGCGGGCTCAGCGGCGATTTGCCGAGGCGCGAGGGTGCTGCTGGTCAAGTCCAGCACCAGGCGGTGACCTTGGCCATCCTGCGGCGGCAGCAGAAAGCTGTTGAGCTGCATCGGCGCGGCCAGGTCCAGCACGATGCGCGTGTCCGCCTTGCCGAAATGCCCCGAGCGGATCGACGTGATGCCGCTGTTCTTCAAGGCCAACTGCGAAAAATCACCACTGAGCCCGGCGCCGCTCAGGTCGATGATCAAGCGTTCCGGCGAAGTCAGGGAAAAGGTCTTGTACTGCACCGGCCCGCTGAGGTCGAACACCAAGCGCAGCTTGTCCGCCGAGCGCCACAGGCGCGCATTGCTGATCTGCGTGGCGTGGGCGGCAAACGGCAAGGTGAACAACGGGCTGACCAGGAGCAGGTTGAGGAGCTGACGTCTGTGCATGACAAATACCGCAGATAAAGGAGCGTCCGTACTCGACAGGGCTGAAAAAAGGCTGGAGCAGAATATTCATCGTCGATGTTATTGTTATACTATAACATGTCTAATTATTGCCAACGATGGACCTGCTTATGAATGCGCTGACTCTGCCGGATATCGCCGCGCAGGCTTCACGCCAAGCCTTGCCACTTGACTGGGTGGGCATGTGCGGCATCGCCCTGCCGATCCTGATCGACGGCCAACGCCTCAGCGCCCGCGCCGATACCGGCGTCAGCCTGGACGACGGCGAGGCCCGTGGCATTCATATGTCACGCCTGTACCTGGCGCTGGAGATGCTTGAGCAGCAGCCGCTTACACCTGCACTTCTGCGTAATGTACTGCAGCGTTTCCTCGACACACATGAAGGTTTATCTAAGAACGCCTACCTGCGCATCCACACCGATTTGCTGCTCAAACGCCCGGCGTTGATCAGCCCTTTGGCTGGCTGGAAGGCCTACCCGGTGAGCCTCGAAGCGCGCCTGGAAAACCAGATGTTCCACGTGGAACTAAAAATTGACGTTACCTACTCATCAACCTGCCCTTGCTCCGCCGCCCTCGCCAGGCAGTTGATTCAGCAGCAATTTCTCGACGACTTCAGCAATACGCCGCTCAAGCACGAAGACGTCCTCAACTGGCTCGGCAGCGCCAACGGCATCATCGCCACGCCCCACAGCCAGCGCAGCACTGCGCAGTTGAATATCCAATTGCAAGGCTCAGACCTGGCGCTGACTGAGTTGATCGACCACGCCGAAGCCGCCCTCGGCACCGCCGTACAAACCGCCGTAAAACGTGCGGACGAACAAGCCTTCGCCCTGGCCAACGGGCAGAACCTGATGTTCTGCGAAGACGCCGCCCGCCGCCTGAACCTCGCCTTGAAACGCTCGGATGCCGTCAAAGCCTTCCACCTGAAAGTGATCCACGCAGAAAGCCTGCACGCGCACGATGCCGTGGCTGAAAGTCGCTGGACGAGACACCCTGCATGATCACCTGCACCGCATTACGCTGGGGCGCGCCAGGCCAACCGCTGACGCCCGCCCTCGATCTCACCCTGCAACAAGGCAGCCTCACCGGCATCATCGGCGCCAACGGCACCGGCAAAAGCAGCCTGCTCAAAGTCATCGCCGGCCTGCAAAAGCCGCTGGCGGGCAAAGTGCGCGTGGACGTCTCACGGCGTGGCGGCCTGTCGTTCCTGCCCCAGCAACAGCACCTCGACCGCCAGTTCCCCATCAGCCTGCAAGAACTGGTCGCCGCTGGCTTCTGGGGCACGAAGCTCTCGCCGCAACAACGCAGCCAACGCCTGGAAGCGGTCCTGGAAGACTGGTGCCTCAGCGGCCTGCAACATCGCCCGTTGATGGCCTTGTCCGGCGGCGAGTTGCAACGCGCCCTGCTCGCCCGCATGAGCCTGGCCGAAGCCCCGGTGCTGCTGCTCGACGAACCCCACGCCGCCCTCGACGAAGACGGCCAGGCGCTGTGCTGGAAACACATCCACGCCTGGCATGACGCCGGCCGCACACTGATCGTGGTCTGTCACGACCTCGCCTCGGTGCGCCAGCACACCCAGCAAGTCGTGCAGATCAAAAGCACTGGCTGCGTGTTCGGCAACAGCAAAGAGCTGATCCGCCCACAAGCCCAAATGCAGGTGGCCTGATGCACTTCGCCGCCCACCTGTGGATGCCGTTCGTTGATTTTGTCTTCATGCGCCGCGCACTGATCGGCGGGCTCGTTCTGGCATGCAGCACCGCGCCGCTCGGCGTGTTCCTGATCCTGCGCCGCATGAGCCTGATCGGTGACGCCGTGGCCCACGGCATCCTGCCCGGCGCCGCCCTCGGCTTCTGGTTTGCCGGCCTCAGCCTGCCCGCGCTGACCATCGGCGGCCTCGGCGCCGGCCTGGGCATGGCCGGCCTGTCCGCGTGGATCACCCGCCGCACCGGCCTGCGCGAAGACGCCAGCCTCGCCGCCATCTACCCGATCTCCCTCGCCGCTGGCGTGCTGATCCTCGGCCTCGCCGGCAAGCGCCTGGACCTGCTGCACCTGCTGTTTGGCTCAGCCCTGGCGGTGGACGAAACCACCCTCACCGGCATGCTCTGGGTCACTGGGTTCAGCCTGATCGCCATGGCGCTGATCTACAAACCGCTGCTGCTGGACACCCTCGACCCGCTGTTCCTGCAAACGGTCAGCCGCCTCGGCCCGCTGGCGCATGGGTTGTTCCTGACGCTGGTGGTGCTGAACCTGGTGATCGGCTTCCAGGCCATCGGCGCCCTGATGGTGGTAGGCCTGATGATGTTGCCGGCCATCGCTTCACGTTTCTGGAGCCGGCGCCTGCCGGTGTTGATCGCGGTATCGGCGGTGCTGGGATGCCTGTCGGTATGGCTGGGCTTGTTGCTGTCGTTCTACTACTCGTTGCCCAGCGGCCCGGCCATCGTGCTGGTGGCGGGCGCCGGGTACCTGCTGTCCGTGGTCTTCGGTCCGGTGCACGGCTTGCTGCGCCGCCCGCCTTTGCTGTCATCCCAATGAGGTGTTTCCCGATGCGTGCTCTACTCGTGCTGTTCAGCCTTCTGCTGCCGCTGTCGATGGCCCAGGCGGCCGACAAACTCCAGGTGGTCACCAGCTTCAGTATTCTCGATGACATCACCCACCAGATCGGTGGCGAGCACATCCAGATCAGCAACATGGTCGGCCCGGACGCCGATGCCCACACCTACGAGCCCACCCCGGACGATGCCAAGGCCCTGCTCAAGGCCCGGGTCATTATCAAGAATGGCCTGGGCTTTGAGCCGTGGCTGGATCGCCTGGTGACCAGCACCGAAACCAAAGCCACCGTAGTGACCGCCAGCAAAGGCGTGATTTCCCACACCATGGACGAAGACGGCGAAACCATCCCCGACCCGCACGCCTGGCACAACCTGGCCAACGCCGAAATCTATGTGAACAACATCACCAAGGCCCTGATCGCCGCCGACCCGGCCAACAAGGCCGACTACCAGCGCAACAGCCAAACCTACCTGAAAGAGATCTACCGCCTGCTGGCCGAAGCCAAGGCCAAGTTCGGCGCACTGCCGCCGGGCAACCGCCGCATCGTCACCTCCCATGACGCCTTCGGTTACCTGGGCCAGGCCTACGGGATCGAGTTCCTCGCGCCTCAGGGTTTATCCACCGAACGTGAACCGTCTGCCGCCGAAGTCGCCGCGCTGATCACGCAGATCCGCAAAGACAAGGTCAAGGCCGTGTTCATGGAAAACATCAAGGATTCGCGCCTGCTCAAGCAGATCGCTGATGAAAGCGGCGCGCAGATCGGCGGCACGCTGTACTCCGACGCCCTCGCCGCCGAAGGCCCGGCGAGCACCTTTACCGGGCTGTTCGAATACAACCTCAACACCCTGTGCGCGGCCCTGGCCAAGCCATGAGCCTGAGCATGCTCGACCTGGAAGGGGCTGCCCTGGGCAGCCGCTTCCCCCTCGAAGCCGTGCTCGATGCCCTGCCGTGGAACAGTGCTGGCCTGATCGCCGCCATCGCCCAACAGCATGGCAGCGGCGAGGTGCTGATGCTGGCCTGGATGAACCGCCAGGCCCTTAACGAAACCCTCGCCACCGGCCACGTCTGCTACTGGTCGCGCTCGCGCCAGCGGCTGTGGCGCAAGGGCGAAAGCTCCGGCCACTGGCAGCAACTGGTGGAAGCGCGCCTGGATTGCGACGGCGACGCCGTGCTGCTGATCGTCGATCAACAAGGCCCCGCCTGCCACACCGGTCGGCCCACCTGCTTCTACAACGCCATCGATGGCGACCACGTCCACATCATTACGGAAGCCTCAGCATGATCCGCAAGAACCCTTCCGGCGATCTGCCAGTGATTGCCGAATCGGCCTACGTCGATAAAACCGCAATCATCTGCGGCAAGGTGATCATCGGCGAGAACGTCTTCGTCGGCCCCTACGCCGTGATCCGCGCCGACGAAGTCGACACCAGCGGCGCCATGGACCCGATCACCATCGGCGCCAACTCCAATATCCAGGACGGCGTGGTCATCCACTCCAAATCCGGCGCCGCGGTGACCATCGGCGAGTTCACCTCCATCGCCCACCGCTCCATCGTCCACGGCCCCTGCACCGTCGGCGACCGTGTGTTTATCGGCTTCAACAGCGTGCTGTTCAACTGCGCCGTGGGTGACGGCTGCGTGGTGCGCCACAACTCAGTGGTGGACGGGCGCGACTTGCCGGATGCGTTCTACGTGCCCTCCACCACCCGCATCGGGCCCAACACCGACCTGTCGCAATTCCCGCCGGTGAGCGTCAGCGCCTCGGAGTTTTCCGAAGACGTGGCGCGCACCAATGTCGATCTGGTGCGCGGTTACAAAGCCCTGCAAAACGAGTTCTGAACCATGAGCCGCCTGCTGATCCGCAACGCCCGCCTGGTGAATGAAGGCCAGGAATTCGACGCCGATGTGCTGGTCGCCAATGGCCGCATCGAGAAGATCGCCAGCAGCATCGAAGGCTGCAACGCGCCCGTGGCCATCGACGCGAAGGGCCAATGGCTGCTGCCGGGCATGATCGATGACCAGGTGCATTTTCGCGAACCCGGCGCGCCAGACAAAGGCAGCTTCTACAGCGAATCCCGCGCGGCGGTGGCCGGTGGCATCACCAGTTTCATGGACATGCCCAACACCAACCCGGCCACCCTCGACCTGGACGCCCTCGCCGATAAAAAGCGCCGGGCCGCGCTGCACTCGGTGGCCAACTACGGCTTTCACTTTGGCGTGAGCAACGACAACCTCGACACCGTCGCTGCCCTTGATCCGCGCGAAGTGGCCGGGGTCAAAGTGTTCATGGGCGCGTCCACCGGCAATATGCTGGTGGACGACCCGCGCATCCTCGAGCGCCTGTTTGCCGAAGTGCCGACCATCCTGCTAGCCCATTGCGAGCACACGCCGAGCATCCAGGCCAACGAACTGCGCCTGCGCGAGCGCTTCGGCGAACACATCCCCGCCGTCGCCCACCCGCTGATCCGCGATGCCGAGGCGTGTTATCGCTCGTCCTCCTTTGCGGTGGAATTGGCCAAGCGCCACGGCACCCGCCTGCATGTGTTGCACCTGACCAGCGCCCGCGAACTGGCGCTGTTCGAAGACAAACCGCTGTCAGAAAAACGCATCACCGCTGAAGTCTGCCTGCACCACCTGCTTTTCGACGACCGCGACTATCACCGCCTCGGCCACCAGATCAAATGCAACCCGGCGATCAAGACCCGCGCCGACCGCGACGCGCTGCGCCTGGCCTTGTTGAGTGATCGTCTGGATGTGATCGGCAGTGATCATGCGCCGCATACCTGGGCGCAAAAACAGTTGGAGTATCGGCAAGCGCCGGCGGGTCTGCCCCTGGTGCAGCACGCGCTGCCGGCGTTATTGGAGTTGGTGGCCGACGGGCATTTGCCCCTGGCCACCCTGGTGGCAAAGACCAGTCACCGCGTGGCGGACCTGTTTGCCATTCCTGATCGCGGCTATGTGCGCGAAGGCTATTGGGCCGACCTGGTGCTGATCCAGCCCGAACCGCAAGGCAAACCGGTGAGCAGCCAACCGATCCTCGGCCGCTGCGGCTGGACGCCCTTCGCCGAGCGCAGTTTCCGCCACAGCGTCAGCACCACGTTGGTGTCCGGCCACCTGGCGTGGCACCACGGCCAGGTGGTCAACAGCTGCCAGGGTTTGCCCCTTCACTTTCTGCGTTAGGCGCGGGGTTTGACCGTGCCGCAATCGGTGCCCAGCCATTGGGCGTGGGTGTCCAGGCTGCCCTTCTGCTGAATGCCGGTGGCATTGAAGGTGCCGTTGACGGTAGTGGTGAATTCCTTCTGGCTCTGGAAAGTCGCCACGCCCGTGCCTTGGGCTTTCGGGCAGCTGAAACGGAATTTCCACTGGTTGCCGGTCTTGTCGGTCACTTCCTGTTTGCAGCCCGATTGCGGGTCGGTCAGGGGGATAGAGTCAGAAGCGACCTGCGCCGGGGTGAGGCACACCTGCACGCCTTTACCGGCCATGGTGATGCCCTGTTTTTCCAGCATGGCGCGCTGTTCGGGGGTCATCTGTTGCTTGAGCTGGCCGAGGATCAGCGACAAATCCGGCAGGTCCTGGTTATCCACTTTCATGTTGCTGGTGGTCAATTCCCACAAGCCCGACGCCAGCATCTGCGCCTGTGCTGCGACGGGCAGCGCCAAACCAGTGACCATGGCCAAACAGAGCAGACGTGCATTCATCGGGTAACTCCTGGGTAATTGTGGGCGTTAGACGCCGCAAAGCCGCCAGTGTTGCACGGCAAATAAAATAGCGACATTCGGCACCAGACATGGTCTGTTAGGCATTGGATTGTCTGGAGTCTCGTCGTCCATGGATTTCTTTGGCCCGCACCTGCTCGCCTACTTCATCGCCACGCTGCACTTTCTCGGCACGCTCGCCGCGATCCACGCGGTGCTGACCGTCAGGACCGCCCAAGGCTCGATCGCCTGGGCCCTGTCGCTGATGTTCATGCCCTACCTCACGCTCATCCCCTACCTGATCTTTGGCCGCAGCACCTTCGACGCCTACATCCAGGCGCGGCGCCAGGCCAACCAGGAAATGCACACCGCCATCACCGAGCTGAACTGGCGCCCGTGGGTCGAAGAAGCCCTCGCCGCGCGCAACTCCAGCGCCTATGCCTCGCTGCGCGCCATGCCCAAGCTGGGGCGCATGCCATGCCTGGCCAACAACGAAGTACGTTTATTGATCAATGGCGACGCCACCTTCAGCGCGATCTTCACAGCGATTCGCAACGCCAAGACTGCCGTGCTGTTTCAGTTTTTCATCATCCACGACGACGAGCTTGGCAGGCAGCTGCACGCCCTGCTGAAGGAAAAAGCCGCCCAAGGTGTCAGCATTTACGTGCTGTACGACCGCATTGGCAGCCATGCCCTGCCTCACCGTTACGTGCAATCCCTGCGTGACGCCGGGGTGCAGGTCAAGGCATTCGCGACGCGCAGTGGCTGGCTCAACCGTTTCCAGGTCAACTTCCGCAACCACCGCAAGATCGTCGTGGTGGACGGCGTCACCGGGTTTGTCGGCGGGCACAACGTCGGCGATGAATACCTCGGCAAAAAACCGCCGCTGGCGCCGTGGCGCGACACCCATGTGCAGGTCACCGGCCCGGTGGTGGCGTGCCTGCAAGAGTCGTTTGCCGAGGACTGGTTCTGGGCGGCGCGGGAGCTGCCGCCGCTGATCCTGCCGGACGCCTACCCCGACGACGGCGTGCTCTGCCAACTGCTCGCCAGCGGCCCGGCCGACCCGTATGAAACCTGCTCGCTGTTCTTCGTCGAAGCCATCCACGCGGCGACCGACCGTGTGTGGATCACCAGCCCGTATTTCATCCCCGACGAAGCCGTGTTCGCCGCCCTGCGCCTGGCGGTATTGCGCGGCGTTGACGTGCGCCTGCTGCTGCCGTCGCGCCCCGACCACCGTATCGTCTACGCGGCCTCCAGCCTGTATGCGATCGAAGCCGTGCGCGCCGGCGTGCGTGTGTTCCGCTATACGCCAGGCTTTTTGCATCAAAAGGTGGTGTTGGTGGACAGCGAAATCAGCGCCATCGGCAGTGCAAATATGGACAACCGTTCGTTCCGGCTGAATTTTGAAGTGATGTTGCTGACGGTAGATGAAGCCTTCGCCCACGAGGTGGAACAGATGCTGCTGGATGACTTTGCCCTGGCCCATGAAGTCAGCCAGGAAGAAAGCCGCGAGACACGGCGCCTGCAACAGCTGGGCATGCGGGTGGCGCGCTTGATCTCACCGATCCTCTAATAAACACCACGGTTAAAAACTGTGGGAGCTGGCTTGCCTGCGATAGCGGTGCATCAGCCAGCTCATCTGGTTCTGATACACCGCTATCGCAGGCAAGCCAGCTCCCACATTTTTAGATCTTTGGTGCTGCTGATTCAGCGGTAGATATCCTCCCGGGTCCACGGCAGCTCATGGCTACCATCCCCATGGGGCTTCACCGCCAGGATCTGATGCAAATTGATCCACCCCCGCGCAAACGCATACGCACACCCCGCCAGGTACAACCGCCAAATCCGCAACGCCTGCTCCGGCACCATCTTCGCCGCCGCTTCCAGGTTGTCCTCCAGGCGCTCGCTCCAATGGTCCAGCGTGCGTGCGTAATGCAGGCGCAGGCTTTCGACATCGACCACTTCCAGCCCGACTTCGCTGAGCTCGGCAGTCATCATCGCCAAATGCGGCAACTCGCCGTTGGGAAACACGTAGCGCTCGATAAAGTCACCGGCACCCCGGCCAACGGGGCGGCCGTCTGTGTGCTTGGCGGTGATACCGTGGTTCATCACCAGGCCACCTTCACGCACCGCGCCAAACAGGGTCTGGCAATACTGCGCCAGGTTGGCGTGGCCGACGTGCTCGAACATGCCCACACTCACCACTTTGTCGAAACGGCCGTCTTGCGGCAGGTCGCGGTAGTCGAGCAATTGCAGGTCCACCTGGTCGTCCAAACCTTCGGCTTTCACCCGCTCGCGAGCCAGGGCCAGTTGTTCTTTGCTCAGGGTGATGCCAAACACCTTGACCCCAAACTCCCGCGCGGCAAACCGGGCGAGCCCACCCCAGCCACAGCCGACGTCGAGCAAATACTCGCCCGGCTGCAAGCGCAACTTGCGGCACAGGTGGCGGAATTTGTCTTGTTGGGCCTGGTCGATGGATTCGCTGCCGGTTTCGAAGTAACCGCAGGAGTACGCCATGTCCTGGTCCAGCCACAGCTGGTAGAACTCGTTGGACAGGTCGTAGTGGTAGGAAATGGCCGCCGCGTCTGTGGCCTTATCGTGGATCGAGCGCACCGGACGCGTTTCTTCGTCGTCCTCCACCAGGGCATGACTCAACTCGTCGCATACCCGGATCACTTCGCTGATGGAGCCTTCCAGCTCCAGTTTGCCCTCGATAAAGGCCTCGCCCAGTGAATTGAGCGTCGGATGGGTCAGCTGAGGCACGACCGTGGGGTCCTTCACCACGATGGTCACACTGGGCTCGGGGCCCAAGTTGAATTCATGGCCATCCCAGAGTCGAAGACGCAGCGGCAGCTGAAGATTCTGTAAGGCCGGTGGAAGTTGCGCGAGCATGAGTAGTCCCCCCTTGTTTCAGACGTCTGAAAAGAGGGTAGACCATCCCGAGACAAGTAGGAGGCTATCGATCTGATAGCTCATCGCTATGGCCGCGGCGCTCAAGCAACCCCTCTTCGATCCACTGTTTCAACCATGTAACGGCCAGCAGCGGTGCGCCCTCTGCATACGTGATTGCCAAGTGCTCGCACAGTTCTGAAAAGCTCCAGCCAGTGGCCACCATGCCTGCCAGGGCGCAGGCTTCCTTGGGTTCCAGGCTGCGGTAACGGCACACGTTCCGGTGGCGCCACACCAGGCAGATCCGTGCCGACGCCAACGCCTCGCTGCCAGGAAAATCCGCGTCGTCCTTACCCGCTCGCCAGATCGCCAGCGTATTGAAGTGACACAGCATCTGCTGCACCGAGGGCGCCAGGGTGACCTGCAAACCCGGCCAGTCCTCAGGCGCCAACAACGCCATGTCCTCCAGGCCCAGCGGCTCGCCCTGGGGCGAATCGAACGCCAGGGTGAACGCCCACTCCAACCGCGCCAATTCCGCCAGCGGCGCACTTTGTTCCTCCAGCAAATGCTCGACGATAAAGTCTGCGAAGCGTTCGCCCAGCCAACGCAGGCTGTAATGGACCGACGGATACCGGCGCACGTAAGCCTCCGTCAGCAAGGCAAACTCAGCATCCCCAAGCCAATACCAGATAGCACCGAAGTCATTGCGCAACACGTCCTGCAACCGCGCCCGGTAGGCGTTGTGATAGATCGCCAGGCCGGTATCCACATCCAGCGTCGGCCCGCCCAGCAACGTCGCGGCAAAGCCACTGTTGGCCAGCGGTGTTTCGTCTAACAGATGCTGCTCAAAAGCCAACTGCCAGTCGGTCAGGCGCATAACGGCCTCCTGGCCAGGGCGCTGGCCCCCAGTTCACGGGCCTTGGCCAGTTCGGTGAGCAGTTCTTCGAACGGCGGGAAATGGTCGTCGCGCTCCAACAACGTCGACACCGGCCCGAAATGTTGCAGGGTCTGTTGATACAGCGCCCACACCGGGTCGCACACCGGGTGGTCATGGGTATCGACTACATAGTCGCCGTAGTCCATATGCCCGGCCAGGTGCAGCTGGCGGATGCTGTGCGGCGGCAGGTTGCGGATAAATGTCCAGGCATCGAAGCCATGGTTACGCGAGCTGACATACACATTGTTCACGTCCAGCAACAGCTGGCAGCCCGACAAGTGCGCCAGGGCGTTGAGGAATTCCCACTCGGTGAACTCATCGGCCTTGGCGCGCACATAACTGGAGACATTTTCCAGCACCAGCGGGCGCTGCAGCACGTCCTGCACTTGGCGCACACGGGCGGCCACGTGGTAGAGACTTTCTTCGGTGTAAGGCAGGGGCAACAGGTCATGCAACTGGTGCGCGCTGCCACGGCTCCAGCACAGGTGATCGGACACCCACGCCGGCTGGATGCGCTCGGCCAGCTGCTTGACTTGTTTCAGGTAGTCGAGATCGAGGGCATGGGGCCCGCCGATGGACAGGGACACGCCGTGCATCACCAGGGGATAACGCTCGGCGATGGCGTCCAGGTAGTACAAGGCTTTGCCGCCCTGCACCAGGTAATTTTCGGAGATCACTTCGAACCAATCCACGGCCGGCGACTGTTCAAGGATCTGCTGGTAGTACTCGCTGCGCAGACCCAGGCCGTAACCGAGGCTTGCAAGGGCAGTGGACATAAGACACTCCTGGGCAAAGTGTCCGCAGCGGCGGTAGGCAACCGCTGCGGGTGCACTCGATTACTCGCCGACTTTGCCGCCCGCCGCATCGCACGCGGCCTTGGTCATGGCCTTGAAGCCGTGGCCCTTGCAGACAGCCTGGCCTTTGCAGGCGTTTTCAGCGGTCTTGCAGTCGTTCATGCCTTTGCAGGAGGTCACGCCGTAGCAGTGAACATTCGCATCGGCAGCCTGTACCTGGGTGGCGACACCGGCAAACATAGTGGCGGCAGCGATAGCCAGGGCAGCACCGGAAACGGCGTTTTTGATGTTCATGGTTGTATTCCTCATAACAGTAGGGGTGTCGGTCTGAACGGATTGTTCAGTCTCGACACACCACTAGAGAGAGGTCCCCGCCTGGCGTTACAGCGCCCGCGAAAATTTATTCCTCGAGCTTCGACAAAGGCTCCTGAAAGCGCAGCAAACGCCCGGCATTGCCCAGTACCAGCAAGGTGCTGAGGTTATGCAACACCGCCGCAATCATCGCCCCGGCGGCGCCCAGCCAGCCAAAGGCGGCGAACACCACGATGGCCAGCGTCCACCCCAGGCCGATGATCACATTGACCTGCAACGTCTGCCGGCACTGGCGACTCAAGCGCACACAGGTGCCCAGGCGCCGCAGGTCGCTGCCGATCAGCACCACGTCCGCCGAGGCCAGCGCAATGTCCGCGCCGCCCGCGCCCATGGCCACGCCGACCACGCCAGCCTTGAGCGCCAGGGAATCGTTGATGCCGTCGCCCACCACCATCGGGCGGAAACCGCTGCCGATCTCCCCCAGCACACGGTTGAGCTTGTCTTCCGGCAACGCCTGCGCCTCGACGTCACTGATGCCCACGTCCAGCGCCAGGCTGTCGGCGACGCTTTGGCGGTCGCCGGTGAGCAGCAATTGACGGCCCAGGCCGAGGTCGCGCAGCTCTTGTAGCGCCTGGCGGGCCTCGGGTTTGACGCTGTCGGCCAGCAGCAGCCAGGCGAGGAATTGCCCGTCCAGCGCCAGCCCGGCAATCGGGCCGTCGTGGTTCGGCACAGGCGTGGTGACGATCCCCAGTTGCTCAAACAACTCCGGCCGCCCCAGCGCCGCTTCGCCCTGTGCGGTCTGCGCCACCACACCAAGGCCCTGGCGCTCACGGATATCCGTCAGCACCAGCAGCTGTTCCTGCGTGGCCAACCCGGCCAATGCCCGGCTGACCGGGTGGCTGCTGGCGGAGCCGAGGCTGGCCGCCAGGTTGAGCAACACCTGCCGATCCGGCGCCGAGGTTTCGATGGATTGCAGGCGCAGGGTGCCAAACGTCAGGGTGCCGGTCTTGTCCACGACCAGCGAGGTCAAGTCCGCCAGCTCCTCCAGAAACGCCGAGCTGCGGATCAGAATCCCATGGCGCGCCGCCACGGCAATCCCGGCAATCGCCGTGGCCGGCGCCGACAGCACCAACGCACACGGGCACGCCGCCACCAGCACCGCGAGCATCGCCTGCGCATCGTTGGTGACAAACCAGGTGACCGCCGCCAGCAGCAACACCAACACCATGTAACTGCCGGCGTAACGCTCCAGCAGCCGCGTGATCGGCGGCTTGGAGCGCTCGGCGTTCTGCATCAGCGCGATGACTTTGCCCAGGGTCGATTCATTGCCGGTGCGCGTCACTTCCAGGCGCAGCAGGCCGTCGAGGTTGATCGCCCCGCCGAACACCTGCACACCCACACTCGCCTCCAACGGCACCGACTCGCCGGTGATCGGCGCGGTGTCCAGGCTCGCCTGACCCGACAGCACCACGCCATCGGCGGGCACGCGGTCGCCGGCGCGCACTTCGACGATATCGCCGGTGTGCAGCGTGCCGTTGTCCACCTCGACAATGCTGCCGTCGGCCTGCACCAGGCGCGCGTGGCTGCGGGTCAGTTTGCCCAGTGCGTGGATCGCCTCCTGGGAGCCGATCACGCTGCGTTCTTCAAGCACATGGCCGAAGATCATGATGATTGGCAGCAGCGCAGCGGTCAGCAGATCACCGGTGGCCCAGGCGCCGAGCATGGCCAGGGCGATCAGTTGATCGGTGATCCCATGCAGGCTGGGAAAACGCAGGCTGTACCACGCCGAACGCATCACCGGCACAGCCACCAATAGCGACGCGACACCCAGCAACAACTGACTCACGCCGGTCTGGTCCGGCGCCAGCCAGCGCCACACCAGGCCCAACACCAGCAAGCCAAGGGCCAGCATGGCCAGGGTCAATTGCCGCGCAGCACTGCGCTGTTCGGCGGAGGTCAGCATGGGTGCGCTCATTGTTCGGCTCCCTGGATAATCAAGCGGGAGTCGTCTTTCGGATCGACCGTGGTCACGGAACCGGCCTGGCCGAGAATCTTCGGCAGGCGTTCGCGGTACAGGCGCAACAGCAAGCCCGGGTCTTTCACCTGGGCCAGGCTGGCGACCGTGGCGGTTTGCGCCTGGGCATTGGCCAAGCGTTCGCTGGCCTGAGCGTGGGCGACTTGCACCACGCGGTCGGCCTGCTGGGTGGCGGCCTGGGTGAGTTTTTCGGCGTCGGTGCGCGCGTTGGCCACGGCTTTGTCAGCCTGCTGGCTGGCGGTCAGCACCGCGTTGAAGGCATTCACCGCCGGGCTCGGCAGGCTGGATTGCACATCCACGCGGGTGACTTCGATGCCCAGGCCCAAGCCCGTCGAGGCCAATTCGGCGAGGCGTTTGTTGATGCCTTGCACCAGGTCACCACGCAAGCGTTCACGGCGCTCGGCGGCGCCGTTGTCGGTGCCGATCAGCTCGGGGCGCGCCACCAGGATCGTGTCCAGGTCGCGGGCCGCCGTGAGGGCCACGGCGCTGCGCGTCACCAGGCGATCCAACGCCGGCAACACATGGGCGCCCTGCAACACAAACGCGTAAGGCTCGGTGACCTTGTAGAACACCCGCACATCCAGCTGCACCACGCCGGCATCGCCGGTCAGCAGGTAACCGGAGCCGGCCAGGGCATCGCTCAACGGCGTGGCAAAACTGGCCACGCGGTCGGCCTGGGTCGCCGCCTCGGAGCGCAGCAGGTTCTCCACCCGCCGTTCGATCACGCGGTCGGCGGCCGGCAGCAACACCACTTGCTCGAACGGTTGCGGCCAGGCCAACAGAAGGCCGGCGTTCTGGATACGGTCGAGGGCGCCGAAGTGCAGGACCACGGCGCGGTTCTGCGGGTCGATCTGGCGCACATTGGAAAACGCCCAGGCCAACGCGGCCAACACGGTCACCGCGTACAGCGCCATGAAGGTCAGGCGCCCGGCCTGGATCCACGGGCTGTCCGGGCTGTCACGCTCGATCATGGTTGGACGTCCTTGGGCCCATCCACCAACGCGCGGAACGGCGCAGCATCGGTGCGCAGGATGATCTTGGTGCCCGGCGTCACCACCGTGCCCAAGGTATCCAGCGAACGCAGCAGGTTATACAGCTGCGGGTTGCCGGCGTAGGCGCGGCCGTAGATCTGCGCGGCTTCGACCCGCGATTGCGCTTCGATATCGGCGGCTTTCACCGTGGCATCGGCCTGCACGATGCGCGCGTCGCGCTCGGCGGCGGAGCGGATCTGCGCGGCTTCACGCTTGCCCACGGCGGTGCGTTCGGTGGCGATGGTCTCGCGCTCGGCGCGCATGCGATCAACCGTGGCGGTGAGCGTCACCGACGGCAAGGTCAGCCGTTCGATGCCAACCTGGGCCACGCGCACGCCATAGGTGGTGAGCAATTGTTGATCGATCTGCTGGCGCAGCTGCGCCTCGAAATCGGCGATGTGCACCTGGCTGGCATCGGTGTTGATCAGGCTCGACAGGTCAAAGCTGGCCGCCGTGGTTTCCAGCGCCGAGCCGACAAAGGTACGGATCTGCCGCGCCGCTTCGTCCGGCTGGTTCTGCACCGCGCGCATAAAGCGCTGCACATTGTCGGCATCGCCCTGCACCTGCCACGCCACGTAGGCCTGCACGATGATGCGCAGGCCATCGCGGGTGCCCACGTCCTGCAAGCCACTGGAGGTGGTGCGCAGGCGCAAGTCCACCGGGATCGCCGCTTCGAACGGCGCCGGCAGGCGCCAGCCCAGGCCCGGTTCCAGCAGCACCCGCGCCGGGTTGCCGAAGCGGGTAATCACCGTGGCTTCGCCGGAACGCACTTGCACCAGGCTCGCGGCCGCGACCGCAAACAAAACCAGCAACGCCGCCCAGGCCATGCGCCGCCAAGGAAACGGGCCGGCCGCTTGCTCGTCACCGTGATGATGGTGGTGATGGCCATGATGATGACCGTGATCGTGAGAATGAGCGCTCAACAGACCGACTCCTTATTGAACGGCTTTGCGCGGCAGCGACGGATCGGCCGGCAAGGTAAAAGAACGCAGATCAATCGTCGGCGCGCTGTCGGCGCCCAGGCGATGATCCAGAATCAGCAATTTGGCGTGGGCCAGGCCCTGGCTGAGTTGGCCGAGGTACTGCTCCAGCACGAAGGCTTTGCCAGCAGTGGCGTAGGCCTTTTGTTCGGCGACAAAGCGCAGGTCGGCCGCTTGGGCGCCGGCATTCACTTCGCGTGCCGTGGCCGTGGCCTGGTCGCGGGCAGTGCTGGCTTGCAGCAACGCCAGGTTGGTCTGCTCGCTGGCCGCACCGCGCTCGCGGGAGATCAGGGCCTGCGCACCGATCTGCGCAGCTTGCACGCCGTGGTAGGCATTGGCAGCGCCGGCCGGTGGGTGGATCGCTTCAACGACGGTGGCGAGGATTTCCACGCCGCTGTCGAGGCTGTGCAAGTCGGCTTGCACGGCGCGGCCGATCTCGTCGGCGAGGCTCGTGCGTTGCTCGCCGAGCAATTCGTCGAGGGTGCGCGAGGCAAAGTCGTGGACCAGGATGCGACTGGCGGTGCTGCGGATCAGGGTCGGCACATCGGCACTGTTATAGGTGGCGGCGAGCGCGGCGTGGTCGGTGAGGCCGATGCGGTAGACGAAGCGCACGTCCATGTTGACGATCTGGAAGCTCTGCTTGTCGCCGCTGCTGCTGGCAATGACCTGGGACTTGTCATTCACGTGGCTGGCGTCCCACAAGCGGTTGGCGATCAACGGCGCGGGGCCTTCGGCGGCGGCCAACTCCGGTGCGGCGGCTTCGCTGACGCTGGTGGCCAGTTCATGCACCACGCCGTTTTCCACGTTGATCACACGGCCCAGCGGCCAGGGCAAACCGGCATGCAGGCCGGGGCCGAACACCTCGACGGGTTTGCCGAAGCGTTCATAAATCCCACGCCCTTGCAGGGGCACTTCGTGCACACCGGTCAGCGCCCAGCCGACCGCCAACACCACCAGCAGCACCGGCAGGAACGCCCGGCGCATGTAGGTAAACGCCCAGATTTGACGCAGGTCGATACCGAAGCGGTTGTGCAATTCGTGCTGCAAGGCGAGCAAGGGTTGGGGCGGCCAGCGCAACAGCCCGGCGATAAAGCTTTGCGCCATCAGGCGCGGTTCGAGGCGTGGCTGGCGCGGGCTGAACAGTGACAGCACGGCCCGCAGTAGGAATTCGACGGCGACCAGTGCGGGCAACAGGCCAATCAGCACGGCCAGGCGCAGCGGCCACACCGATTCGGCACCCGCAAACAACAGGCAAATCGCGCTGATCAACAGGCAGATAATCGCCACCCGGCTCAATTGCGCCAGTTGCGAAGCTTCCGGCCATTGGGCGGCGGTTTCCTGGGCGAGGCGGCGTTCGAACACCAGCAAGCCGAAGGCCAGCGCCAAGGCCAGCGCTGCACCGATGCTGGCGGATTGACCAACAGGCGCAGCGGGCAATGCCAGGTTCCAGAACTCGACAATGCTGATCAGCGCCAGCAGCGACCAACCGCCAAGCCACAACACCGGGGTGCCGATCTGCTTGCCGAAGCGCCCGGCCAGGCGTGCGTAACGGCCGGTTTCCTCTACGGGGGCTTCCTGCGGCGGTTCTTCCAGCGCCTGGGCGCGCCAATCGGCGACCCACCACGCCGATTGCAAACCAGCCACCAGCAACAGCAAGGCCGAGGCGCAGTTGATCAACACCACCGGCCAAATCGACAGCGGTGCGAACAGCGCGACAAACAGCGCCAGCACCCAGCCGCACACGGCCACAGCGGTCAGGCTGATACCGGCCTGGCGCAATCGACGGGCATGGAACAGCCCTTGCTGAAAACGCGGCAGGCCCTCTACCGAAGCGCCGTCAGCTTCTAGATCCACTTGCATCCCAACACGCCCATTTGCACACAATTAGTTACGATATAACACGGGGCGTGAAATTTTTGTCCGCTGAATGCAGCTTTCAAACCCGACCACCGATCCCTGTGAGAGCTGGCTTGTGTGGGAGCTGGCTTGCCTGCGATTGAATCACCGCGGTTTTGCTGGAAGACCGAGTTGTCAGCATCGCAGGCAAGCCAGCTCCCACAGGGTTACATCGCTGCATTCAAGAGCGTGACTAACCCCCCATAAACACGAGCCATCACTGGTGCAGCCCAGGATTAAGCGGCACACTCCGAACCAGTTTTTCGCGGGTCCACGGACAAGGAAGCGTCACCTCCCATGATTTCGATCTATCAGCTCAAGCCGCGTTTTCAAAACCTGCTGCGCCCCCTCGTGCAGCGTCTCTATGACAACGGCACCACCGCCAACCAGATCACCGTGCTGGCCGGCGTGATTTCCCTGCTGGTGGGCCTGTTGATCGCCAGCTTCGCCCACCACCTGTGGCTGTTTGCGCTGATCCCGCTGTGGATGATCCTGCGCATGGCCCTCAACGCCATCGACGGCATGCTCGCCCGGGAATTCGGCCAGCAGTCGCGCCTGGGCGCCTACCTCAATGAACTGTGCGACGTGATCGCCGACAGCGCGCTGATCCTGCCGTTTGCGCTGATCCCCGGCGTGAGCCTGGCGCCGGTGCTGCTGGTGGCGTTACTGGCGGTGTTCAGTGAATACGCCGGGGTGCTCGGGCCGATGGTGGGCGCATCGCGGCGCTACGACGGGCCGATGGGCAAGAGTGACCGCGCCTTTGTGCTCGGCGTGCTGGCTACCGGTGTGGCGCTGGGCTGGCTGGGCGCAGGCTGGGTGGAGGGGGTGATGTGGCTGGTGGCCGCCCTGCTTGCCTACACCCTGGTCAACCGCGTGCGCCAAGGTCTCAAAGAACCGACTTCCCCTTCTGCATAAGGATTTTGCGATGCGTGAACAACAAGCACACACCTTCAGTACCCACGATGGCGTCGAGCTGTTCTACCGCCACTGGCCGGCCACCGCGAACGACGGGCCGCGCAAGGCCATCGTGTTGTTCCATCGCGGCCACGAGCATTCGGGCCGTATCGCCCACCTGGTGGATGAGCTGGACCTGCCGCAGTTCGACTTCTTCGCCTGGGACGCCCGCGGCCACGGCCAATCCCCCGGCGAGCGCGGCGACAGCCCCAGTTTTGCCACCAGCGCCCGCGATGTGCAGACCTTTTGCGACCACATCGGCGCCACCTACGGCATCGAAGAAGAAAACTTCGCGGTCATCGCCCAAAGCGTCGGCGCGGTGATCGCGGCCACGTGGGTGCACGACTACGCGCCGAAGATCCGAGCGCTGGTGCTCGCCTCCCCGGCCTTCAAGGTCAAGCTCTACGTGCCCTTCGCCCGTCCGGGCCTGGCGCTGATGCGCAAGTTTCGCGGCAACTTTTTCGTCAACAGTTATGTAAAAGCCAAGTTCCTCAGCCATGACCCCGAGCGCGTGGCGTCCTACGACAGCGACCCGCTGATCACCAAGGCGATCTCGGTGAATGTGCTGCTCGGCCTGTACGAAGCCGCCGACCGGGTTGTAGCCGATGCCCAGGCGATCCAAGTGCCGACCCAATTGCTGGTCTCCGGCTCTGACTTCGTGGTGCATCGCAAACCCCAGCAGCAATTTTTCGACCGCCTCGGCAGCCTGAAAAAAGAGCTGCATATCCTCCCCGGCTTTTTCCACGACACCCTCGGCGAACGCGACCGTGCCACAGCCGTGAGCAGCGCCAAGCGCTTTATCCTGCAAAACTTCGCCCACCCGCTGGACCGCGCCTCGCTGCTGGACGCCGACAAGATCGGCGCCACCTGCGCCGAGTCCGAAGCCCTCGCCGCGCCGCTGCCGCGCAACTCCCTGCGCGACCTGTACTGGCGCCTGACCCGCGCCAGCATGGGCCTGGGCAAGAACCTGTCGGACGGCGTGAAGCTGGGCTTCGACACCGGCTTCGACTCCGGCAGCACCCTGGACTACGTGTACCGCAACACCCCCACCGGCAAGGGCGGGCTGGGGCGGATGATCGACACCAACTACCTCAACTCCATCGGCTGGCGCGGCATTCGCCAGCGCAAGCTGAACGTCGAGGAACTGCTGCGCCTGGCCATGGCCAAGCTGCGTGGGGATGATCGCGAAGTGCGCATCGTCGATATCGCCGCCGGCCACGGGCGCTACATCCTGGAAGCGTTGCAGGGCGTATCGCCACTGCCGGAATCGATCCTGCTGCGCGACTACAGCGACATCAACGTGCGCGACGGTGGCGCGCTGATCCGCGAAAAAGGCCTGGGGGATATCGCCCAATTCGTCAAAGGCGATGCATTTGACCGTGCCGACCTGGCGGCGCTGGAGCCCAAGCCGACGCTGGCGGTGGTGTCCGGGTTGTATGAGTTGTTTGCCGATAACGCCATGGTCGGCGGTTCGCTGGCCGGGCTTGCCGAAGCCGTGGAGCCCGGCGGGTATCTCGTCTACACCGGCCAGCCATGGCACCCGCAGCTGGAATTGATCGCCCGCGCCTTGACCAGCCATCGCCAGGGCCAGGCCTGGGTGATGCGTCGGCGCAGCCAGGCGGAAATGGATCAACTGGTCGAGGCGGCGGGCTTTCGCAAGATCACCCAGCGTGTGGATGAGTGGGGCATCTTTACCGTGTCCCTGGCACAGAAGATCTGAGCATGCGCGAACCCGGTTTGTTGAAACCCGCCGTCCTCTGGCTGCTGCTGTTGGCGCCGCTGTTTTTCAGCACCTACGGCTTTGCCACCTGGGTCACCAGCCAGCGCAGCGACGTCGGCACGCTGGTGTTCGGCTGGGAAACCCACATGCCCTTCTGGGCATGGACCATCGTGCCCTACTGGTCCATCGACTTTCTCTACGGGTTCTCCCTGCTGCTGCCCAACACCCGGCATGAATTGAAGCAGCACGCGTTGCGGCTGCTCTCGGCGCAGCTTATTGCCGTGAGCTGCTTCCTGATCTGGCCGCTGCGCTTCACCTTCGAGCGGCCAGAGCTGGACGGCGTGTTCGGCTGGCTGTTTGCCGTGCTGGCCGGCTTCGACAAACCCTTCAACCAGGCGCCGTCGCTGCATATCGCCCTGCTGGTGATCCTGTGGGTCATGTACCAGCGCCATACCCAGGGTGTGTGGCGCTGGCTGGTGCATGGCTGGTTTGCGTTGATCGGTGTTTCGGTGCTGACCACTTATCAACATCACTTTATCGACTTACCCACAGGCGCCCTCGCGGGGTGGATTTGTGTGTGGTTGTGGCCGGTGGAGCATCCCAGCCCACTGCTCAATGCCTCACTGACGCGGGACCGCAAACGCTGGCGGCTGGGCGTGCGGTACGGCGTGGGGGCGCTGGTCTTGGCGATACTGGCGCTTGCCATGGGCGGCGGCTGGCTGTGGCTACTGTGGCCGGCGGTTGCCCTGGCCTTGATCAAGGCGAACTACTTTGTGCTGGGCGCGGCGGGTTTCCAGAAGCGCGCCGATGGCCAACTCACACCCGCCGCACGCTGGCTGTATGCGCCGTATCTGGCGGCGGCGTGGATCAACTCGCGCCTGTGGACACACAAACATCCACAGCCCGACCTGATTGTGGATAACGTCTGGCTCGGGCGTATTCCTACAGCGCGTGAGCAAGAGCCCTTCAAGGCCATCGTCGATCTCTGCGCCGAATTGCCAATTGATCCACAGGGCCGCGCTTATCAATCCGTCCCCGTGCTGGACCTGATCGCGCCGACGCCTGCGGAATGCCTGCACGCCGCACACGCCATCGAGCGCCTGCGCGCCAGCGGCCCGCTGCTGGTGTGCTGCGCCCTCGGCTATTCGCGCAGCGCCACCGCCGTGGCCGCGTGGCTGCTGCACAGCGGTCGCGCCGCGACGGTGGAAGAGGCGCTGACTATTATTCGTACAGCGCGGGCCGATGTGGTCCTGCACCCCGCTCACCGTGAAGCTTTGGAGGGTTTGCCCCATGCCCGCTGATATGGAACTCCAGGTCGTCGCCAGCCTGCTGCGCCGTGGCCGTTCGCTGGATCAGTTATCCACAGGCCTGACCCTGCTCGGCGTCCTGTTCGGCCTGGCCCAACTGCTGATGGCCAGTATTACGCCGATCTGCCTGTTGCTCAGCCTGTGGATGATTATCCTCGGCCTGCTGCAAAAGTACTGGGCGCTGCGCGTGGCCTTCGACGCCGACCTGTTCGCCCTGCTCGCCCGCGACACCGAACGCACCGCCGACCTCGACCAGGCCCTGCAAACCCTCGGCCTGCAAGCGCCCAAGCGCGCCGGCCGGCCGTGGACCGAACGCCGTCGCGGCGCCCTCAAACTGCTGCGCAAACAAGCCTGGCTGCTGGGTGCGCAAGCGCTGCTGACCCTCAGCGTGATCCTCGCCAGCCCTTGGCTGCCTTTCGCCGGATAAGGAATTCCCATGTTCGAACCCGTGGTCGCCACGCTGATTACCTCCATGGCCCGCACCGTCACCGGCGCCCGCAGCCTGTGGCTCGGCTGCGCGCCGGTGCCGGTGCAGCGCATCTACTTTGCCAACCACAGCAGCCACGGCGACTTCGTGTTGCTGTGGGCCTCGTTGCCGCAAAACCTGCGCAAGTTCACGCGCCCGGTGGCCGGCAGCGACTACTGGAGCAAGAGCGCCCTGCGCCGCTACATCATCAACCGCGTGTTCAATGGCGTGCTGATCGACCGCGAGCGCAAGGACCCTGTGGATAACCCCTTGCAGCCGATGCTGGCCGCGCTGGAAGGCGGCGATTCGCTGATCCTGTTTCCCGAAGGCACACGCAACCTGGAAGATGGCCTGCTGCCGTTCAAAAGCGGCCTCTACCACTTGGCAAAAAGTTACCCACAGGCCGAACTGGTGCCGGTGTGGATAGCCAACCTCAACCGGGTCATGCCCAAGGGCCGCGTGTTGCCGCTGCCGTTGTTGTGCACCACCAGCTTCGGCGCGCCGTTGCACCTGGAAGAAGGCGAAGACAAGAGCGCCTTCCTCGCCCGTACCCGCGACGCCCTGCTTGCCCTTGCCCCGGAGCATTCCTGATATGCACAGCCAGACCATAATGCTGTTCGGCGGCATCGGCGCGATCCTGGTGCTCGCCTCGCTGATCGGCCTGATCCTCAAACTGCGCACCCGTGGCACGCCCAACGCGGTGATCGACAACCTCAACGCGCGCATCAACGCCTGGTGGGTGATGGTGGTAGTGATCGGCATCGCCTTCTGGCTCGGCACGGGCGCGGTGATCCTGTTGTTCTACGCGGTGTCGTTCTACGCCCTGCGTGAATTCCTCACCCTCACCCCGACCCGCCGCAGCGACTACCCGGCGCTGGTGGCCGCGTTCTACCTGGCGCTGCCGTTGCAGTACCTGCTGATCTTCGCCGACTGGTACGGGCTGTTCTCGATCTTCATCCCGGTGTACGTATTCCTGCTGCTGCCGATCCTCGCGTCCTTGGGCGGCGACAGCACGCACTTCCTGGAACGTGCCTCGAAAGTGCAGTGGGGCCTGATGATCGCCGTGTTCTGCGTATCCTTCGTGCCCGCCCTGCTGACCCTCGACATCCCCGGCTACGAAGGCCGCAACCTGCTGCTGATTGCCTACCTGGTGATCGTGGTGCAGCTGTCGGACGTGCTCCAGTACGTCTGTGGGAAGTTGTTCGGCAAACACAAGATCGCACCCAACCTGTCGCCGTCCAAAACCGTGGAAGGCTTTGTCGGTGGGATCTTGCTGTCATCCCTGATCGGCGCGGCGCTGTGGTGGACCACGCCGTTCAACCCGTGGCAGTCGTTCCTGATCGCGCTGTTGATCAACCTGCTGGGGTTTGCCGGCGGCATCGTGATGTCGGCGATCAAGCGTGACCGGGGCGTAAAGGATTGGGGGCATATGATCGAAGGGCATGGCGGCATGCTGGATCGGTTGGATTCGGTGTGTTTTGCGGCGCCGATTTTCTTTCATCTGGTGCGCTTCTGGTGGACCTGAGTCCCATTTAAAATTAACAAACTGAATAAATCCGAAAGCCTATAGGCTAACAAAAAGAAGTATCTTGTTAGCCTATAGGCTTATTTTTTGAATTATTTGTATACCTATAGGCTTATATTTATTGCAATACTGAAAGCCTATAGGCTTTCAAAAGGTAATTCGCCGTGGGCACTTCCAACCTCTATAAGCTGCGCCTCTCTCAAGTGGAACGCGCCATCGAACCTTTCAATACCGTCAAAGGCGCCTCAGTTCCGCCCGGCGGCTGGCTGCGATCGATCAGGGAGGCGCTTGGCCGCTCATTGCGTGCACAGGCCGAAATCGCCGGCGTAGCGCCGGTGACCGTGAATAAATCCGAGCGCTCCGAAGTCGAGGACCGAATTTCACTCGCGCAACTCAGAAAACTCGCCGCAGCGCTGGACTGCGAACTCGTCTACGGTCTCGTGCCCAGGAAACCCTTGCGCGAAATGATCGAAGAGCGCGCCGATCTGCTGGCAAAGAGAGAAATTCTGGGCGTGGCGCACTCCATGAGCCTTGAGGATCAACGTCCCTCGGACGCCTTCATCGAGCGCCAAATTGAAGAACGCCGCAAAGAACTGCTCGATGGCTCATGGGCGCGCTTATGGCAGTAGGACTGGACCTCAAGCCAGGTCAGACGCCCCTGGACCCGGACGAAATCGCCGGTCTGAAACCCAGACACATCGCGACCCAAGGCGAGTTGGACGAATGGGAAGCGCAAAACATCCTCAAGGCAACCCTGTGGATTGGCCGCCAGAAGAAACTGGATGTGCTCAATGAGCACTTCTGCCGGGAGCTGCACACGAAGATGTTCAGCGATACCTGGAAGTGGGCCGGGACTTTCCGTAAGTCCGATAAGAACATCGGCTGCGATTGGACGAAGATCGCCGTCAATTTGCGTCAGCTACTCGACAACATGACCTACTGGCTGGAACACGATGTGTTCCCGCCAGAAGAAGTCGCCGTGCGCTTTCATCACCAATTGGTGTGGTTGCACGCCTTCCCAAATGGCAATGGCCGGCACGCCCGCCTGATGACCGACTGTCTGCTAAGGCAATCTGGCCTCGTGCAGTTTTCCTGGGGACGCGCCAGCCTGGTGACGGTGAGTGAAATACGCCAGCGCTATATCCAAGCGCTCCGCGCCGCAGATGCCAATGACTACGGGCCCTTATTGGCTTTTGTGCGCAGTTGATTTCCCCAACGCCAGCGCGCGACAACGCCTTGACGCATAAGTTCTACAGCGTCAAAAAATAATATTTGCGTATTAAATTCACATCTGTTTATTGTGGATATACACGCCGTTTACTGCATGTAGGAAGCGCAGGTTGTCGGCGCCAATTATTTTTCAAGGATGAAAACTATGGACCCCTTTCTTGGCGAAATCCGCCTGTTCCCCTGGGGCTGGGCGCCTGCTGGTTGGCTGCCCTGCGAAGGCCAGGTGCTGCCCTTGAACGCCTATGTTGCGTTGGCCTCTCTGCTGGGTAATCGCTACGGCGGCAATGGCAGTACCACCTTTGGTATACCGGACCTGCGTGGCCGCGCGGCGCTGGGTCAGAACTGGGTGCCTTCTGTCGCGCCGGACCCGGTCATCGGTGTCCACGCCCTGGGTTCTGCCGGCGGTACAGAGACGGTAACGCTCGGGCTCAATGCCCTCGCCCCCCATACCCACGGTACCCACGTTTCCGCCAGCGCGGCGAACATCGCCACCCCCGCAGGCGGCATCCCGGCCGTCAGTTCGAACTCCAAGGGCGACGTGTCAAAGCCGGTTTACGTGACGGCCTCGACTACCGCTCAGGTGACGCTGAACAGTGCGACGGTGGTGGCTACACCCGGCGCGCCGGTGGCGAATATGCAGCCCTCGATTGTCGGCTGTTTCTGCATCGCCACGACTGGCATCTACCCGCCACGCCAGTAGCCGTCCCCCTACAGACTCGCAAGTAAGGAAACTGACATGTCTGAAGCTTACCTCGGAGAAATCCGCATGTTTGCCGGCAACTACGCGCCGGAAAACTGGGCGATTTGCGATGGCACGCTGCTGCCCGTCAATGCCTATCAGGGCTTGTATTCGATACTGGGAACCGTCTACGGCGGCAACGGTGTGACAACCTTCGCCCTGCCGGACTACCGCGGGCGCCTGCCCATCGGCCAAGGCAACGGCCCTGGCCTGACGCCGCGGGTGCTGGCCGCGACCACGGGGGCCGAAACAGTCGCCCTGGTGGCGGCCAACACACCGGCCCACAGCCACGGTTTTGTGGTCAACAACACTCCTGCCACCTCGGCGACGCCCGTGGCCACGCCACCGGCGCCGGCCAACAGCCTGACGTTCGGCCAATTCGAGCCTGTCACCATCGTCAAGGGCCTGTACAGCGCAGGGTCCGGCTCATTCGCGGCAGTCACGTTGGATCCGGGCTTTCTCGACCCCGTGCCAGGCCCTGCCGTGGGCACCCCCCACAACAACCTGATGGGGTCCTTGACCATCAACTACATCATCTGCCTGACGGGTATCTACCCGATGCGGCCGTAACCTTCTCTGCTCAGGAGCGACCGATCATGGATGCTTTCACCGGCGAAATCCGCCTGTTCCCGTTCAACTACGCACCTCAGGATTGGGCCTATTGCGACGGCTCGGCGTTGTCGATCCAGCAGTTCCCGGCGCTGTTCTCGATACTCGGCTACACCTACGGCGGTACGTCCGGGCAGACGTTCAAACTGCCCAACCTCAATGGGCGTGCGGCAATGGGCGCCAGCCCCCAGCGATCCATTGGCATCCCCGTGGGGGCCGATCAGGTCACGCTGACACCCGCCAACCTGACCGGCCATACCCACGCGGTACAGGTGAAGGATGGCACTGAAGCCTCGGCGGCCCTGGATGTGCCCAACAGCACCGCTTATCTGGCCCAGCCCCGCAACGTACGCGTCTACAACAACATCGCGCCGCTAGCCGGCGGCCCGACCCTGCCCACCGGAACACTGACGCCCGCCGGGCAGCTCTCCCCCGGCACCAGTCCACAACGCAGCACCCTGCAGCCGTTCCTGACCTTGAGCTACTGCATCTGCCTCAATGGCGAGTACCCCGTGAAGCCATCATGATGCAGACCGCCGACCTCCTGGGCAGCCCCACGGAGCTGCGCACGCAGACGAGTGACGACCGGGTCTTCCTCCAGGACCTGTTCGTCGTCCGGCGCTGGGCCGAAGTCAGCCAGGTTCCGGGCTGGGACGACATCCAGCGTCGCGCATTCCTGCACGCCCAGGCGCAGTTGCAGCACCAGCACTATGAAAAACACTACGCGACGGCGGACTTCCTGATCATCGAGCAAGCCGGCACCCCGATCGGGCGGCTGTGCGTGCAGCACACGCCCGAGGCGCTGCGTGTGGTGGACATCGCCCTGCTCCCGGACTGGCGCGGCCGGGGCATCGGCACGCAGTTGTTGCAAGCCTTGCTGGCCAAGGCCGATGCCGCCGACCAGCCCTGCGACCTGAACGTCGAGCAAGGCAATCCGGCCCGTCGCCTGTACCACCGGCTTGGCTTTCAAGCCTGCGGTGAAACCGGCATTCACACCCAGATGCGCCGGCCCGCGCGTCCGTCCCAGGAGTAGCCCGGCAGCACCGACACTGACGCTTGAATGTTTACTGACTGTGATGGCAAACGATTTCTCACAGCACGCCGCACACCTGCGCGCCCCTGCCTGTGTCCATCGGCCATTTTCCGACACTTAAGCTGGACACGCACCCCAGACGGGGCGTACGGCAGGAAGCCTCAGAATGATAAAAATGCTCACCCACCGTGGTGCCCGGCTGGCACGCAGACTGACCGCAGTCTTCCTGTTGCTGATGACCCTGGCCGCCCAGGCGTTGGCGGCCCCGACGATCGTAAGCCCGACGCCCGGGAGCACCCTGCCGTCTGTGGCGGTGGGCCAGAACATGAGTATCACGATTACCTCGACCGGTGGCGCGCTTCCGTTGAACGACTGGGTCGAGTGCGACGCCAGCGACCCGGATTACGCGGGTGAAACCGGCTGCCTGCCTGATGGGCTGGTGCTCGACCAATCGTTCGGCAGCGCCAGCACGCTATTGCATGGTGCGCCGACCACAGCGGGCACTTACACCTTCCCCGTGTCCATCAATGACAACACCAATCAGGCGGGTGTCGCCTTTTACACCCTGGTGGTCACCGGCGGTGGAACACCTACCCTGACTTCGCTAACCCCGAACAGCGGCAGCACCGCTGGCGGAACCTCGGTGACCTTGACCGGCACCAACCTGACCGGCGCCACTGGCGTCAGCTTTGGCGGCGCATTGGCCTCGGGTTTTACCGTCAACAGCGCCACCTCGATAACGGCCACCACGCCGGCCCACGCTGCGGGCGCAGTGAATGTGGTTGTGACCACGCCCGGCGGTACGGCGACCCTGACCAATGGCTACACCTACGCCACGCCCACCGTCAGCGTCGGCCCGACCACACTGCCCAGCGGCGCGCAGAACACCGCGTATAGCACCCAGACAATCACCGCAAGCGGCGCTGCCGCACCTTATACTTTCGCCATCACCAGCGGCGCCCTGCCCGCTGGCTTGAGCCTGAGCAGCGGCGGCACCCTCAGTGGCACCCCTACTGCCAGCGGCAATTACAACATCACCGTGACCGCCACCGACGCCAACGGCGTGACAGGATCACGTGCCTACAGCTTCACCATCAGCGCCGCGCCGACCATCAGCGTCAACCCGACGACCCTGCCCAACCCGACAGCCAACGTCGCCTACACGACCAGCCTCAGTGCGACCGGCGGCACTGCGCCCTACAGCTACACCTTTACTTCCGGCACTCTGCCCGCAGGCTTGAGCCTGAGCAGCGGCGGCACCCTCAGTGGCACCCCGACCCAGGCTGGCACCTACAACTTCACCGTGACCGCCACCGACGCCAACAGCGCATCCGGTTCACGCACCTACAGCGTGACCGTCAGCGCCGGCGCACCTAACGCCGGGGCGGTCAGTGTCACGGTTGCCGCCAATAGCAGCGCCAACCCGATCACCCTCAACCTCAGTGGCGGCGCGGCCACCAGCGTCGCCGTATCCAGCGCGGCCAGCCATGGCACCGCCACGGCCAGCGGTACCAGCATCACCTACACCCCGACGGCGGGCTACTCCGGTGCAGACAGTTTTACCTACACCGCCACCAATGGCAGCGGCACGTCCAGCCCGGCCACCGTATCGCTCACGGTGAATGCACCGACCCTCAGCATTACCCCGTCTGTCCTGACTGCCCCAGCGGCAAACGTCGCCTACAGTGTCGCCCTCGGTGCCAGCGGCGGTACTGCGCCCTACAGCTACGCCATCACGTCCGGCGCATTGCCCACAGGCCTGTCCGTGAATACGTCGACGGGTCTCCTCAGTGGTACGCCGAGCGTACCCGGGGCCTACAACTTCACCGTCACCGTCACCGACACCTACGGCGCAACCGCAGGGCGCGCCTACAGCGGAACAGTCAGCGCCGGCCCACCCATCGCCGCGCCGCTGAATATCACGGTCGCGGCCAACAGCAGTGCCAACGCCGTCGCCCTCATCATCAACGGCGGCACCGCCACCAGTGTCGCGGTGACCAGCGCCGCCAGCCATGGTACCGCTACTGCCAGCGGCACCAGCATCACCTATAGCCCGACGCCGGGTTACCACGGCACAGACAGCTTCACCTACACCGCCACCAACGGCAGCGGCACGTCCAGCCCGGCCACGGTGACCGTTACCGTGGCGGCACCCACCATCAGCATCAGCCCGCTCTCTTTGCCCAACGCTACGATAGACACCGCCTATAGCCAGACCATCAGCTCCAGTGGCAGCCTCGCGCCTTATAGCTATGCCATCTCCAGCGGCAGCCTGCCCGCAGGCTTGAGCCTGAGTCCTGCCGGCGCCCTCAGCGGCACCCCCACCGTCAGCGGCAATTTCAACTTCACGGTGACGGCTTCCGATGCGGGCACTCCCGTCTCCACAGGGGCACGGGCCTACAGCTTCACGGTCAACGCGGTCCCCCCGGTTGCCGGAGCGGTCAGTGCCACGGTTGCGGCCAACAGCAGCGCCAACCCGATCACCCTCAACCTCAGCGGCGGCGCGGCCACCAGTGTCGCCATCGCCAGCGCGCCCAGCCATGGCACCGCCACGGCCAGCGGCACGGCGATCACCTACACCCCGACGGCGGGGTATTCTGGCGCGGACAGCTTTACCTACACCGCCACCAACAGCAGCGGCACGTCCAGCCCGGCGACCGTGACCGTCACGATCGGCGCACCGACCATCGGCATCAGCCCGACGGTCTTGAGTGCAACCACCGCAAGCATGCCCTTCACCACCAGCCTCAGTGCAAGCGGCGGCAACGCGCCCTACACCTACAGCATCACCAGCGGCAGCGTGCCGAGCGGCCTGGCCCTGAACCCCGCGACCGGCAGCCTCAGCGGAATCCCAAGCGCAGCCGGCCCGTACACCTTCACCGTGACCGCCACCGATGCCAACAGCGCGACCGGATCACGCAGCTACTCCGGGACAGTCCAAGTGGCGCAGCCTGTCGCCGGGTGCGCTCAGTGCAACGGTCGCCGCCAACAGCAGCGCCAACCCGATCACCCTCAACCTCAGCGGCGGCGCGGCCACCAGCGTCGCGGTCGCCAGCGCGCCGAGCCATGGCACCGCCACGGCCAGCGGCACAGGCATCACCTATACCCCTGCGGCGGGGTATTCCGGTGTGGACAGCTTCACCTACACCGCCACCAACAGCAGCGGCACGTCCAGCCCGGCGCCCGTGGCCATTACGATCAGCGCACCGTCCATCGGCATCAGCCCGACGGTCCTGAGCCCTACCACCGCAAGCGTCGCCTTCAGCTCCACCCTGAGTGCGAGCAACGGCACCGCGCCCTATGTCTACAGCATCACCGCCGGCAGCGTGCCGACTGGCATGACCCTGAACAGCGCGACCGGCACCCTCAGCGGCACGCCCGCGGCTGCCGGCCCGTACACCTTCACCGTGACCGTCACCGACGCCAACGGCGCCAGCGGTTCGCGCGCCTACTCCGGGGCCGTCAACATCGCCGCGCCCATCGCCGGGGCGCTCAGCGCCAGCGTCGCCGCCAACAGCAGCGCCAACCCGATCACCCTCAACCTCAGCGGCGGCGCGGCCACCAGCGTCGCGGTCGCCAGCGCGCCCAGCCATGGCACCGCCACGGCCAGCGGCACGGCCATCACCTATACCCCTGCGGCGGGGTATTCCGGTGCGGACAGCTTCACCTACACCGCCACCAACAGCAGCGGCACGTCCAGCCCGGCGCCCGTGGCCATCACGGTCAGCGCACCCACCCTTGGCATCACGCCGGCGGGGTTGGGGACTGCCACGGCAAACGTCGCCTTCACCACCACCGTCAGTGCCAGCGGCGGCACCGCGCCCTACAGCTACAGCATCAGTAGCGGCGCAGCGCCGCCGGGCGTCACGCTGAACCCGTCCACCGGCACCCTCAGCGGCACGCCCACGGCTGCCGGCCCTTACAGCTTCACCGTGACCGTCACCGACGCCAACGGCGCCAGCGGCTCGCGCGCCTACTCGGGGGCCGTCAACGTCGCCGCGCCCATCGCCGCGGCGAGCAGTGCCACCGTCGCCGCCAACAGCGCTGCCAACGCGATCAGCCTCAACCTCAGCGGCGGCGCGGCCACCAGCGTCAACGTCGCCGGCGCGCCGAGCCATGGCACCGCCACGGCCAGCGGCACCGGCATCCGCTATACGCCGACGGCCGGGTATTCCGGCGCGGACAGCTTTACCTACACCGCCACCAACAGCAGTGGCACGTCCAGCCCGGCCACCATCACGCTGACCGTCACCGCGCCGACCTTGCAGCTAACCCCGGCGTCGCTGGGCGCCGGCATGGCGGGCACTCCCTACAGCGCCACCCTCAGCGCTGCGGGCGGCACCGCGCCGTACACCTACAGCGTCAGCAGCGGCAGCCTGCCGCCCGGCATGAACCTGAACGCCAGCAGCGGTGTGCTCAGCGGTACGCCCACCAACACCCAGGCGGTGAACGTGACCATCACGGTGACCGACGCCAACGGCGCCACCGGTTTCCAGGCCTACACATTCAACGTCGCCGCCATGCCGATCAACGTCGCGCCGTCCAGCCAAGTCCTCGCCGCCGGGCAATCGGCGACCGTCGACCTGACCCAAGGCGCCAGCGGCGGCCCGTTCACCCAGGCCACCGTGGGCACCGTCACCCCAGCCTCGGCCGGCCGCGCGACCCGAGTCGGCGCCTTCTCCATGCGCTTCGTGCCGTCGGCAGCCTTTGCCGGCACGGCGATTGTCAGCTTCAGCCTGGAAAACGGCAGCGGCTCCATCGCGACGAGTTCGGTGAGCTTTATCATCGCGGCCCGCCCGGACCCGACCAAGGACGCCGACGTAATCGGCCTGCTCAACGCCCAGACCCGTGCTGCCGAACGTTTTGCCAGCACGCAGATGGACAACTTCAACCGTCGCCTGGAGCAACTGCACCAAGTGTCCTGCAACCGCAATTCGTTCAATGCCAGCGTGAAGAAGGACGGCAAGGACGTGCCCTTGCAGGAAGTCGCCAGCGCCGTGACCCAGCACCTGGGCGGCTCGGCCAACACCACCGATGAAGAGAAAAGAAAGACCGCCGCCGAGGTCGAAGAAGGCTGCAAGCAAGATGACATTGCCTACTGGACCGACGGCTTTATCAACAACGGTTCCACCCACGCCCGTGGCGCGCGCGACAACAGCTTCACCACCATGGGCCTGAGCGCCGGAGTGGATTACCGCCTGTCGCCGACCGCCATCGCCGGTATCGGCTTCGGTTACGGCAACGACCGCAGCGACATCGGCAACAACAAGACCCGCAGCGACGGCGACGCCCTCGGCATCGCCACGTACCTGAGCCTGAACCTGGCACCGAAAGTGTTCGTCGATGGCGTGCTGGGCTACAACCGCATCAGCTTTGATTCGCGGCGCTACATCACCGGCAGCAATGACGACTACGCACGCGGCTCGCGGGATGCCGACCAGTTGTTCGCCTCGCTGACCACCAGCTACGAATACCGCCAAGGCCCGCTGTCGCTCACGCCTTACGGCCGCTTGAACGCCAGTACGACACGCCTGGACGCCTTCCGCGAACGGGGCGGCGGCATCTATGGGTTGTCCTACGAGGAACAGCGCCAACAGAACGTCACCTCATTCCTCGGCCTGCGTACGGGTTATGACGTGGCGACCCGCCTCGGGGTGATGACACCCAAGGTCGGCCTGGCCTGGGGCCACAACTTCAGTGGCAGCAGCGATTACAAGATGCGCTACACCGACCAGGGCGAGGACGGCCTGCTCTATCGGCTCAAGCCCGACCCGCTGGACAGCGACTTTGCCAACCTCGACCTGGGCTTGGACTTCAACGTCGGGCGCGCCTGGCAGATGGGCTTCTCGTACAAAACCGCGCTGGGCAGCGACGAGCGCAACGATTCGTTCCGTATCGGTATAAACGGCAAGTTCTGATGCTTGCGGCGGCGCCCGCCCTGGCGCCGTCCTTTTCCCGACCTGCACCCTGGTGTGCGGCGTATCGGCGTCATCTTTTGTATCAAAGACGCTGTAAGATACGCCGCACTTAGCCAGGGATGCTCACCATGTTCGACTCGTTCAAAACGATCTGCCGCCGTTTATTCGGTGCATTAGCGACGGTGGTGGGTGCCCTGTTCGGCCAATGGCGGCCGCCGTTCTGGCTGCGTGCCATCGGCGATGGCCTGTTGGCGCTCGGCCACAAGGCGCGCGCTTATCCGCGCCAGGCCGGGGCTGGCGTGTTGGGCCTGGTGCTGCTGGCTGCCGCCGGGTTCTATGGCTGGCAGTGGTACTCCCATCTGCCCAAGCCGCATACCGTGAGTTATTCGCTGCACAAACCCAATCTCACCGACTACACCCAGCAGACGCCGGTTGTGGATAACCTGCAGGTGCGTTTCGCCGAGTCCGTGGCTCCGCTGGCGGCGATTGGCAAGCCGGTGAGCGCAGGCATCACCCTCAAACCGAGCGTAGCGGGCACGTGGCGCTGGTCCGATGACCGCACATTGCTGTTCGTGCCGGAGAAAGACTGGCCCATCGACGCCGGTTACACCCTGGACCTGGCGAAGAAAAACCTGTTGGCCGATGGCGTATTGCTTGACCAATACAGTGCGCAGTTCTCCACCCAACCGTTCCGCGCGACCCTGGCGCAAAACGAGCTGTACCAGGACCCGTCCAATCCGACGCTGAAGCAGCTGGTAGCTACCTTCCACTTTTCCCACCCGGTGGATGAAGACAGCCTGCGCAAACGCGTATCCGTAACCCTCGGCAAAGGCCTGGCCTACCGCGACGCCCAGTTGCCCAATCGCCCGGAAATCACCTTCGACGAGAAAAAACTCAACGCCTACGTGCGCTCCGCCGCCCTGGCCACGCCGCTGGAAAGCACGCCGGTCAGCGCCAAGCTCGACGAAGGCCTCAAGGCCCGCGACGGCGGCAACGCCAGCACGGCACCACTGGTGGCCGAAGTCACCGTGCCCGGGCGTTATCGCCTGACGTTTACTGGCGCCGACGTAAGTTTTGTCGACAACCAACGCGGCGAACCGGAGCCGGTGCTGATGTTCAGCAGCTCCAGCGCCGTAGCCGATGACACCATCGCCGGTAAGGTGCAGGCCTGGCTGCTGCCGGAAAAAGCCGAGGACGACACGCGCCCCTACAACAGCAACGACATCGACGACGCCCTGCTCGCCCGCAGCAGCAAGGTCAACCTGACCCACGTGCCCAGCGTCGAACCGCTGAACACCCTGCACGCCTTCAAGTTCAAGGCGCCAGCTGGCCGCGCAATCTATGTGCGCGTGCCGGCCAACCTGGAAGCCATCGGCGGCTATTTGGCGAAGAATCCTACTGCGTCGCTGATCAGCATGCCGGCGTATCCGCGCACGTTGCAGTTCTTGTCTGACGGCGCATTGCTCAGCCTCAATGGCGAAAAACGCCTGGGCTTCATGGCCCGTGGCGTGCCCGGCGCCCATGTGGAAATCGCCCGCCTGCTGCCCAACCAGTTGCAACACCTGGTGGACCAGAGCAGCGGCAGCTTTGCCCGGCCGAATTTCGGCAACGAGTACTTCGATCGCATGGTGGAGCGTCAGTCGCTGGACATTCCACTGTCGTCCAATGACCCGGCGAAAACCGTGTACGACAACGTCGACCTCGGCCACTACCTCACCGCCAACGGTGGCCGTCGCGGCATCTTTGTACTCAAGCTCAGCCCGCAGGATGAGCCGGTCGAGCGCACCTTCGAGTACGACCGCAGCAGCACCAGCGACCTGCGGTTTATCGTGGTGACGGACCTGGGCATCATCGCCAAGCGCTCCAGCGACGGCAGCCATGACGTGTATGTGCAATCCATCGGCAACGGTTCGCCGGTGTCGGATGCGCAAGTCGATATCATCGGCCGCAATGGCTTGCCGGTCAGCAGCGGACGCACCGACGCCGAAGGTCACGCGCATTTCGCCAAGCTGGATGAACTGCGCCGTGAGAAAACGCCGCTGATGTATGTGGTCACTCGCGGCAACGATCAATCCTTCCTGCCGATTGCCCGTCAGTCCCAGCAGCTGGATTTGTCGCGTTTCGATGTAGGCGGTTTGGAAGAAGACGGCGCGATTGATCGTCTCAGCGCCTACCTGTTTACCGATCGCGGCCTGTACCGCCCGGGCGAAACCGCGCACCTGGGCATGATCGTGCGCAGCGGCAACTGGCAAGGCGCCCTGCAAGGCCTGCCGGTGGAACTGCAAATCACCGACCCACGTGGCCTGGAAGTGATCCGCCAGCCGCTGAAGCTGTCCGCCAGCGGTTTTGAGACCTTTGACTTCCCCAGCAGCGAAGTCGCCCCCGCCGGGGAGTACACCGCAACCTTGCAGTTGATCGGCCAGAAGCAGACCCGCACCGACCTGGGCAGCGTGAGCTTCAAGGTCCGCGACTTCGAACCGGACCGCATGAAGGTCAGCCTGAGCCTGCACGACACCCCCGTGCAGGGCTGGATTCCACCGGACCAGGTGGTGGCCAAAGTCACCGCGATGCACCTGTTCGGCGCCCCGGCCGCTGGCCGCCGGGTCACTGCAAAAATGTCCCTGAGCCCAACGCTCGCGGCCTTCGAGCGTTACCCCGACTACCGCTTCCGTCTCAACGATGGCCTGGAAGACGCCACTACCGAAGACCTGGCCGAAACCAGCGTGGACGACAACGGCCAGGCCGTGCTCGACCTCAACCTGCAACGTTTCGCCAACAGCACCTATCGCTTGCAGGTCATGACCCAGGTGTTCGAAGCCGAGGGCGGGCGCAATGTGGCGGCGCAAAGTGCGTTGCTGGTGTCGTCTGCACCCTACCTGGTCGGTGTGAAAAGTCAGGATTCGCTGTCGTACGTCGCCAAGGATGCGCCGCGCCAGGTGCAATGGCTGGCCGTCGCGCCAGACCTTTCGACGGTAGCCGTGGACGGCCTGACCAGCGAAGTGGTCGAGCACCGCTACGTGTCGGTGCTGGTGAAACAGTCCAACGGCACCTACAAGTACGAGTCGCGCATCAAGAACATCAGCCAGCCGGCTTCGCCGCTGGTGATGACCAAAGAAGGCGCCAGGCAGGCCCTGAACACGGGCACGCCGGGGGATTTCACCCTGCAACTGAAGGACGCCAACGGCAACCTGCTCAACCAGATCGACTACAGCGTGGCCGGGCGTGGCAACACCTCGCGCTCCCTGGAGCGCAACGCCGAGCTGCAACTGCGCCTGGATAAACGCAGCTACGCCAGCGGTGACGAGATTGCCATCAGCATCCGGGCGCCCTACACCGGTGCCGGCTTGATCACCATCGAACGTGACAAGGTCTACACCCAGCAGTGGTTCAAGGCCGACAGCACCAACAGCGTGCAACATATCCGCGTGCCTGCGGGGCTTGAAGGCAATGCCTACGTCAACGTGCAGTTCGTGCGGGACATGGGTTCGGCCGAGGTGTACATGAGCCCGCTGTCCTACGGCGTGGTGCCGTTCAGTATCAACCTGGATGCGCGGCGCATGGCGCTGAAGGTCGAAGGTCCGGCGAAGATCGAGCCGGGGCAAATGCTCGACATCAAGGTCAACGCCGACCGCCCGGGCCGTGCGGTGGTGTACGCGGTGGACGAAGGCATCCTGCAAGTGGCGCGCTACCAGACGCCGGACCCGCTGGGCTTCTTCTTCCAGAAGCGGGCGCTGGAGGTCGGCACCAGTCAGATCCTTGACCTGATCCTGCCGGAATTCAGCCGCCTGCTCAGTGGGGCAGCGCCCGGTGGCGATACCGAAGGCGCCCTGGCCAATCACCTGAACCCGTTCAAGCGTAAACATCAGCCACCCGTGGCCTGGTGGTCCGGTTTGGTGGACTTGCCGGCCGGTGAAAGCGTGCTGCATTACCAGGTGCCGGACAGCTTCAACGGCAAGCTGCACCTGTTTGCAGTGGCGGTGGACAGCGACAGTGTGGGCGTCAGCGAAGCCACCACCGACGTGCGCGGGCCGATTGTGATCACGCCAAACGTGCCGGCCTTTGTCGCGCCGGGAGATGTGTTCAACGTCAGCGCCGGAGTGTTCAGCAACCTCGATGCGGCGGCCGATGTGAAGTTTGAAGTGCAGACCAGCGACGGCCTCAAGGTGCAGGGCGACAAGGGCAGCACCCTGGCCCTGCAACCGCGCAAGGAAGGCACCGCCGAGTTCAAGATCAAGGTGGGCGACACCCTCGGTTCGGCGGACCTGCGCTTTGTCGCGGTGTTGCCGGATGGCAAGCGCATCCAGGTGGCCGAGACCACGTCGATTCGCCCGCTGAGCGAGCACCGTGTGGCCTTGAGCCTGGGCCGCTTCGACAGCGCCAGCAAAGAGTTGAAACCAACCCGCGAGCTGTTCAGCCAACTGCGCGACGTGCAACTGGGCGTTGCGGCCTCGCCGCTGGTGTGGGCCAACGGCCTCAAGCATTACCTGGACGACTACGGCTACGCCTGCACCGAGCAATTGGTGTCCAAGGCCATGCCCGCGTTGATCTGGGGTGGCAACGCGCCAGAAGCCGAGCAAGCCTTCAACAGTGCGGTGCGCATGCTGCGTCAGCGCCAGAACCCGGCCGGCGGCTTTGGTCTGTGGGCGGCCAACCCGGACGTGGCGCCGTACGCCAGCCTGTACGCCACCGACTTCCTGATCGAGGCCAAGGAGCGCGGGCTGCCGGTGCCGGAAGACCTGCTGGTGCGTTCGAACGCGTATCTGACAGACCTGGCCAACGGCCCTAGCGAAGGCCTGTCGGAATTGCGCAATCGCGCCTACGCCAGTTACCTGCTGAGCCGTCAGGGGATTCTGGTGAGCGGCGCCTTGAGCGATATCCGCGAGCGCTACGAGAGCTACTTCAAGGACAGCTGGCAGAACGACCTGGGCGCCGCTTACCTGGCCGCCAGCTACAAGTTGCTCAAGCAGGATCGCCAGGCCGATGCCTTGTTCCGCAAGGTTCCATGGCGTTCCCTTGTGGATAAGTGGAGCAGCGACGGCCTGTATTACGACCCGCTGGTGCACGATGCCGAACACCTGCACCTGCTGGCGCGCCACTTCCCCGAGTTGCTCGATGATGTGCCCGTGGCGCTGCTGGATAAGCTCGGCAAGCGTCTCAACGAGCAGCGCTACAACTCGCTGTCGGCGGCGCTGTTGCTGCGGGCCCTGGACAACTATGGCCAGCGTGCGCAAAGCGACATGACCCTCAAGGCCACCGCCTGGTTGGGCGACAAGCAGCAACAGTTGCTGGAGATGGCCGGCCAGCCGCCGCGTGCTGCGGTGCCGGGAACCACGCAAAAACTGGTCATGGAAAAATCCGACGGCCCAGCCGCCTTTTACATGCTCAGCGAGGCCGGTTTCGACAAGGGCGCCAAGCTCAAGCCAATCACCAATGGCCTGGAAATCATCCACGAGTACCTCGACCTCAAGGGCGAGCCGGTGAGCAAAGTCGCGGTGGGCGATGAGTTCCTGGTGCGCTTGCGCCTGCGGGCCACCGACCGTGACCAGGTGCAGCAAGTGGCCGTGGTCGATCTGCTGCCGGGTGGCGTCGAGCCTGTGTATAACTTGCCGCCGGAGCCGGAAGCCGCCAGTTCCGAGGACGGTGAAGAGTCCGAATACGTCGAAGAAGACAGCCAGGAAGAACCGACCTGGCAAGCGCCTATCGGAGAAACCGAGCTGAGCAACTGGCAGCCGGAGTACGTGGACGTACGGGATGATCGAGTGGTGTTGTACGGCACCGCACTGCGTGATGTCGGCACGTTCGTGTACCGCGTGCGCGCCACCAACGCCGGCACGTTCAACACGCCACCGGCCTACGCCGAAGGCATGTACGAAACCACCCTGCAAGGGCGCGGCAAAGTAGGCGAGCTTGAAATTACCAAGCCTTAAGCGCCTGACACTGCCGCTGTGCGCAGCGGCGGTGGTCCTGGTGGGGCTGCGGCTGTGGCCCCATGCCCCGCTGGAACACGCGGTGACCTCATCGCGAGTGGTGCTGGCCGATGACGGCGCGCTGCTGCGCATGACGTTGGCGGATGACGGGCAATACCGCTTATGGCTACCGCTGGAGCGGATTTCGCCGTCGTTGGTTGAGGCGTTGCTGCTCAAGGAAGACCGCAATTTCTACTGGCACCCGGGGATCAATCCCCCGGCATTGCTGCGCGCGGCCATGGCCACCTACAGCGGCGGCCAGCGCCAGGGCGGCTCGACCTTGAGCATGCAACTGGCGCGGCGCCTGTGGGACCTGAACACCCGCCAAGTGCCGGGCAAGGTGCAGCAGATGGCCTTGGCGCTGTGGCTGGAAGCGCGCTACAGCAAGCACGACATCCTTGAGGCCTACCTGAACCTGGCGCCCATGGGCGGCAATATCGAAGGCGCCGAGGCCGCCAGCCGTATCTACTTTGGCAAGTCGGCGGCGCAGTTGTCGTTATCCGAAGCCCTGGCGCTGGCGGTGATTCCACAGCAGCCGGGGCGGCGTGCGCGCTTCGGGCCGTCGTTGCAAAACGCGCGGCTGCGCTTGATGGCCGACTGGCGCGAGACTTATCCACAAGACCCGCGTAACGACAGTTTGCTGGAGTTGCCCCTGGAGGCGCGCAGCCGCCAGCAGATCCCGTTCCTGGCGCCGCATTTGAGCGAACAGTTGCTGGCGTCCCAGCCCGGCAACGAGCTGAACAGCACCCTCAACCTGCCCTTGCAGCAATTGCTCGAACGCCTGATTACCGGCTTTATCGCCGAACGGCGCAGCACCGGGGTGGAGAACGCCACGGCAATCCTGATCGACAGCCGCGACCAGCGCGTCAAGGCGCTGGTGGGTTCGGCCGATTACTTATCCACAGGCATTCACGGCCAGGTCAATGGCGTGCTGTCGCGACGCTCGCCGGGTTCGACACTCAAGCCTTTCCTGTATGGGCTGGCGTTGGACCAGGGGGTGATCCACCCCATGAGCATCCTCAAGGATCTGCCCAGTAACTTCGGCTACTTCCAGCCGGAAAACTTCGACGGCAGTTTTGTCGGCCCGCTGACGGCGCGGGATGCCTTGATCCGTAGTCGCAATATTCCGGCGGTGTGGCTGGCCAGCCAGGTGAAGTCGCCGTCCTTGTATGGATTGCTGCAACGCGCCGGTATCAAGGGCCTGCGCGATGAAAGCCATTACGGCCTGGCCCTGGCTCTCGGCGGTGGCGAGATGACGCCGGAAGAGCTGGCGCGGCTGTATGTGATGCTGGCCGGTGATGGGCATCTGCGATCACTGCGCTATTTGCAGGAGCAGCCGCCATCCACCGGTGCACAACTGCTCACACCGCAAGCCGCCTTTATGGTGCGCGACATGCTGCGCCGCAACCCGCGCCCGGACGGCTTGCCCGGTCGCCATTGGCGTACGGCGTGGAAGACCGGCACCTCGTGGGGTTTCCACGATGCCTGGAGCGCCGGGCTGGTGGGCCCTTACGTGCTGGTGGTGTGGGTGGGCAACTTCGATGGCCGGCCGAACCCGGCGTTTATCGGCGCCAAGACCGCCGCGCCGCTGTTCTTCCGCATCGCCGACGCCCTGCCCCTGGCCTTGCCCAACGTGATGATCAAACCTGACAAGGCGCCGCCCGGGCTGGTGCGCATCGAGGTCTGTGCGGCGTCCGGCGAATTGCCCAACCGCTGGTGCCCGCAAACCCGCAAGACCTGGTACATCCCCGGCGTCTCACCGATTCGCGTGTCCAACCTGCACCGCCCGGTGCTGATCGACACGCGCACCGGCAAAGCCGCCTGCCCGCCGTTCGAGGCGCAGTACACCCGTGAAGAAGTCTTCGAGTTCTGGCCCAGCGACGTGCAGCGCCTGTACCGCGCCGCCGGCCTGCCCCGGCGCACGCCGCCCAGCGTGATGAAAAACTGCCAGCCCAACCGGATCGGCGACCAGAGCGAAGCGCCACAGATCCGCTCGCCGTTGACCCAGGTGAGCTACCAATTGCGTCTGTCCCAGCCTCAGGAAAGCATCCCGCTAAGTGCCAACGCGGCCAGCGATGCGGCGACGCTGTACTGGTTTGCCGACCAAACGCTGATCGGCCAGGGGCCGCCGCAAGCCACGCAGAACTGGCGGCCGGGCAAGTCGGGGGAGTATCGGTTGCGGGTCAGTGATGACCAGGGGCGCAGCACGAGTCGCGGGCTGCGGGTGGAGTTTGTGCCGTGATCGGCCGGCTACGCGACAACTTCCACGTAGCTGGACTCTCCGCCTCCGGTCGCACCTGACAACCAACCCCAGACAAAAGCCAGGGTGGTACGCCCGGCGTGATCAACGCCTACGGTGCCCCGAGACCAACCCGCCAGCAACTGCCCCTCCGTGGTCAGGCATTGAAAGAGCAGCTCGATGGTGTCCGGGCCGGTTACACGCCCGACCTGCAGGCCGGTGCGAATCCGCCCACCCTGGTAGGTGCTCGAGATAGCGTCGTCTTCGACCAGGTAGTGAAATACCGTGCCGCTGCCGGAGAGTCCCTGGCTGTTGTTCGCTACCGCAAATCGGCGATCGTGCAAACGCTCGCGGATCGGGGAAAAGGCAGTCTGCATGGATATCGCTTCCTTTCGTCGTGGGGATCCGTTTCGGCGTCAGTCGTGAACCATCACTGGCGCTGTGCAACCGCCTGCGTATAGAGCTCGGCGTAGGCCTGGCCCAACCCTTCCGCGGTGAAAACGTCCAGATAGCGTGCGCGCGCAGCCTCGCCGTAGCGCTGTGCCAGCGCGGGATCGTCCCACAGCGTCTGCATCGCCGAACGCAGGGCGCCGGCATCCATTGGCGGCACGACAATACCGGTCGAACCGTGCTGGTTGATGAAGCTGGTGCCTGTACCGATTTCGCAGCAGATCAGCGGCTTGCCGAACATCGCGCCTTCCAGCAGGCCAATGCCGAATGCCTCGGAGCGCAGGTGCGACGGAAAGACCACCGAATAGCAGGCCTGCATCAGGTTGACCTTTTGCTGCTCGTCGACACTGCCAAGGAAGTGCACGTTGGTCAGGTTGGCGCGGGCCGCGATGCGCATCAGTTCCTGCTCCAGCGGGCCGGCACCGACGATCAGCAACGGCCAAGGCGATGCTTTCATGGCGTCCAGCAGGAAGTGCAGGCCCTTGTAGTAGCGCTGCACGCCGACAAACAGGAAAAAGCGCTCGCCGTAACGTCGCCGCAAGTCCAATACCGCCTGCGCGTCTGGCTCTGGATACAGTGACTGGGCCAGGCCGATGGGAATCGACTGTGCCTTGTCCTGATAACGCTGCAGTACGGACGAGCTTTGCAGGTAGTTCGGACTGGTCGCTGCAATCGCATCGACCCGCCCGAGGAAAGCATGCATCAGCGGGCGGTACACCTGAAACAACACCTTCTGGCGCACGATATCGGAGTGGTAGGTCACCACACTGGGTTTACCCAGCCCCTTGGCCAAGTGGACCAGGTCCATGAACGGCCACGGGTAGTGGTAATGGATCACGTCCGCCTGCTCCGCCAGACGGGCAAAATCCGCAAACGCCGACCAGGAGAACCCGGTCCTGGCGAGATTGAGGTTTTGCCTCGACTGGAACATGCGATAGCTGGAAGTTTCCTGGGGCGGCAGCGGATCGTCTGCCAGGGAGAGCACAGTATTCTGATAGCCCTGGGCCGATGTCGCGTGCGTCAGGTGCCGGATGAACATCTCCACGCCCCCGAACTGGTCCGGGCCGAAGGTCTTGTAGAAGTGCAAAACTCTCACGAAAAATGTGCTCCCCGCGACATCAGCCTTGCGCCGACAGTTTGATCCACAGACCGTCGACTTTCTGGATCGGGCACTGCGCGTTGAAATCTTGTGTTTCGGTACGCACGGCCGTCATGGCGTTGGCGTTGCCCTGGACGTTCGTGAACGAGATCAGGCCGCAATCCTTGATGCGTACGACCAGCGGGCTGACGTCCGGGAACACGTTTGTCGCGACGCTGAAGCCTGGGTAACCGCTGATCACTTTGGTCACCTTGCCAATGTTGCGGGCGGCTTCCAGGCGGGTTTCGCCGTCTGGCATCTGAATGAAGCGCAGGTATTGGCCGTCCTGTTGCGGGATCTCGACCGGCACTGGTTTGGCAGCCGCCTGAGGCGCTGGGGCGGTGGGTTTGTCGCAGCCGACGAGGGTCAACAGTACAGCGCCAACGAAGAACATCTTGTTCATGCGGCGATACTCCTAGGGATGATTGGAAAGTAGGGGGTGGGTGGTAATCAGGGTGTGCATTCAGGTACGTCCCGCCTCGCAGAAGCGCCGGTACGCGGTGCGTGCAGCAATGGCCATACGCGGTGAAAACGAGAACAGCAGCAACGACGACACCGACACCAGCCAGCGCCGGCGAAACCAGCAGAATAGGTATTTGTTGAGCAGCAGGTGCAGGTAGCGCCCCGCCTTGTGCCGCTTCGTACGACGGGCGCGCAGGCTGTGCAGGTCAGCGCCAGTCAGGATCGTTTCCGGCGCATAAGGCTCTGTGAGGAACCGCTGCGGCGGCGTCACGCCAAGGCTCTGCCAGTCGTGGACCTCGAAATTGTCCAGCAGCAGGTCTTCCCACGCACAGAACAGGTCGAAGCGGGTGTGCGAAATATGATCAAGGTCCAACGCCTGGCCGCAGGTCTGCAGGAAGCGCAGCAGGATGGCCTGCTCGGGCAACAAGCGAAACGAGGTGTAGCCCTGGAACGTGCCGATCGGATTGATCCGTGGGCCGCCTGCCAGGTAGACAAATTCTGCGGGCAGCGGGCCGATATTCCACAGCCGTCGAAGGTCGTCGGTGCGGCCGAACTGCAACGTATCGCTCAGGTGAAACAGGTAGCAGAGCTTGATCGGATTGCGCAGGAACAGATTCGAAACGCCAATCCTCGCTCCCAGCAGGCTGGAAGGTTGCTCATCGCCCATCAGCGCCAGCAGCGCGTTGCTGCACAGCACATGATCGGTGCGCAGTTTGAGCGAGTACTCGCGCGTGGCCAGGGCCAGGCCATTGGCGACGGTGCTGATGAGCTTGTTGACGTTGTTGATGTTGCCGCTGGCGTCTGCAAAATGCACGGCCGATGCATCGGCCACGCATTGCACGCCGTCGAATGACACTGCGGTGCAGTCGTCCGTGGTCGACAGAATGATCTGCGCCCCCGGCAGGTGCTGGCGCACCGACTCGATTGCCCGCGCTGCGATATCCACCGGCCCGTCCTTCAAGCGGCCCTGGAGAATGACCGTCAGCCTGCTGGCGTCGATGCTCATGCGTGCTTGTTCAACTGGTGGGCCAACATCAGGGCCAAGGCCACGACCGTCACTGTCGGGTTGCGCGATCCGCATCGCGGAAACAGCGAAGACCCGGCGACGTAGACATTGTCGGTGCCGATAACACGGAAGTCCTTGTCCACCACCGCGTTCTCACCCGCGCTCATGTTCAGCATGCCGACCAGGTGATGGGTACCGAAGGCATTTTGGTAATGCGGTTGTTCGGCTTCGCGGACAGGCACCACGCCCAGTGCTTCCATCTTCGCGTAGATCGCGGCGATCACAGCGTCATAACGATGCTTGTTGCCGTGGTAGCCATCGGTATCCATGCGCACGGAACCGCCTTCATAAAACAGCGAGACGTCCCATTGCGGCGGGATTTCCAGGAGGATGTACAGGCTCAGGATGCTGGCCAGGTCTTCGACCGACTCCTGTACCGCCCAGCTGTTCAGCTTTTTCAGGTCCAGGGAGCCGGTCAGGGCAGCATCGCTGGCCGAGGTCATCAGGCCCAGCGTGGTGTACTCGATCCCATCAAGCTCGCCGGACAGCTCCGGAATGACCACTTGCGCGGCGGTGTTGACCTGGAAAAACGGGATTTTCGCCTGCGGCAAGCGACAGGCAAGCTCGGCCACGGCGTGGTCCTGGCAGTAACGCCCGATGAACGCCTGTGGCGTTTCGTCCGGCAGGTTGCTCTTCCACAGCAGTTTCAACGATTCAACGCCGTGCGCCGCAATGACTACGCGATTGAAACGAATGCTCAGAGGCCCCTTGGGGGTATGGCAAATCGCTTCGACGGCTTTGTCGCCTTCGAAACGCAAGTGATCGACCAGCACCTCATTCAGCACTTTGGCGTGGTTGCGGATATGCAACGAGCGGGTCTTGGCGTCCATCGGGCATAGCTCGCAGTCCCCTGCTCCCATGCAGAGGCCTTGCCCATCGAGGTTTTCCACCGACAGGTTATGGGCCTGCGCGCCAATGTAGGCTTGTGGGAAATACGGCGACAAGGCGCGGTTCCAGCGACGCGAGCCTTTGATTTCCGACAGCGGGTTGCGCTCCTCCGGATCACGAGGATCAGCACTGATGCGCAGCAACTGCTCGGCAGTGCGGTAGTAGGGTTGCAGCGTCTGGTAGTCGAAGGGCCAGCGGAATGCGTCGGCCGTCTGGTCGAATACCGCCTCTGAAAGTCGGAAGCTCAAGCCACCCCAGTGGTTGGAACAGCCGCCATCCACGAGGATGTAGTCGGAGGCGCAATCGTCTGGCAGCTCCTCGGGCACATTGAAGGCGTGCACGGACTCATAAGAGCGGCGGATCAGTGCATCGTGGCGGTCTGCTTTTTCCATCTCGTTGAAGCGTGCACGTCGCTCGAAGATGTTGAACTTCTCGCCACGGTCAACAATAAGGCAGGGGCCCTTCAAGGCATGGGCAACCGTACGTCCGGCAAAACCGTTGCCGATAATCAGCGTTTCAACAAACATTAGCCTGTAACTCTGTAAAAACCGGGCGTCCCCAACGTACGGGTCTTGGGCGCTACCACGAACAACGAACGGTTATGGTTGACCAAGTGGTAAAGGAGGGCCTCACGGTCTTCATCCTTGAGATTGCGCGAGTAAAGCTTTATCAGCAGGTCGGGGGGCAGGTGGCGAAACTTCACGTGTGAGTTGCCTTCCTGCAGCGCGCGAAAATCCAGGGGCGGCCCCATCGACTGCCGCCCCAGCCAGCCGCCCAGCGCAATGCCACCGGCGAACACACCAAGCCCTGCAACGAACTGTCTACGCTTCATCGGCTCACGTTCTCACGCGGACGATCCGCTGATAGAAAAAGCGCACCAGCTGACGCAACCTCGACACCGGCCATGCGATCAAGGGCGAGCTGAGCAGGGCTTTTTCCAGCAGGGTGGAGAGCAGGAACATCTGGAAGCGGTTTGCGTCCGCCGCCGAGCCCGCATTGCTTGCCGTGCTGTTGAACACGTTGTTGGCACTGCGCGCCATGTAGCCGAGTTTCAGGCGCGGCATCAGCAACACGATGTTCTTGTCACGCAGGCCTTTGAACAGAAAGGTGAACGAGGCCAGCTTGCGGACAAAATCCATCGTGACCTGATCCTGGTGCAAGCCAAAGTCGATCAGCAGCCAGGACTCGGACGCCGTGCTCAATTTTGAGCCGATCACATTGGCGTCGGCAATGAACTCGCCGTTGTTGACACTGCCCTTGTCATGCAGGAAATCATCCAGCTGAAAGGTTGTGAACGTTGGCACAGGCTGCGCTTGCGGCACCGACCATGTGCACTCATCGATCACCACGACCTGGGTGAGCAATGAGGGTTGCAGTTCAACCTGCGACAGAAAGGCCGCCAGTTCGGCCTGCTTGCCCTGTGCCGCATCCTGGGAAATCAGAAAGATGTTCATTTCCTGCGCTCCACATAGCTATCGAAAGGCGTGGAGTTGTGGATCGCCCGCACACAATCGCGAAAACTCGAGAAATAGAAGACTTCGCCGTTTCGACGGTACAGCTTGAGCGCCGACAGCAAGGTGCCAGGCAACGCCAGGACGCGAGGATGGAAGTACTCGTCCAGGCCTTTGTAGAACCAGCTTTGCAGTGGACGCTGGCGCAGCATGTTGCGGAACTCGGAGCTGCCAAAGACCAGGTTGCGCTTCGCTTCGCGAGGGTTGCTCATGAACTCCAGGGCAATCGACTCGATGATGGTGTTCGGCAGTTGATCCAGAAGCACCCACTTCTCAAAGTCGCGGATGAAGGCCATCACGGATTCCAGGTCATTGCCGAAACCACAGCCTTGCACCACCTCGTCTACCAGCCTCAGCCACGCGCGCGAGCTGATGGTCTTCACGCCGGTAGGAATATGCGGGAGCGTATCGCCAACCGCGTACTTGTTGGCAAAGCGTTGCAGGCGGATAAGCGCCTCGTCCGCCGACATGCGGATCAGCGGCTTCTTGCGCAGCAACGAAAACTGCGAAGGCCCTGTATGGCCGAAACGACCGCTGTGCAACTGGACTGGCGACCCGGTGCCGAGCAGTGCCCGGGACGTCACCGATTGGGCCACGCCATAGGGGTTGACCCGCGAAGGCACACCACCCTTGGACGCACGAATGCCGTGCTCGATGTCCTCGAACTCGGCCCACAGCAGGGACTCGTCGAGGGGGAACGCCTGCCACACTTCCTTGCGGCAGATGTACATGCTGCCGGTGGGGTAGCTGGCGTCTTTGGCGTAACGCATGGGGCTGGCAAAGCAGAACCCGGTTCGTTCGACTTCTGCAAACAGCGCAGACGCGATACTGACTACGGTGTTGTCGCTGCGGTGCATGCCCTTCATGCCCTCGGCAATCACCCCCATCGCCATGCCGTAGTCCGAATAGCGGCGCGGCCCGAAGTTGCGCACGTTGTCGAAGAACAGGCTTTGCAGGGTCATCAACGGGTAGCGCGGGCCGAAACGGCGGACCATTTCACCGAAATGCGCGGGCAGGAACACCCGGTCATGCAGGATGACCAGGTTGTTGTAGCGCGCTTCATCGGCGATGCGATTCTTCTTCTTGCAGATCTGCACGGGCGGCGCGGTGATGTCTTCACCGACGATGCGCACCTGGTCGAAGTAGCGGAAATTCTTGCCTGGCGTGCCGCACAGCAGGATTTCCTTGTTGGGGATATCCAGCTCGAGGATGCGCTGCACCACGGCATTGAGCACCGTGGCATCTTCGGGACCCACCGGGATGCCGAACGTCCAGCTGTCCAGGTCATCGTCGGTTTGCGCCGGCAGCACGGCGGCCTTGCGGTACACCACGCGGTTGGCACTGCGTTCTTCGCACACCAGGGCCGTGTTGAAGTAGGCACGGTCCAGGTAGCTTTCTACGGCGGAGTCTTCAATGACGGTGAGTGTTTCGCCCACGGCCAGAAAATGCGCAGCGTCCCACAGCAGCAACGGGCTCAGCTGCGAGTCGCTTTGCACACCGTAAAAACAGTACGAGCCAGGACCATAGATATCCAGCGGTCGTTTGGCTGCATGCAGCCCTTTGACCGTGGTATCAGGGACACCTTGCTTGAAGCGACGGAAGGAAAACAGCGTCTGGCTGCCTTGCGTCACGCTCAGGTCTGCCGGGATCGGGCGCAATTGCTTGGGCCCGAGGTAGCCCAGTTTTGGATCGTGTTGCAGCTCTATCGTTTTCATTCTTCTACGACATATTTGTCATTCAACGCGCCGGGCACCTTGACCACAACGGTCACTGCATCGCTGAGTGCCTTGAAGGCCGTGATGTCGCCTGGTTCGAGCACGACGATGTCGCCGGCGCCCCAGGTCTTGCCACACATCTCGACTTCGCCGGACAGGATCAGCGTCACTTCCGTGGCGATCTTGTGATAGTGAGCCGCCTCGGCATCACCCGCCGCGTACGGCTTGACGGCCACTTCACAGGCTTGTGTGCTGAACGCAGTCGGCGTGAAACCACCGACAAACCAGCCCTTGACCATGTCTTTCAGATTGGCGGTGTTCATCGTGGGCCTACATTCTCGAACGCGTGCAACTGGTGATGGCTCTTGAGCGGGTGGTACTGGCTCGGGTCCACACGGTGGGTGCCGATTTTCTTGTGCAGCAGCACCAGTTCGTTGAGCGCCGGCGCAATGTAGAACGCATCGTTGACCTTGAAGTCCTTGCGGATCATTTCCTTCACGGCCTCGACAAACACACTGCCCTTGGCAAACCAGTACAGACCGGCCACGGCGTGGTTGCTGATCGGGTTCTTCTCGGCAGCCTCGACCACATACCCCTGCGGGTTCTTGCGTACGAACGAGTAGCGCGGGTGCAGCGACTTGAATACCACGACGCCGGCATCGCATTCGTCGCGACGGAAGTCTTCGACGATATTGCCCAGCGGCGCATCGAGCAGTTCGTTGCAGCTGAGGATCAGCAGTTCATCGTCGTTGTCGATGCTCTCGGCGGCCAACAGCGCGGTGCAGGCAGCGCCCATGGTCAAGGTGTGTACCGCGTGAATAGAGGCGATCGGACTCATCTGCTGCAACATGTTGCGCAGGTGGTACTTGGCGACGTCAGCCTTGGGCAGCATGCAGGAGATGCTGGCCGGGTTGAGCTCCAGGCACTTTTCGACCAGGTCCTGGATCAACGGAATGCCATCGCGTTCGGTCAGGTAGCCTGGGTAGTTGCTTTCGGATATGACCGAAGTGGTATCGCCACCGGCGAGCAGTATGATGTTCAACTTGCGCACAACATTTCCTCCAGCTCTGGAGCCTTGGCGTTGATCTGTTCGATCCGGGCAGTGATGTTGTCCAGGTTCACATCGGCGACATCCTCGACCACCAGCACGTGAGCGCCGGAAGCACGGGCGGCACGGATGCCGTTCTCGTTGTCTTCCACGATCAGGCACTCTTCAGGCAACAGCCCGAAGGACTCGATGGCCTTGATGTAGATATCGGGTGCAGGCTTGGCGTTGGGCACGTCTTCGTTGGAAAACTTGCGGTCCAGGTACTGATCCAGGCGCGACTTTTCCATCATCACTTCGACGGTGTTGCGGATCGAGTTGGACGCCACGGCCAGCTTGTAGCCCTGGCTCTTGAGCGACGACAGCGCGTACTGGTGAACGAAGGTTGGCTTGCACTGGGCGTAGACGATTTCCATCGTGTACATCTGCTTCATCTCGTTGATGAACTGGTGCAGTTCCACCGGCAAGTCACGCTCGACGCTGAGGATGTCCAGCTTGCGCGAGGTTGGCAGACCATCGTAGGTGGTCAGGTGTTCATGGCGGCTGATGGTGTGGCCGAACAGGTTCAGCGCCTTGTTCAGCGCTTCGTAGTGCCAATCTTTCGCTTCGATCAGCACACCATCCATGTCGAAAATCACGGCTTTAATCATGATGTCATTCCTTGAAGAAAGAGCGAGCTGCTTCGGGCAGGTCGGTGCATAACGTCAGGTTGTCGGCGCCCTGGAATTGGGCGAGGAGTCGCCACAAGGACATGTGTTCGCGGCCGTGCAGTTCCGAGGACACTACACATACCTGCTTGCCCTGGCCCAGCAGGTCGGCAAGCTGGGCGGACGAGTACCACTCGGCACCGAAGCTATCCAGCCAGATACCGTCAGCCTCGTTCAGCCACGCGGGTACGGGCTCGACCTCACTCTGGCGGGTATAGCTGCTTACACCGCTGGCGAGGTAGCTGCGCATATCGGGTACAGCCATGTCGAAGACAAACCAGTTGCTGTGGCCATGCGCTTCGAACGCCGCCTTCAGCGGAGCACAAAGACCATCGGCCTTGATGTTCATCGCCAAAGGCAAGTTGCGCCCAGCCATGATCGCCAGCAGTTCGTCCAGCGACATTTCGCTGCCGTCAGGCATATCGTGGGAAATAACCAGACGCCCGCCGATGTCGCGTACGTCGGTTTCCGTGCCGAAGCCCAGGTCGAATGAGCGCTCGAAGGCAACTCGCTGGTTACGCTCGGGCTTTTGCAGCCAGTAGCCGCGGTGACTGATGATCTGCATGATCGATCAGCGCCCTGCACACGCTGCGCGGCTGACCGGCAGATCGAGGAACAGGTTCAAGTCCGCCGGGATACCCAGGCCATACATGCCTGCGCCTTCCGAACCGACGTTGTAATGGATGACCAGGGCCTGATCTTCGATCATCTCGTTGTAGGCCGGCGCAACGTAGAACTCGCCATTGACCCGCAGGTCTTTGTCGAACATCGCTTCGATGGCGGCGATCAACTGGCGACCGCTGCGGAAGTTGTAGATACCCACCGTGGCCTCATCGGAAATCACTTCCTTTTCAACCACCGAGTTGATGCGCCCGTCATCGGCGAAACCGACAAAGGACCACTTCGGGTCGTTCGCCTTCATGGTCATGATCAGGCCGTCGGCATCCTGTGCCTGCATGGCACTCAGGTAGTCGTTGATGTCGACGTCAACGTATTGATCGCTGTTGGCGATCATCACCGGATGATCGGAGTCGATCAGATCCTTGGCCGCATACACGGTGCACGCTGCACCTTCTGTGACACCGTTCAACTCGACAATGGCGCAACCTGGCGCCCAGGCCTGCAGCTTGTCTTTCAGGCCGTAAGCCTCAACGTGCGCCGCCTGGCAGATAAAGATGAAGCGGTGCTCGCAGGCGGGGGTGAGGTTGTCGATGACCACTTTGATCATCGGCACCGAGTGCACAGGGATCAGCGGTTTCGGATCGGCGTAGCCTGCCACTGCGAAGCGGCTGCCGGCACCGGCCATGGGAACGACTATGTTAAGCATTTGAACTCCTTTACCTACGTACTAGGTACTCTTCATACGCATCAATGACTTCACTGGCCGGGCCAATCATTTGTACCCGTCCGTCCTTGAGCCAGCACACGCGGTTGCATAGCTCCCTGACTCGTTGTGAGTCGTGCGAGACAAATACGACAGTCTGGTTACCCATCATCATTTCTCGCATGGTGGCTTCGGCCTTCTCACGAAAGTGGCCGTCGCCGACACTGAGCACTTCATCCAACAGGATCACATCAGGTCGTGAGTACTTGGAGATGGCAAAGCCGAGGCGCGCCTTCATTCCGGTGGAATAGCTGCGCACGGGCACTGCGGCGCTGGCCTGGAGTTCGGCGTAGTCGAGAATCTCGTCGCTCAATTCGCGCATGCGCTTGCGGCTCATGCCCATGAGCATGCCGCTGAGGACAATATTGTCGCGGGCGTCGAGGTTTTCATCGAAACCCAGCTGCAGATTGAGCAGTGAGACGCTGGATACCGACTGGGTCAGGCTGCCACGGGTGGGCTGGTAGATCCCCGCCAGTACCTTGAGCAAGGTGCTCTTGCCGGCGCCGTTGCTGCCGACTATTCCGAACGTATCGCCACGGGCGATCGAAAAAGACAGATCGTGCAATACCGTGGTGGAGGCACGCGACAGCAAGCGCAGACCATTACGGAAGGTCAGCGACAGTGATTTGATTGTCATGGCTGCAGGCATCGTCATTTGCTCAGCGCCATGGCATAGGCGTTCTTGTTCCGGGACAGGAACAGGACGGCCAGAATCAACAACACCAGTGCACCGCCGGCCAGGGTCAGCAGGTCAGCCAGTACCGGGGCACGCCCGTACATCAACACATCGCGGTACATTGAAATCAATGCGGCCAACGGGTTGATATCAAGCAGGAAACCCAGCTCGGCAGGGATGTTGGCTTTTGCATAGAACACGCCAGAGGCAAACATCAAAAACTGCAAGCCGGTGGAAATCAGGATGCGCAGGTCCGGCATGAATGGAATCAGCCCGGCAACGAATACACCCACCGCAGCGGTAATAATCAACTGCACGAAGGCGATCAGCGGGACGTACAACCAAAGCCAGCTGGGCGTATTACCCAGGGCACACAGAAGCAACAGCAACAAGACAACGACCAGTGACTCTTTCACCAGGTCCTTGAATATTGATGTCATCGGGAAGATCAGAGGGTCAACCTTGCAATGCTCGAGAATGTGCTTTTTCTCGTAAATTGCATCGGTGCAATTCATCACGCTCTTGTTGAACCAGGTCCAGAACGTGACGCCGATAATCAGGAAAACTGCAAAGTTTTCGACCTGAATACGCAGCAAATGACCAAATACGCTGTAGTAGATGCCGAGCAGGAGCATCGGTTCAAGCACCCACCAGGCAAGGCCCAGCCGGGTTCGTGTCGATTCTGATTTAAGCCCTAGCCGGGCACGTTCCATCGCCACTTGAAGTGTCGACCAAACGTTCAGACTTCCGTGTCGCCAACGCATCACACAGCCTCAGCAAAAAAAACAATCGAGAAGTCTATAGGAATAATGGCATTTAGCCCAGCAATCAATACCCTTTTCATACAAAAAAGTTCAATTTTTCAGACGAACGTTACTTGCGCCCACGACACAACGCCGCCATTGCGACGCTGGCGAATCCTGAGGATCGGGCTGAAAAAAGGAGGGCGATGGGAGCGATAGAGGCCCGCACGTCGGCGGGCCTCCAGGTGACGGTCTGTTACTCCACCGTTACCGACTTCGCCAGGTTGCGCGGCTGGTCAACGTCAGTGCCCTTGAGCACGGCAACGTAGTACGACAGCAGTTGCAGCGGGATGGTGTAGAGGATCGGCGAGAGGATGTCGTTGATGTGCGGCATGTTGATGACGTGGGTGCCTTCGCCGTTGGTCATGCCGGCTTTTTCGTCGGCGAACACCACCAGTTGGCCGCCACGGGCGCGCACTTCCTGGAGGTTGGACTTGAGCTTCTCCAGCAGTTCGTTGTTGGGCGCGACGGTAACCACGGGCATGTCGTCATCCACCAGGGCCAGTGGGCCGTGTTTCAGCTCGCCGGCCGGGTAGGCCTCGGCGTGGATGTACGAAATTTCCTTGAGTTTAAGGGCGCCTTCCATTGCTACCGGGTATTGCGCGCCACGGCCGAGGAACAGGGTGTGGTTCTTGTCGGCAAACAGCTCGGCGACTTTTTCCACGGTGCTGTCCATGGCCAGGGCTTCGCCGAGGCGGGTTGGCAGGCGGCGCAATTCTTCGACCAGGGTGGCTTCGACGCCTTCGCCGAGGGTGCCGCGCACTTGGCCGAGGGACAGGGTCAGCAACAGCAAGCCAACAAGCTGGGTGGTGAAGGCTTTGGTCGAGGCCACGCCGATTTCGCGGCCGGCCTGGGTCAGCAGGGTCAGGTCGGATTCACGCACCAGGGAGCTGATGCTCACGTTGCAGATCGCCAGGCTGGCGAGGAAGCCCAGTTCCTTGGCGTTACGCAGGGCGGCCAGGGTGTCGGCGGTTTCGCCGGACTGGGAGATCGTCACGAACAGGGTGTCGGGCTGCACCACCACCTTGCGGTAGCGGAACTCGCTGGCGACTTCGACCTGGCACGGGATGCCGGCCAGTTCTTCCAGCCAGTAACGCGCGACCATGCCGGCGTGGTAGCTGGTGCCACAGGCGACGATCTGCACATTGCGCACGTTGGCGAACAGCTCGGCGGCTTGTGGGCCGAAGGCGTTGACCAGCACTTGGCTTTGGCTCAAGCGGCCTTCCAGGGTGCGTTGCACCACAGCCGGTTGCTCGTGGATTTCCTTGAGCATGAAGTGACGGTATTCGCCCTTGTCGGCCGCTTCGGCACCGTCGCGGTATTGCACGGCTTCGCGCTCGACGGACTGGCCATTTACGTCCCAGATCTGCACGCTTTCACGGCGGATGTCGGCAATATCGCCTTCTTCCAGGTACATGAAGCGGTCGGTGACCTGACGCAGGGCCAGTTGGTCGGAGGCGAGGAAGTTTTCCCCCAGGCCCAGGCCAATCACCAGCGGGCTGCCACTGCGGGCGGCGACCACGCGGTCGGGTTGGCTGGCGCTGACCACGGCCAGGCCGTAGGCGCCGTGCAGTTCCTTGACCGTGGCCTTGAGGGCGGTGGTCAGGTCGCTGTGGTCCTTGAGCTTGTGGTTGAGCAGGTGGGCGATGACTTCGGTGTCGGTGTCCGAGGTGAACACGTAGCCCAGGCCCTTGAGTTGTTCGCGCAGCACTTCGTGGTTTTCGATGATGCCGTTGTGCACCACCGCCAGGTCGCCGGAGAAGTGTGGATGGGCGTTACGCTCGCATGGCGCGCCATGGGTGGCCCAGCGGGTGTGGGCAATACCCAGGCGACCGACCAGCGGCTCGCCGGCCAGGGCCTGTTCCAACTCACTGACCTTGCCCGGACGGCGCACGCGCTCCAGCTTGCCGGCATTGGTGAAGACCGCCACACCGGCGCTGTCGTAGCCACGGTATTCCAGGCGCTTGAGGCCTTCGAGCAAAATGGCGGTTACATTACGTTCGGCGACTGCGCCAACAATTCCACACATGATGTTTCTCCTAGATGATTGCCGCGCATATCAGCGTAATGCCGCGGGCTTGGATCTGGTCGCGGGCCTCAAGCGGCAGGCGATCATCGGTAATAAGGGTATGGACGCTGCTCCAGGGCAGTTCCAGGTTGGGAATCTTGCGGCCGATCTTGTCGGATTCGACCATCACCACCACTTCCCGGGCGACCTCGGCCATGACACGGCTCAGGCCCAGCAGTTCGTTGAAGGTGGTGGTGCCACGCTGCAGGTCGATGCCATCAGCACCGATAAACAGCTGATCAAAGTCATAGGACCGTAGCACTTGCTCGGCGACCTGGCCTTGGAACGAATCCGAGTGCGGGTCCCAGGTGCCGCCGGTCATCAACAGCACCGGTTCGTGTTCCAGTTCGCTCAAGGCGCTGGCCACGTGCAGGGAATTGGTCATCACCACCAGGCCGGGCTGGTGGCCCAGTTCGGGGATCATGGCGGCGGTGGTGCTGCCGCTGTCGATGATGATGCGCGCGTGCTCGCGCAGGCGCAGCACGGCAGCACGGGCGATGGCGCGCTTGTACACCGAGATGGGCTGGGCGGCATCGCCGACCAATTCCTGGGGCATGGTGATGGCGCCACCGTAGCGACGCAGCAGCAGGCCGTTGCTTTCGAGGGCGGCGAGGTCCTTGCGGATGGTCACTTCCGAGGTTTCGAAATGCTTGGCCAATTCGTCCACGCTGACTTCGCCCTGTTCATTGAGCAAGGCCAGGATGTTGTGGCGGCGTTGGGGTGTATTTCGTTTCGACATGGCAGTGATAAGTTTCGTTTCGAAAGATAACGAAGGCAATCAAAACCTATTGGCGAAAGATCGTCAAGCGGGGCTGAGTAGATTTCTCGAAAAATCCCCAATCAAATGTGGGAGCTGGCTTGCCTGCGATAGCGGTGTATCAGCTTGCACATCAGTGACTGATAGATCGCTATCGCAGGCAAGCCAGCTCCCACAGGGGATTATCGCGTTGTGTGGATAACTCAGCTCTTCTTGATTTTGACCGGGCGCTTCCAGCCGTCGATGTTGCGCTGGCGGGCGCGGGCCACGCCGAGCTGCAAGTTATCCACATCCTGGTTGATGGTGGAGCCCGCCGCTGTGGTGGCGCCATCGCCCACCTTCACCGGGGCCACCAGCGAATTGTTGGAGCCGATGAACACGTCTTCGCCCAACACGGTGACGTGCTTGTTGGCGCCATCGTAGTTGCAGGTGATGGTGCCGGCACCGATGTTGGTGCGCGCGCCGATGACCGCATCGCCCAGGTAAGTCAGGTGGCCGGCCTTGGCGCCTTCACCCAGGTGGGCGTTTTTCAGTTCGACAAAGTTACCCACATGGGCCTTGGCTTCCAGCACGCTGCCAGGACGCAAACGCGCGAACGGGCCAGCATCGCTGCCCTCGCCCATCACCGCGCCTTCCAGGTGGCTGTTGGCCTTGACCACCACGCCTTTGCGCAGGGTGCTGTCCTTGATCACACAGTTCGGGCCGATCACCACGTCGTCTTCGATGATCACGCGGCCTTCGAGGATCACGTTGATGTCGATCAGCACGTCGCGGCCTACAGTCACTTCGCCACGCACGTCGAAACGCGCCGGGTCGCGCAGGGTCACGCCCTGGGCCATCAGGCGGCGGCCTTCACGCAGTTGGTAGTGACGCTCCAGTTCGGCAAGCTGCTTGCGGTCGTTGGCGCCCTGCACTTCCATGGGGTCGAGGGGCTGCTCGGTGGCGACCAGCAGGCCATCACTTACAGCCATCTCGATGACGTCGGTGAGGTAGTACTCGCCCTGTGCATTGTTGTTGGACAGGCGGCTCATCCAGTCGGCGAGCTTGTTGGCTGGCACCGCCATGATGCCGGTATTGCCTTCGGTGATGGCGCGCTGGGCTTCGCTGGCGTCTTTATGCTCGACGATGGCCGCGACCTTGCCGTCGGCGTTGCGCACGATACGGCCATAGCCGGTGGGATCATCCAGCTCGACGGTGAGCAGGCCCATCTGGCCTGTCACCACGTGCTTGAGCAGGCGTTGCAGGGTTTCCACTTCGATCAGCGGCACGTCACCGTAGAGGATCAGCACGGTGTCGGCGGTAATGAATGGCACGGCTTGCGCGGTGGCGTGGCCGGTACCGAGTTGCTGGTCTTGCAATACGAAATTCAGGTCGTCCGCGGCCAGGCGTTCGCGCACCACCTCGGCACCGTGGCCGATCACCACGTGAATGCGCTGCGGATCGAGCTGCCGGGCGCTGTGGATAACATGGCCAAGCATGGAGTTGCCGGCAACCGGATGCAACACCTTGGGCAGGGCCGAACGCATGCGGGTGCCTTGGCCTGCGGCGAGAATGACGATTTCAAGAGACATGAATGGCTACCAATCCTGGGCGGTCCGACGTCAGACCAGAGAAGTGTATTGCTGAAAAAGAAAAAGGGTAGCCGAGGCTACCCTTTTTAATCAATCGCACATGAAACAAGACGGCGTGGCCGCTTACTTCTTGCGGATCTGCTGGAGCGTGCGCAGCTGGGCTGCAGCCTCGGCCAGACGTACAGCAGCAGCGCTGTAGTCGAAGTCCGCGCCCTTTTCGTTCAGGGCCTTCTCGGCAGCCTTGACGGCTTCCTGAGCGGAGGCTTCATCCAGGTCGCCAGCACGTTGCACGGTGTCGGCAAGTACCTTGACCATGTTCGGCTGAACCTCAAGGAAACCACCGGAGATGTAAAACACCTCCTTTTCCCCGCCTTGCTTGGTCAGAGTGATCGGACCCGGCTTCAAGCTGGTGATCAACGGCGCGTGACCCATGGCAATACCCAGGTCACCGAGTTCGCCGTGTGCAATCACCATCTCTACCAGACCGGAGAAGATTTCCCCTTCCGCGCTGACGATATCGCAATGGACTGTCATAGCCATCTGATTGCCTCAACCTGATGAGCGCCCGTTTCCGGGCGCTTGGATTACAGTTTCTTGGCTTTCTCGATCGCTTCTTCGATGCCGCCAACCATGTAGAACGCTTGTTCTGGCAGGTGGTCGTAGTCACCGTTGAGGATGCCTTTGAAGCCAGCAATGGTGTCTTTCAGGGAAACGTATTTACCCGAGGCACCGGTGAAGACTTCAGCCACGAAGAACGGCTGCGACAAGAAACGCTGGATCTTACGAGCACGGTTTACCAACTGCTTGTCGGCTTCCGACAGCTCGTCCATACCCAGGATCGCAATGATGTCCTTCAGTTCTTTGTAACGCTGCAGCACGTACTGAACGCCGCGAGCGGTGTCGTAGTGCTCCTGGCCGATCACGTTCGGGTCCAGCTGGCGCGAAGTCGAGTCGAGTGGATCGACCGCTGGGTAGATACCCAGGGAAGCGATGTCACGGGACAGAACGACGGTGGCGTCCAAGTGGGCGAAGGTGGTCGCTGGCGACGGGTCAGTCAAGTCATCCGCAGGTACGTATACCGCTTGGATCGAAGTGATCGAACCTTCTTTGGTCGAAGTGATACGTTCTTGCAGAACGCCCATCTCTTCGGCCAGGGTCGGCTGGTAACCTACTGCGGAAGGCATACGGCCCAGCAGTGCGGATACTTCAGTACCGGCCAGGGTGTAACGGTAGATGTTGTCGACGAACAGCAGAACGTCGTTACCTTCGTCACGGAACTTCTCGGCCATGGTCAGGCCAGTCAGTGCTACGCGCAGACGGTTACCCGGCGGCTCGTTCATCTGACCGTAAACCAGTGCCACTTTGTCCAGAACGTTGGAGTCCTTCATCTCGTGGTAGAAGTCGTTACCCTCACGGGTACGCTCGCCCACACCGGCGAACACGGAATAACCGCTGTGCTCGATGGCGATGTTACGGATCAGTTCCATCATGTTTACGGTCTTGCCTACACCGGCACCACCGAACAGACCGACTTTACCGCCTTTGGCGAACGGGCAAACCAGGTCGATAACCTTGATGCCGGTTTCCAGCAGGTCGTTGCCGCCAGCTTGTTCCGCGAACGAAGGTGCTGGACGGTGAATGCCCCAACGCTCTTCGGTGTCGATCGGACCAGCTTCGTCAATCGGGTTGCCCAGTACGTCCATGATCCGGCCCAGGGTCGCTTTACCGACCGGTACGGAGATGGCTGCGCCAGAGTCGACAACGTCCAGACCGCGCTTCAAGCCTTCGGTGGAACCCATCGCAATGGTACGAACTACGCCGTCGCCCAGCTGTTGCTGAACTTCCAGAGTAGTGTCCGCGCCTTGTACTTTCAGCGCGTTGTAGATGCTCGGTACGCTGTCGCGTGGAAATTCCACGTCGATAACGGCGCCGATGATTTGAACGATACGTCCGCTACTCATAGCTGGATCCTCTGAATATTTGAACCGTTAAACCGCGGCAGCGCCGCCGACGATTTCCGAGATCTCTTGGGTGATCGCAGCCTGACGCGCCTTGTTGTAGATCAGCTGCAAATCGCTGATCAGATCACCGGCGTTATCGGTAGCGTTTTTCATCGCGATCATCCGCGCCGCTTGTTCAGCTGCGTTGTTCTCGACCACCGCCTGGTACACCTGCGACTCCACGTAGCGCACCATCAAGCCGTCAAGCAGCTCTTTGGCGTCTGGTTCGTAGAGGTAGTCCCAGTGGTGCTTGAGTTCCTGATCCGGAGTCGCCACCAGTGGAATCAATTGCTCCACGGTTGGCTGCTGGGTCATGGTGTTGATGAACTTGTTGGATACCACGGAGAGGCGGTCAATCCGGCCTTCCAGGTATGCATCCAGCATCACCTTCACACTGCCGATCAAATCATTGATCGACGGCTCTTCACCCAGGTGGCTGATAGCTGCTACGACGTTGCCGCCGAAGTTACGGAAAAAGGCCGCACCCTTGCTACCAACTACACACAGATCGATCTCGACGCCGTTTTCGCGGTTTACCGCCATGTCCTTGACCAGGGCCTTGAACAGGTTGGTATTCAAACCACCGCACAAACCACGGTCACTGCTCACAACCACATAACCCACACGCTTAACTTCGCGGTCGATCATGAATGGGTGGCGGTATTCCGGGTTGGCGTTGGCCAGATGCCCAATTACCTGGCGGATACGCTCCGCATAAGGACGGCTAGCAGCCATGCGCATTTGTGCCTTGCGCATTTTGCTGACCGCCACTTTTTCCATGGCGCTGGTAATTTTTTGCGTGCTTTTGATGCTCGCAATCTTACTGCGAATCTCTTTTGCGCCTGCCATGTAACACCTATCAGGTTAGCAAGCGGGAGCCTTGCGGCTCCCGCTGCGGCTTACCAGGTTTGGGTGGCCTTGAACTTCTCGATACCGGCTTTCAGGCCAGCGTCGATTTCGTCATTGAAGTCACCCTTCACGTTGATCTTGGCCAACAAGTCGGCGTGATCGCGGTTGAAGTAAGCAATCAGCGCTTGTTCAAAGCTGCCAACCTTGGCGATTTCGACGTCAGTCAGGAACCCACGCTCAGCGGCATACAGCGACAACGCCATGTCAGCGATCGACATTGGGGCGTATTGCTTCTGCTTCATCAGCTCGGTAACGCGCTGACCATGCTCAAGTTGCTTACGGGTCGCTTCGTCCAGGTCAGAAGCGAACTGGGCGAATGCCGCCAGTTCACGGTACTGAGCCAGAGCGGTACGGATACCACCGGAGAGCTTCTTGATGATCTTGGTCTGAGCGGCACCACCCACACGGGATACCGAAACACCGGCGTTCACTGCAGGGCGGATGCCCGAGTTGAACATGGCCGATTCCAGGAAGATCTGACCGTCGGTGATGGAAATCACGTTGGTCGGAACGAACGCGGAAACGTCGCCAGCCTGGGTTTCGATGATCGGCAGTGCGGTCAGGGAACCGGTTTTGCCGGTCACTGCGCCGTTGGTGAACTTCTCTACGTACTCTTCCGAAACGCGGGATGCGCGCTCCAGCAGACGGGAGTGGAGATAGAACACGTCGCCTGGGTAGGCTTCACGGCCTGGTGGACGGCGCAGCAGCAGGGAAATCTGGCGGTAAGCCACTGCTTGCTTGGACAGATCGTCATAAACGATCAGCGCGTCTTCACCGCGGTCGCGGAAGAATTCACCCATGGTGCAACCGGCATACGGAGCCAGGTATTGCAGCGCAGGAGATTCCGAAGCACTGGCCGCCACGATGATCGTGTTTTTCAGTGCGCCGTTCTCTTCCAGCTTGCGAACCACGTTGGCGATGGTCGATTGCTTCTGACCAATAGCTACGTAGACGCAGAAAATGCCGCTGTCTTTCTGGTTGATGATCGCGTCGATGGCCAGAGCGGTTTTACCGATCTGACGGTCACCGATGATCAGCTCACGCTGGCCACGGCCGACAGGGATCATGGCATCGACAGCCTTGTAGCCAGTCTGTACAGGCTGGTCTACCGACTTACGCCAGATCACGCCTGGAGCAACTTTCTCGACCGCGTCGGTCTCGGTGTTGCCCAGTGGACCTTTACCGTCAACAGGGTTACCCAGTGCGTCGACTACGCGACCCAGCAGTTCCTTACCAACCGGAACTTCCAGGATACGGCCAGTGCACTTGGCGCTCATGCCTTCAGCCAGGGACTGGTATGCGCCGAGAATAACGGCACCTACGGAGTCCTGCTCCAGGTTGAGAGCCATACCGAAGACGCCGCCCGGAAACTCGATCATCTCGCCGGACATTACGTCGGCCAGACCGTGAATCCGCACGATACCGTCAGATACGCTGACGACAGTGCCTTCGTTACGGGCTTGGGAGGTCACATCGAGCTTGTCGATGCGGCCCTTGATAATTTCACTTATTTCGGAAGGATTGAGTTGCTGCATTGCTCTGCTGCCCCTTCAAACTCAAGATTTCAATGCTTCGGCAAGATTCGCGAGTTTGCCGCGAATCGAGCCATCGATAACCAGGTCGCCGGCGCGAATGACAATGCCCCCAATGAGGGATTTGTCTTCCGCAACTTGCAGGCGCACTTCCCGGTCGAGTCGTGCACTGAGAACCTTGGCGAGTTTGTCTTGCTGTTCTTGGTTCAATGCGAAAGCACTGGTCACTTCAACGTCTACCGATTTCTCTTGCTCGGCCTTGTACAGGTCGAACAGAGCGGCAATCTCCGGCAGAAGCAGGAGACGGTCGTTTTCGGCAACGACGTGCAAGAAGTTCTGCACTTTCACATCAAACTTGTCGCCGCACACTTCAATAAAAGTGGCGGCCTTGTCTGCGCTCGTCAGTCGCGGGGCCTTGAGCACGCGCTGCATGGTGTCGTCTTGCGACACTGCTGCAGCCAGGCCGAGCATGGCTGACCAAGAGGCCAGCTGCTGGTGGGCCTGGGCGTGCTCGAAGGCTGCCTTAGCGTAAGGTCGGGCCAACGTGGTCAATTCTGCCATGATCGCCCTCGCTTAAATTTCAGCAGCCAGTTTGTTAACCAGCTCCGCGTGCGCGTTTTGATCGATTGTGGCACCCAGGATCTTCTCAGCACCGCCAACGGCCAGGGCACCCAGTTGGGCACGCAGCGCGTCTTTGACACTGTTCAGTTCCTGCTCGATCTCGGCCTGAGCCTGAACCTTCACACGGTCAGCGTCGATACGGGCTTTTTCAACAGCCTCTTCAACGATCTGGTTACCGCGTTTCTTGGCTTGCTCAATGATTTCGGCTGCTTGAGCTTTCGCTTCGCGCAGTTGCTGACCCGCTTTATCTTGGGCCAACTCCAGGTCGCGAGCTGCTCGTGCTGCAGCGTCCAGTCCATCCGCAATCTTCTTCTGACGTTCGTGCAGAGCTGCGATGACCGGAGGCCATACGAACTTCATGCAGAAAACGACAAAAATCAAGAACGCTAAGGACTGACCAATAATGGTTGCATTAATGTTCACGCCAATACCTCGCTCATTCGTTGCACAACACACCAATCACTCGAAAAGACGAGTGATTAACCGGCGAGTTGACCAACGAAAGGGTTCGCGAAGGTGAAGAACAGAGCGATACCAACACCGATCATGGTCACGGCGTCGAGCAGGCCGGCGACGATGAACATTTTAACTTGCAGCATTGGAACCATTTCTGGCTGACGCGCTGCGCCTTCCAGGAACTTGCCGCCCAGCAGGCCGAAACCAATGGCAGTACCCAGGGCGCCCAGGCCGATCAACAGTGCAACAGCGATAGCGGTTAGACCAACTACAGTTTCCATCTTTCCTCCCGACTTTTACGTCGTATGGTTTAGGTTTTTTAGATTTTAAAGCGGTAAAACAAATCGTTTCATAGCCCGGTAGGGCCTACCTTCCCGTTTGACCGGGAAGGACATCAGACTAGCCGAGACTGGTCTTAATGGTTCTCTTCGTGCGCCATCGACAGGTAGACGATGGTCAGCATCATGAAGATGAAGGCCTGCAGGGTGATGATCAGGATGTGGAACACAGCCCACGCCCACTGCAGAACAATGCCCAGGCCGCTAAGCCAGAGCAGGCCGCTGCCGAACATCACAGCGATCAGAATGAACACCAGCTCGCCGGCATACATGTTGCCGAACAGTCGCAGAGCCAGGGAGATCGGCTTGGCGATCAGGGTCACGAATTCCAGCAGGAAGTTCACCGGGATCAGCAGGGCTTGAACGAAGATGTTCTTGCTGCCGAACGGGTGCAGGGTCAGTTCGCCGATGAAGCCGCCGATGCCCTTGATCTTGATGCTGTAGAAAATGATCAACGCGAATACCGACAGGGCCATGCCCAGGGTAGCGTTAGGGTCAGTGGTCGATACGGCACGGAATGGAATGTGCGGGTCGCCGCTGATCGCCATGGCGAGCTGAGGAATCCAGTCAACCGGGATCAGGTCGACGGCGTTCATCAGGAACACCCAGACGAAGATGGTCAGTGCCAGCGGTGCAATCACCGGGCTACGGCCATGGAAGCTGTCTTTCACGCTGCCATCGACGAATTCGACCAATACTTCAACGAAGTTCTGCAAAGCACCTGGCTGACCGGAAGTCGCCTTCTTTGCCGCCATGCGGAAAATCAGGACGAAGATCAGACCCAATGCGACCGACCAACCCAGAGTATCCAGGTGGAAAGCCCAGAAGCCCATTTCTTTGGCCTCTGCTGCGGAGTGGGCAAAGCCCCAGCCGCCATTAGGCAGCTGACCGAAGGTCAGGTTCTGCAAGTGGTGCTGGATATAGCCCGAAGCGGTTGTTTCTGCCATGGTTGCCTCAAACGCCCTAAGGTTTCGAAAGTCTTGTTTTCATTAGCAGGGGAGCGAACCAGCTGACCAGTTGGGTCAACACGAAGACGCCGAATACAGCCAGCGGCGCCAATGGCTTCACACCTGCAAAGGTCAGTGCAAACAGCACTGCCGTCAAAATCAGTTTCCCTGCTTCGCCGGCATAAAATGACCGGACGATCGCCTGGGCTGCTCGGGCGCCGGAAAACCGAAAGGCCCTGTGAGCAAAATACATATTGGGCAGCAAGGCTATCAGGCCTCCGCAGAGTCCTGAATATCCGGCTACGACTCCATGCCAGTACCAAAGCGCCAAAGCGGCGATCAGCAAAATGACAAATTGCGCCAATAAAACCGGAAAAACGGCCAAGCGATGGAACGGCAACGTGTTTGGCGTGCGGGTTTCCATCACTCTTGCTCCTCAATGGTCGGCTGCCGGAAATCAATAACTTGGCATAATTTGTGCCGACAAAATGCGCGCAGAGTATAGGGGCGGTTCTGCCCCTATTCAACTGCCGGGTAGTGATTTCCGATCACACGCTACATGAGTAAATGTTTCAGCGGATGTGGGCAAGGACGCCCTGCAGCTCATCAAGAGAGTTATAGCCGATGACCAATTGGCCTTTGCCTTTCTTCCCGTGGCGAATCTGCACCGCAGAGCCTAGGCGTTCGGCCAGGCGCTGCTCGAGACGGGCGATATCCGGATCAGGTTTGCTCGTTTCGACCGGTGCAGGTTTACCACTCAACCACTGGCGAACCAGGGCCTCGGTCTGACGAACGGTGAGCCCTCGTGCGACAACGTGTCGCGCCCCTTCAACCTGTTGATTTTCCGGCAAACCCAGCAAAGCACGGGCGTGACCCATTTCCAGGTCGCCATGGGACAGCATGGTCTTGATGACTTCCGGCAGCGCGATCAGGCGCAGCAAGTTGGACACGGTCACGCGGGACTTGCCCACTGCGTCAGCCACTTGTTGCTGGGTCAGCTGGAATTCCTGCTGCAAGCGCTGCAATGCAATCGCTTCTTCGACCGGGTTGAGGTCTTCACGCTGGATGTTCTCGATCAGCGCCATGGCGATCGCGGTTTCATCCGGTACATCGCGCACCATCGCCGGGATCGTTTCCTTGCCGGCCTGCTGGCTGGCACGCCAGCGGCGTTCACCGGCGATGATTTCAAAGCGCCCGCCACCAATGGGGCGGACCACGATCGGCTGCATCACGCCCTGGGCCTTGATCGAATTGGCCAGTTCTTCCAGCGCCTGGGGGTCCATGTCCCGGCGTGGCTGGTATTTGCCGCGCTGGATCAGGTCCAGGGGCAGGTGTTGCAGCTCGCGCTCGTCGGCCTGCACCGCTTGCTCTTCAAGCGACGTGACAGTCGGACCACTCAGCAGTGCATCCAGTCCACGTCCGAGACCTCGTTTCTTGACGGCCATGGGGATTCCTTAAGTTGGCTGGGCTGCAGCGGTGCGTGAGTTGCGGCGTTGACGGCGAACCATCTCGCCGGCCAGGGCCAGGTAGGCAATGGCGCCACGCGAGGATTTGTCGTACGCCAGCGCGGGCATGCCGTAGCTTGGCGCTTCGGCCAGACGGATGTTGCGCGGGATCACCGTGTCGTAGAGCTGGTCGCCAAAGTGTTCCTTGAGCTGCGCCGACACGTCGTTCATCAGGCTCAGGCGCGGATCGAACATGGTCCGCAACAGGCCTTCGATCTGCAGGTTCGGGTTGAGCAACTCGGCGATACGCTTGATGTTATCCACAAGGTCGCTCAAGCCTTCCAGTGCGTAGTATTCGCACTGCATGGGGATAATCACCCCATCGGCTGCCACCAACGCGTTCAGCGTAAGCATCGACAGTGACGGCGGGCAGTCGATCAAAATGTAATCGTAATTCTCGCGGATCGGCGCCAACGCGCTGCGCAGACGGCTTTCCTTCATCTGCATTTCCAGCAGCACCACTTCCGCCGCGGTCAAATCGCGGTTGGCCGGCAGCAGTTGGTAACCACCGTGTTCGGAGAAGTGCATGGCCTGGGCCAGGTCGCACTCGCCGATCAGCAAGTCGTAGACCGAGTTTTCCAGGCCGTGTTTATCCACACCGCTACCCATGGTGGCGTTGCCCTGTGGATCGAGATCGATCAACAGCACCCGGCGCTTGGTAGCCACCAGGGATGCTGCGAGGTTGATGCAGGTGGTGGTTTTGCCCACGCCACCTTTCTGGTTCGCTATCGCGAATACCTTAGCCATTCTTGCTTGTGTTCCCAATCATGCCGTGCGGCGCAGTATCAGCAGATGGCGTTGGCCTTGGCAACCGGGTACGGCCAAGGCGTGTTCGCTATCGAGGTGGAAGTCTGCCGGCAATGCTAACAGCTCGTCGCTTGGATGGACGCCCTTCATTGCCAGCCAGCGGGTGTCACGGTCGCCGAGGTGGCGAGTCCAGTTGCTGAAGTTCTCCATGCTGCTGAAGGCCCGGGAAACAATTCCGTTGAAAGGCTGTTCAGGCGTGAAGGCTTCGACGCGACTGTGGATAACGTGCAGGTTATCCAACTTGAGTTCGAGTTTGACCTGGGTCAGGAAGCGGGTTTTCTTGCCGTTGCTGTCCAGGCAGGTGACTTGCGACTCGGGAAACAGGATTGCCAGGGGAATCCCTGGCATGCCGCCGCCACTGCCAACGTCGAGCCAGCGACCGTTTTCGATAAACGGCATAACACTCAAGCTGTCGAGCAAGTGACGCGAAACCATTTCGTCTGGATCACGCACTGCAGTCAGGTTGTAGGCCTTGTTCCATTTGATCAACAGGGCCAGGTAACCCAGCAGCAATTCGTGCTGGGCCGGGGTCAGGTCGACGCCCAACTGGCGCGCACCTGTGGATAACTCTTCGGCGTGTTGCGAGGTGACCAACGAACTCAAGCGCTTTGCTCCAACTGACGGCCCGCGCCGCGTTTTTTCAAATGAATCATCAACAGCGAAATGGCTGCCGGCGTGACGCCGGGGATGCGTGAAGCCTGGCCCAGGGTTTCTGGCCGAGTTATCCCCAGCTTGCTTTGGATTTCTTTCGACAACCCGGAAATCCCGGTGTAATCGATATCCACAGGCAGCTTGGTGTCTTCACTGGCGCGCAGGCGAGCGATCTCATCCTGCTGGCGGTCAATGTAACCGGCGTACTTGGTCTTGATCTCGACCTGCTCGGCGACCTGTGGATCTTCTGCGCCGCCGCCGGTCACTTCGACCAGACCAGCGTAGTCGATTTCCGGGCGCGACAGCAGGTTGAGCAAGTTGTACTCGTGGGTCAGCGGCGTGCCGAATTTTTCCGCGATTGCGTCGCCCTGTTCGGTGCCCGGGCGAACCCAGGTGCTTTTCAGGCGTTGCTCTTCCAGGGTGATGCTTTCGCGTTTCTTGCAGAAGGCTTCCCAGCGCGCGTCATCGACCAAGCCCAGCTCGCGACCTTTTTCGGTCAGGCGCAGGTCGGCGTTGTCTTCGCGCAGGATCAGGCGGTATTCCGCCCGGGAAGTGAACATCCGGTACGGTTCCTGGGTACCCAGGGTGATCAGGTCATCCACCAACACACCGATGTACGCTTCATCGCGACGCGGGCACCAGCTGTCTTTGCCCTGTGCGCGCAGTGCGGCGTTGGTCCCGGCCAGCAAACCTTGGGCGCCGGCTTCTTCGTAACCGGTGGTGCCGTTGATTTGTCCGGCGAAGAAAAGACCGCCGATCACTTTGGTTTCCAGGCTGTACTTCAGGTCACGCGGATCGAAGTAGTCGTACTCGATGGCGTAGCCCGGACGCACGATGTGCGCGTTTTCCATGCCGCGAATCGATTGCACGATCTGGATTTGCACGTCGAATGGCAGGGAAGTGGAAATCCCGTTCGGGTACAGCTCATGGGTGGTCAAGCCTTCGGGCTCGATAAAGACCTGGTGGCTTTCCTTGTCGGCAAAGCGGTGGATCTTGTCTTCGATCGACGGGCAATAACGCGGGCCAATACCTTCGATCACCCCGGAATACATCGGCGAACGGTCGAGGTTCGCGGCAATGATTTCGTGGGTGCGCGCATTGGTGTGGGTAATCCAGCAGCTCACCTGTTTCGGGTGCTGCTCTTTGGAACCCATGAACGACATCACCGGAATCGGCGTGTCGCCGGCTTGTTCGGTCATCACCGAGAAATCCACAGAACGCCCATCGATACGCGGCGGGGTCCCGGTTTTCAGGCGACCGACGCGCAGCGGCAACTCACGCAGGCGTTTTGCCAGGGCAATCGACGGCGGATCACCGGCACGACCGCCGGAATAGTTCTGCATACCGATGTGGATAAGTCCGCCGAGGAAGGTACCGGTGGTCAACACCACGGATTCTGCGAAGAAACGCAGGCCCATCTGAGTGACAACACCGCGTACTTGATCCTGTTCAACGATCAGGTCATCCGCCGCCTGTTGAAATATCCACAGGTTCGGCTGGTTTTCCAGGGTTTCGCGTACGGCCGCCTTGTACAGAATGCGGTCGGCTTGTGCCCGAGTGGCACGCACGGCCGGGCCTTTACGGCTGTTCAGCACGCGAAATTGAATGCCACCCTTGTCGGTAGCCATGGCCATCACGCCGCCAAGGGCGTCGATTTCTTTGACCAGATGGCTCTTGCCGATCCCACCAATGGCGGGGTTGCAACTCATTGCCCCGAGGGTTTCCACGTTGTGCGTGAGCAACAGGGTTTTTACGCCCATGCGTGCTGACGCCAGTGCTGCCTCGGTACCGGCATGACCGCCGCCGATGACGATCACTTCAAAACGGGAAGGGAAATCCACCACGCACCTCGTGCCTGCTTATGTAGGTAATCAGGAATTGTCTGTTGAAAGGGTTTTGGAGCTTTGGCGGCAAGTATAGGGACTTAGCCCTTCCTAAAGAACCCTTTGCACAAAATTTAACCAGCTGTGGATGAATCACAGACAATAGAAATTAAAAGAGAGAGATTTATTAAATCTTTGTTTTTATGTTTATTTCTACTGAGCCTACTTTCTGTGGATAGATCTCTACAGGCCTTTATTTACTTTGTGTACAGAGATTCAAAAGTCTGTGGTCATGTGCCAATGAGGCCCTTGGATAAGTGCTTTAAGCCTGTGGATTAAAGCAGTGGTTATCCACAGGCGGGTTTATCTTCAGTTTTCAAGCCCTGTTATCAACTGGGCACAGGGGCGGTTATTCACAGGGCTTAATCCACAGAAATCGATGAATAGCTGGGTATTTCAGGCGTGACGAAGCCGCCGCAATCTTTCGATTCGCAGCTGGGCCCGTAAAAGAGAGACCTATTGTGAGAAAACCGCAGTGCAGTTAATAATAGCGATTATCATTAACCTGCCTTGTCGCGCCCTATGCCCCCTCCTTCACACACGGCTGCTGTCCAGCACATCTACGAACAGCACCATTCGTGGCTGCAGGGATGGCTCAAAGGTAAATTGCATAACGCTTGCGATGCGGCCGACGTGGCGCACGATACGTTCGTGCGCATCCTGGGCGGACGCCATGCCGCGCAGATCATGGAACCGCGTGACTATCTGGCGACCATTGCCAAAGGCCTGGTGATTGACCGTTATCGCCGGCATGCCGTTGAACAGGCTTATAAGCAAACCCTGGCCGAGCGCCCTGAAGCCACAGCCATCAGCGAAGAAGACAAGGCAATCATCATCGAAACCCTGGTGGCTGTGGATAAAGCGCTGTCTAGCCTGGGGGAGCGAGCGCGGCGGATTTTCATGCTGTCGCAGATCGAGGGCCTGACTTATCAACAAATCGCCGATCAACTGCAGGTTTCCCTGACCACCGTGAAAAAACACATGGTCCGCGCGCTGACCGAGTGTGCATTGATCATGGCCGGCCTCTGATGGCCGCCGCGCCTGACCGCAAGACCTTCGAGGCGGCTGCCAGCTGGTATGTGCAGTTTCAGTCCCAGCCGCCAACGCCTGCCGAACGATACGCCTGGCAGCAATGGCTCAATGGCGATCCGTCCCATCAGGCTGCGTGGAACCAGATGGAACAATTGCAGCGCAGTCTCGGTGCCCTGCCCCAGGACGTTACCCGTCGCGCCTTGTCGACCACGCAACAACGCCGGCAGGTCCTCAAGTGGATGTTGGCACTCGGCAGCACTGGATACCTCGGTTGGAATGTTCAACAACACACGTCCCTGGGCAATGTGTGGGCCGACTACCGCACTGCTGTAGGACAGCGGCGGCGTATCGAACTGGCCGACGGCACGCAGATCGACCTCAATACCGGCACCGCCATCGATGTCGCGTTCGATGGACGCCAGCGCCTGATTCGCCTGCGCGAAGGTGAAGTACTTATCCACACGGGCAAATTGGGTGGCCAAACGCCCTTTTATGTCGACACTCGCCAAGGCCGGGTCCAGGCATTGGGCACGCGATTCAGCGTGCGCCAACTGGCGGATTCCACACGGGTCGGTGTTTTGGAGGACAGGGTAAGCGTGTCGCCAGCTGATCAGCCTGCACACAGGCGTGTGCTCGTTGCCGGTGAAAGTGCTGACTTCGATCGGCAAAACGTCGGACCGGACCAACCGTATTTTCGTAGTCAAGCGGCTTGGGTTGATGGCCAGTTGATCGTTTTGGATGTGCGCCTTGGTGACGTCATCGGCGAACTGGCCCGTTATCGCCACGGCGTGATCCAGTGCGATCAGGCTTCACAACGCCTGCGCGTGTCCGGGACGTTCCGCCTGGACTCTATCGATGCCGTGCTGGCCAACCTGCAGGCGACGCTGCCGATCCAGGTGAAATACTTCACCCGCTATTGGGTGTCGGTGCAGCGAATCGGCTGACAAAAAAATAGTCCACAAGGGGGTTATCTTTTTTCTACCTGGCGCGGCCCTACAGGTAATTACGACGCAACCTTCAGGGCTTCCTCACACATGCGCCTTCCCAACCAGCTTCGCCAGCGACTCTCCTGCCACGGCATTACGTACGGTCTACTGTTGAGCACCGCCACTGCCGTCGGGGTGTTCCTGCCTTCCAGTGCGATGGCTGCGCACTACAGCATTGCCGCCGGCCCGCTGGACAGCGCCTTGAGCCAATTCGCCGCCAGGGCCAATATCATTCTGTCTTTTTCCCCACAGCAAACCGCACGATTGCGCAGTCCGGGGTTGGTTGGGGATTACTCGGTAGAGCAGGGTTTTGCACTGCTACTGCGTGAATCTGGCCTACAGGCCGTCGTCCAGGCGCCGGGCAGTTATGTATTACAAGCCGCACCCACCGGGGAACTGACCCTGGCCCCGACCACCATCAGTACTTATCAACAGGCTGGTTTCGCTCAAGAGATCGCCGCAGACGTCGGCTACAAGGCGCAAAACAGTCGGATCGGCACCAAGACCAGCACGCCTTTGTCGGAAACTCCGCGTTCGGTATCGGTCGTCACCGGCCAGCGCATCAAGGACCAGAAGTCCCAGACCCTGACCGAAGTGCTCGGTTATGTGCCTGGTATCTTCGCGCCGCCGTTCGCCGCCGGTGATGGTCTGGCGGGCGACCTGTTTTTCATTCGCGGTTTCAACGCCACCGATTACGGCTACGGATTGCTGCGCGATGGCCTACGCGTACAAGGCAACCGGTACGACACTACCAGCGAGCCCTATGGCCTGGAGCGGGTCGAGATCTTCCGTGGTCCGTCGTCCCTGCTTTATGGTGAAAACGCTCCCGGCGGCCTGGTGAACCTGGTGAGCAAGCACCCAACCAGCGCGCCACAGGGCGAAGTGCAACTGGGTTACGGCTCGAATAACCGTCGCCAGCTGGGTGTGGATATCTCCGGGCCGCTCACGGACGCCGGTAACATTCTGGGCCGCGTGGTGATGCTTGGCCGCAAGTCCGACACCCAGACGGACCATGTGCCGGATGATCGCCTCTACATCGCGCCGTCCCTGACCCTGAATTTCGACGATTACAACACCCTGACGCTGTTGGCCAACTACCAGAAAGACCACACCAACCTGGAGCTTGGCTTACCCGCCGCAGGTACTTTGCTGACCAACCCGAATGGCAAGTTATCCAAGCACACCATGCTCGGCGACCCGAACTGGAACACCTTTGAGCGTGAAGCCTGGAGCACGGGCTATGAGTTCAGCCACAGCTTCAATGACGATTGGCAGTTCCGCCAGAACTCACGCTACATGCAGTCGCGTATCACCCGTCACGAAACCTGGCCAGGCGACCTGAACAACCGAGGCTTCGGCACCCAGCTGAACATGAACGCCTACGACCGCTACAACAAGTCGATGGTGTACTCCCTGGATAACCAACTTGAAGGAAAATTCCAGCTGGGCGAACTGGAAAACACGGTTTTGTTCGGCGCGAGCTACGATCGGACCTCCTTCAACCAGGACTGGGACGCGGGTTTCGCCGGGACCATCAATGTGTATAACCCGGTTTACCTGCGTGAGCCGACCACCCCGCTGGCGGTGCAGAACACCTTGCTCGAACAGCAGATGAAAGGGGTTTATGCACAGGTCCAGAGCAAGTACGACCACTGGCTGTTTTTGCTCGGCGGGCGCCAGGATTGGGTCGATAGCCAATTCCGGGACAAGGTGAAACCCTCATCGGACTCAAGCACCACCGAGCAGAAGTTCACCTACCAGGGCGGTGTGATGTACCAGTTCGACAACGGCCTTACGCCGTATGTCAGCTACTCCACTGCGTTCGTCCCGGTTCAACAGATCTCGGTCACAGGTTCTCCGCTCAAGCCAATCACCAGCCGCCAATACGAAGTGGGTGTGAAGTACGAGCCGATCGGTTGGGACACGGCGATGACGCTGTCGGTGTATGACCTGCGCAAACAGGACGATACCTACCTCGACAGCACCACCAACACCTACCGCCAAGTGGGCGAAAGCCGGGCCAAGGGCGCCGAAGTGGAGATCAACAGCAACATCACCCCGAACCTGAATCTGACGGCGGCCTACACCTACACCGACGCGCGGATTACCAAGGACACGGCCGGTTCGTTGGTCGAGGGGAACCAGATGACCGGTGTTCCGCGTAACCAGGCATCTGTATGGGGCAAATACCGGTTCCTGGAGGGCCAACTCAAGGGGTTGTCCCTGGGCGGTGGTGTGCGTTACTTCGATAGCGCCTATTCCTACACCAAGCCCACTCTCTACGGGAAACTCGACCCCGGCAGCGTCACATTGGTGGATGCGGCCATCGGCTACCAGATCGATACCCACTGGTCGGTCGACCTGAACGCCAAGAACCTGTTCGACAAGGAATATGTATCCGGTTGCAACGATGCAGGACGTTGCTACTGGGGAGACAGCCGTACCTTGCTCGGTACGGTGTCCTACAACTGGTGAGACGCTGTGGATAACTCGGCTATTTGCCGATGCAGAAACTGGAAAAGATCCGCCCCAGCAGGTCATCGGAGCTGAATGCGCCGGTGATCTCGCCCAACAGCTGCTGCGCCTGGCGCAAGTCCTCAGCCAGCAGCTCACCAGCACCCGCCAGGGTCAGCTGTGCCCGACCGTGCTCCAGCGCCGCGCTGGCATGGCGCAGCGCCTCCAGGTGCCTGCGCCGCGCGCTGAAGCTGCTTTCCGAGGTCTGCTCGTAGCCCATGCAGGCCTTGAGATGATCGCGTAGCAACTCCAGGCCATCACCCGCCGACTTCGCGCTCAGGCTAATGGTGACGTGGCCATCTTCGCTGGTTTCCATGGCAATGGCTTCGCCCGTCAGGTCAGCCTTGTTGCGGATCAACGTGACTTTGGCCGGGTCCGGCCGCTGTTCGAGGAATTCCGGCCACAGGGCAAAGGGGTCCACCGCTTCAGGCGCGGTGGCATCCACCACCAGCAACACGCGATCGGCCTCACTGATGGCCTTGAGCGCCCGTTCCACGCCGATTTTCTCGACCTGGTCATCCGTATCACGCAAACCGGCGGTATCAACCACATGCAACGGCATGCCATCGATGTGGATATGTTCGCGCAGGATATCCCGCGTCGTGCCGGCAATCTCAGTGACGATGGCCGCTTCGCGCCCTGCCAGGGCGTTGAGCAGGCTGGATTTACCGGCATTGGGCCGCCCGGCGATCACCACGGTCATGCCATCACGCAACAACGCGCCCTGCCCGGCTTCGCGCAGCACTGTGGATAACTCCTCGCGGACCTTATCCAGCATCGCCAACACGTGGCCATCGGCGAGGAAGTCGATTTCCTCCTCGGGAAAATCAATCGCCGCCTCGACATAGATGCGCAAGCTGATCAGTTGCTCGGTCAAGTTATGCACACGCAGGGAAAACGCGCCCTGCAACGAGCGCAACGCATTGCGTGCAGCCTGTGCAGAACTGGCCTCGATCAAGTCGGCAATCGCTTCGGCCTGGGCCAGGTCGAGCTTGTCGTTCAGGAACGCGCGCTCGCTGAATTCCCCCGGCCGCGCCAGGCGGCAGCCCAATTGCAGGCAGCGTTGCAGCAGCATGTCGAGGACGACCGGGCCACCGTGGCCCTGTAATTCCAAAACATCTTCACCGGTAAACGAATTCGGCCCCGGGAAATAGAGGGCCAGGCCTTCGTCCAACACGCTTTGGTCAGCATCGAGGAAGGGGCCGTAATGTGCATAACGCGGTTTCAGCTCTCGCCCGCTGATGGCCTGGGCAGCCACGCCGGCAAGCGGCCCGGAAATACGCACAATACCGACACCGCCGCGACCTTGAGCGGTAGCGACAGCAGCGATGGTTTCACGAGGAGCACTCATCAGCAGGTTCCAGAACAAAAGTGACGGAAAGCAAAACGCCCCACTAGGGGGCGTCTTGAGTGGTTACCCACAGAGTAAATTACGCTTCGGCTTTTTTGGTAGCCGCTTCGATTTTACGTGTGATGTACCACTGTTGAGAGATCGACAACACGTTGTTGACTACCCAGTACAGCACCAGACCCGCTGGGAACCACAGGAAGAAGAAGGTGAAGATGATTGGCATCATTTTCATTACCTTGGCCTGCATCGGATCCGGCGGAGTCGGGTTCAGACGCTGCTGGATAAACATGGTCGCGCCCATGATGATCGGCAGGATAAAGAACGGGTCTTTGATCGACAGGTCAGTAATCCACAGGATGAACGGCGCCTGGCGCATTTCCACGCTTTCCAGGAGAACCCAGTAAAGCGACAGGAACACCGGCATCTGTACCAGAATCGGCAAGCAACCACCCAACGGGTTGATCTTCTCTTTCTTGTACAGCTCCATCATGGCCTGCGACATTTTCTGCCGGTCGTCACCATGTTGCTCTTTCAACGCTGCCAGTTTCGGCGCCACGGCACGCATGCGCGCCATCGACTTGTAGCTGGCTGCCGACAGTGGGAAGAAGATCCCCTTGATCAGCATGGTCAGGAAGATGATCGAGAAACCCCAGTTACCGACGATGCTGTGGATATGTTGCAGCAGCCAGAAGATCGGCTGGGCAATGAACCACAGAATGCCGTAATCCACAGTCAGTTCCAGACCTGGGGACAACTCTTTGAGCACAGCCTGGCTTTTCGGGCCGGCGTACAGAGTGGCGCTGGTTTCAGCCTTGGCACCTGGTGCGACGGTCAACGCCGGGCCAGTGTAGCCAATGATGTAGTTGCCTTTGGTGTCCTTGCGCGCCGCGACCAGGTTGTTCTGGCCAGGCTGAGGAATCCACGCGGTCACGAAGTAGTGTTGCAACCAAGCCACCCAGCCGCCGTTCACGTTGTAGGTGATCGGGGCCTTTTGCTTGTCTTCGGCAACCTTGTCGATATCTTTCATCGACACTTTTTTGTACGGCTCCGAACTTGTCCACAGGGCAGCGCCCAGGTAAGTCGCGGTGCCAGTAGCGGTGCTGGACGACGGATCGGAGCTGGCGTCACGCTTGAGCTGGGCAAACATTGCGCCAGTCCAGGGCTGTGCGCTCTGGTTGTCGATCAAGTAGGTGACCACGATGTCGTACAAGCCGCGTTTCAGGGTGAAACGCTTGATGTAGTTGACGCCGTCCTTGCTGAATTTCAGGTCGACGACCAACTGGTCCTGGCCATCGGCCAGTTGATAACTCTTCTTCTCCGAGGAGAAAACCGGACGACCGGTAGGGCTCGCATCCGGGCCGTTGGTGCCGATCAAGCCACTTTGCGCTTGATAAACACGTTCGCCACCGTTATCGAACAACTGGAATGGAATTTCCGGGTGATCCTGACGACGCGGATACAGCGGAAGAGTCAGTTTGGCGACATCGCCACCTTGCGGGTCGATAGCCAGGTCCAATACATCCGTTTTTACCTGGATGAGGTCTGTGCTGGCGGCAACTGGTACTTCTGCGGGTGCGTTTGTTTCGCCCGCTGCGCGTGGAATGTCATCACTGGCGGCAGTGTTGGCGCCGCTCACTGTATCGGGTAGCCCCGCTGGAACAGCATTGGCAGCAACATTCTGAGTCGGCAGGGCAGCTTGGCCGTAGTCCTGGTTCCAGTTAAGGACCATGACGTAGGACACGATTGCCAGGGCGACGATCAGGATCGTGCGTTTAATATCCATGATTACTCGGCCATCGAAGAAGAACGGGAGGTAGGGATAGGCGGAACCGGGTCATAACCACCGGGATTCCACGGATGACAGCGACCTAAACGACGAAAGGTCAGCCAGCCACCGCGCAGAAGACCATGATTTTCTATGGCCTCTAACGCGTAGCAGGAACAACTGGGGTAGAAACGACAGTGGTTGGCCATCAGGGGACTAATGGCATAGCGGTAAAACTGGATCGGAACGATTGCCAGTTTACGCATCAGGACTGTCTACCCCTACAGTTTCGGTGCTGACTGCTGGTGCTGGCTTGTGGGTACGCGCCAAACGTTTCCAGAGCTTGCCGAAATGCTGAATCAATTCGGGGTTTTCTACGTCCCCCAAGCCTTTGCGCGCGACGATAACAATATCCCAACCAACCAGAGTGTCCTGGTGGAGGCGAAACGATTCGCGCATCAGACGCTTGAGGCGATTGCGCTCAACGGAGAGCTTTACGCTCTTCTTGCCGATCACCAACCCGAGACGGGGGTGATCCAGATCGTTGTTACGCGCAAGGAGCAGGAGATTTTTCCCCGGAACCTTGCCGGTGGGGGAGTCAAAGACTGCCTTGAAGTGCCGGGGGGTAAGCAGACGCTTTTCCCGACTGAAGTCCTGACTCACCGCAGGTACCGGATTATCAAACTGCCAGACGTGCACGACCTTTGGCGCGACGACGCGACAGGACAGCACGGCCGTTCTTGGTAGCCATGCGAGCACGGAAACCGTGAGTGCGGGCGCGTTTGATGGTGCTTGGTTGGAAAGTACGTTTCATGGCGTTGTTACCTGGTTCGTCCACAACGGGCCGGAATGGCCCCCGTTTTAAGAGACCGGCGATTCTAGAGAAAGCAAGCCTCTAGGTCAATTTCCAACCAGCTTTTCCTGCAATTAGATCTCTATACGGCAAAGCGTCCTTTTCCATCCGCTCGGCTTTCATGGGCAATGCCATAGATATAAAAATAAAGAAGGAAGTTATTTAAAGCTTTTCTGTAAAGCTTATAAAAGCTAGGCCCGCGATCATCTGTGGATAACTGCCTTGAGGCCATATTCCACGTGATGTACAGAGAATGACAACACGGGGGAGAAACTGGGCTCTGCCTGTGCTCCGCTATCGGATAACCTGTGGGTGGAATGGGTTGTTATCCACAGGCCAGTTACCCACAGACTTTCGCCCCCACTTGTACAACGACCTTAGGTGCGCTTATCCACAGAGCTTATGCACAGACCATTGGTCGCTTTTTTTGTGCTTAACGCGTTGATTTTGGCTGCCTTGTGCGCAACCTACATGTGGATAAGTGGGCAGCGCGCCGCTACAATGGCGGCTGTTTTTGCCTCACCGGCTTTCAACTTAGGGGATATCCGTGTCAGTGGAACTTTGGCAGCAGTGCGTGGAGCTTTTGCGCGAGGAGCTGCCTGCCCAGCAATTCAACACCTGGATCCGTCCACTACAAGTCGAAGCCGAAGGCGACGAGTTGCGTGTCTACGCACCCAATCGGTTTGTTCTCGACTGGGTCAACGAGAAGTACCTGAGCCGCGTTCTCGAGTTGCTCGACGAACATGGCAACGGCGTTGCGCCCGTGCTCTCCTTATTAATAGGCAGCAAACGCAGCTCCGCCCCGCGTGCTGCGCCGAATGCGCCGCTGGCGGCTGCCGCATCGCAAGCCCAGGTAGCGACTGCACCGGCTGCGCCTGCTCCAGCCCCCGCGCCATCCAAGTCCTCCGCGCAAAAAAGCGCGCCTGAGCACGAGGAACCGTCACGCGACAGCTTCGACCCGATGGCCGGCGCCAGCTCCCAGCAAGCACCGGTTCGCGCCGAACAGCGCACCGTGCAAGTCGAAGGTGCGCTCAAGCACACCAGCTACCTGAACCGCACCTTTACCTTTGAGAACTTCGTCGAAGGTAAATCCAACCAGTTGGCCCGCGCTGCCGCCTGGCAGGTAGCCGATAACCCCAAGCATGGTTACAACCCGCTCTTCCTTTATGGCGGCGTTGGCTTGGGTAAGACCCACTTGATGCACGCTGTGGGTAACCACCTATTAAAGAAGAACCCGAATGCCAAGGTCGTGTACCTGCACTCGGAGCGCTTCGTGGCTGACATGGTCAAGGCCTTGCAGCTGAACGCCATCAACGAGTTCAAACGGTTCTACCGTTCCGTTGATGCCTTGCTGATCGATGACATTCAATTCTTCGCGCGCAAGGAACGTTCTCAGGAAGAGTTCTTCCACACCTTCAACGCCCTGCTCGAAGGCGGCCAACAGGTCATCCTGACCAGTGACCGCTACCCGAAGGAAATCGAAGGCCTGGAAGAGCGCTTGAAGTCGCGGTTCGGCTGGGGCCTGACCGTTGCGGTAGAGCCGCCGGAGCTGGAAACCCGCGTTGCGATCCTGATGAAAAAAGCCGACCAGGCGAAGGTCGACCTGCCCCACGACGCCGCCTTCTTCATCGCCCAGCGCATTCGTTCCAACGTGCGTGAGCTGGAAGGCGCACTCAAGCGGGTCATCGCCCACTCGCACTTCATGGGCCGCGATATCACCATCGAGTTGATCCGCGAATCCCTGAAAGACCTGCTGGCGCTGCAAGACAAATTGGTGAGTGTGGATAACATTCAGCGCACGGTTGCCGAATACTACAAAATCAAGATTTCCGACCTGCTGTCCAAGCGCCGTTCGCGCTCGGTGGCACGTCCACGGCAAGTGGCCATGGCGCTCTCCAAAGAGCTGACCAACCACAGCCTGCCGGAAATCGGCGATGTATTTGGCGGCCGCGATCACACCACTGTGTTGCACGCGTGCCGCAAGATTAACGAACTCAAGGAATCCGACGCGGATATTCGCGAGGACTACAAGAACCTGCTGCGTACACTGACAACGTGATGACACCAGCGCAGCTTATTAAGGCAAGGGACTAGACCATGCATTTCACCATTCAACGCGAAGCCCTGTTGAAACCCCTGCAACTGGTCGCAGGCGTCGTCGAGCGCCGACAGACCTTGCCGGTGCTTTCCAACGTATTGCTGGTGGTCGAAGGCCAGCAATTGTCCCTGACCGGTACCGACCTGGAAGTCGAACTGGTCGGTCGTGTGCAGTTGGAAGAGCCCGCCGAACCTGGCGAGATCACCGTGCCGGCGCGCAAGCTGATGGATATCTGCAAAAGCCTGCCGAACGACGCGCTGATCGATATCAAGGTGGATGACGCCAAGTTGGTGGTCAAGGCCGGCCGTAGCCGTTTCACCCTGTCCACCCTGCCAGCCAATGACTTCCCAACCGTGGAAGAAGGCCCTGGCTCGCTGACCTGCAGCCTGGAGCAGAGCAAGCTGCGTCGTTTGATCGAGCGCACCAGCTTCGCCATGGCGCAACAGGACGTGCGTTACTACCTCAACGGTATGCTGCTGGAAGTGTCTGAAGGCATCATCCGCGCCGTGGCCACTGACGGTCACCGTCTGGCCATGTGCTCGATGAAAGCCGACATTGGCCAGCCGGACCGTCATCAGGTGATCGTGCCGCGCAAAGGTATCCTTGAACTGGCGCGCCTGCTCACCGAGCCGGACGGCAATGTCAGCATCGTGTTGGGCCAGCACCACATCCGCGCCACCACCGGTGAGTTCACCTTCACCTCCAAGCTGGTTGACGGCAAGTTCCCGGATTACGAGCGCGTACTGCCCAAGGGCGGCGACAAGCTGGTGATCGGCGACCGTCAGGCGTTGCGTGAAGCATTCAGCCGTACGGCGATTCTGTCCAACGAGAAGTACCGTGGTATTCGTCTGCAACTGGCCAACGGTCAGCTGAAAATCCAGGCCAACAACCCGGAGCAGGAAGAAGCGGAAGAAGAAGTGGGCGTTGACTACAACGGCGGCTCCCTGGAAATCGGCTTCAACGTGAGTTACTTGCTCGACGTGCTGGGTGTGATGACCACCGAACAGGTTCGCCTGATTCTGTCGGACTCCAACAGCAGCGCCCTCGTGCAGGAATCCGACAACGACGACTCGGCTTACGTTGTTATGCCGATGCGCCTGTAATAGAAGCTAGATGTCCCTTAGTCGCGTCTCGGTCACCGCGGTGCGCAATCTGCACCCGGTGACCTTCTCCCCCTCCCCCCGCATCAATATCCTCTACGGCGCCAACGGCAGTGGCAAAACCAGCGTGCTGGAAGCCATCCACTTGTTGGGGCTTGCCCGTTCCTTTCGCAGTGCCCGCTTGTTACCGGTTATCCAGTATGAACAATTGGCGTGCACGGTATTTGGCCAAGTCGAACTGGCAGAAGGCGGCAACAGTGCCTTGGGGATATCCCGTGATCGTGGCGGTGAGTTCCAGATCCGCATTGATGGTCAAAACGCACGCAGTGCGGCTCAGCTGGCGGAAATTCTGCCACTGCAACTGATCAACCCCGACAGCTTTCGGCTGTTGGAAGGTGCGCCGAAAATCCGCAGGCAGTTCCTCGATTGGGGAGTGTTCCACGTGGAACCGCGATTCATGGCCACTTGGCAGCGCCTGCAGAAGGCCCTGCGGCAGCGGAACTCGTGGCTGCGGCATGGTACACTTGACGCCGCTTCGCAAGCGGCCTGGGACCGGGAACTGTGCCTGGCCAGCGACGAAATAGATGAATACCGCCGCGCCTATATCAAAGCCTTGAAACCGGTCTTTGAGCAGACCTTGAGCGAGTTGTTGGACCTCGAAGGGCTGACGCTGAGCTACTACCGTGGCTGGGACAAAGAGCGTGAACTGAGTGCAGTGCTCGCCACGTCCTTGCAGCGGGACCAGCAAATTGGCCATACCCAGGCCGGCCCCCAACGGGCTGATCTGCGCCTTAGATTAGGCGCACATAATGCTGCGGATATCTTGTCCCGTGGCCAGCAGAAGTTGGTGGTGTGCGCGTTGCGTATCGCCCAGGGCCATTTGGTTAGCCAGGCCCGACGCGGTCAGTGTATTTATCTGGTGGATGACTTGCCGTCCGAACTCGACGAGCAACATCGCCGCGCGTTATGCCGCTTGTTGGAAGACTTACGCTGCCAGGTGTTTATCACCTGTGTAGACCACGAATTATTGAGGGAAGGCTGGCAGACGGAAACGCCAGTCGCTTTGTTCCACGTGGAACAGGGCCGTATCACCCAGACCCACGACCATCGGGAGTGAAGGCATGAGCGAAGAAAACACGTACGACTCGACCAGCATTAAAGTGCTGAAAGGTTTGGATGCCGTACGCAAACGTCCCGGTATGTACATTGGCGACACCGATGATGGTAGCGGTCTGCACCACATGGTGTTCGAGGTGGTCGATAACTCCATCGACGAAGCGCTGGCCGGTCACTGCGACGACATCAGCATCATCATCCACCCGGATGAGTCCATCACCGTGCGCGACAACGGTCGCGGCATTCCGGTCGATGTGCACAAAGAAGAAGGCGTTTCGGCGGCAGAGGTCATCATGACCGTGCTCCACGCCGGCGGTAAGTTCGACGACAACTCCTACAAAGTCTCCGGCGGTTTGCACGGTGTAGGTGTGTCGGTGGTGAACGCGCTGTCCGAAGAGTTGATTCTGACTGTTCGCCGCAGCGGCAAGATCTGGGAACAGACCTACGTCCACGGTGTTCCACAAGAACCGATGAAAATCGTTGGCGACAGCGAAACCACCGGTACGCAGATCCACTTCAAGCCATCGGCTGAAACCTTCAAGAATATCCACTTCAGCTGGGACATCCTGGCCAAGCGTATTCGTGAACTGTCCTTCCTCAACTCCGGTGTGGGTATCGTCCTCAAGGACGAGCGCAGCGGCAAGGAAGAACTGTTCAAGTACGAAGGCGGCCTGCGTGCGTTCGTTGAATACCTGAACACCAACAAGACTGCGGTCAACCAGGTGTTCCACTTCAACATCCAGCGTGAAGATGGCATCGGCGTGGAAATCGCCCTGCAGTGGAACGACAGCTTCAACGAGAACCTGTTGTGCTTCACCAACAACATTCCACAGCGCGACGGCGGTACTCACCTGGTGGGTTTCCGTTCCGCACTGACGCGTAACCTGAACACCTACATCGAAGCCGAAGGCCTGGCCAAAAAGCACAAAGTTGCCACCACCGGTGACGATGCCCGCGAAGGTCTGACCGCGATTATCTCGGTAAAAGTGCCGGACCCTAAGTTCAGCTCCCAGACCAAAGACAAGCTGGTGTCTTCCGAAGTGAAGACCGCAGTGGAACAGGAGATGGGCAAATACTTCTCCGACTTCCTGCTGGAGAACCCGAACGAAGCCAAGCTGGTGGTCGGCAAGATGATCGACGCCGCACGTGCCCGTGAAGCCGCGCGCAAGGCCCGTGAGATGACCCGCCGTAAAGGCGCGCTGGACATCGCGGGCCTGCCGGGCAAACTGGCTGACTGCCAGGAGAAGGACCCTGCCCTCTCCGAACTGTACCTGGTGGAAGGTGACTCTGCTGGCGGTTCTGCCAAGCAGGGTCGTAACCGTCGCACCCAGGCCATCCTGCCGTTGAAGGGTAAGATCCTCAACGTCGAGAAGGCACGCTTCGACAAGATGATTTCCTCGCAGGAAGTCGGCACCTTGATCACGGCGCTGGGCTGCGGTATCGGCCGTGACGAGTACAACATCGACAAGCTGCGTTATCACAACATCATCATCATGACCGATGCTGACGTCGACGGTTCGCACATCCGTACCCTGCTGCTGACCTTCTTCTTCCGTCAGTTGCCGGAATTGATCGAGCGCGGCTACATCTACATCGCTCAGCCGCCGTTGTACAAAGTGAAAAAGGGCAAGCAAGAGCAATACATCAAAGACGACGACGCCATGGAAGAGTACATGACGCAGTCGGCCCTGGAAGATGCCAGCTTGCACCTCAACGACGAAGCCCCGGGCATCTCCGGTGAGGCGCTGGAGCGCCTGGTTAACGACTTCCGCATGGTGATGAAGACCCTCAAGCGTTTGTCGCGCCTGTACCCTCAGGAGCTGACCGAGCACTTCATCTACCTGCCAGCCGTCAGCCTGGAACAGTTGGGCGATCACGCCGCGATGCAGGATTGGTTGGCTCAGTACGAAGTGCGCCTGCGTACCTCCGAGAAGTCCGGCCTGGTGTACAAAGCCAGCCTGCGTGAAGACCGTGAACGTAACGTCTGGCTGCCAGAGGTCGAACTGATCTCCCATGGCCTGTCGAACTACGTCACCTTCAACCGCGACTTCTTCGGCAGCAACGACTACAAAACCGTGGTGACCCTGGGCGCTCAACTGAGCACCCTGCTGGACGACGGCGCGTACATCCAGCGTGGCGAACGCAAGAAGCAGGTCAAGGAATTCAAAGAAGCCCTCGACTGGCTGATGGCCGAAAGCACCAAGCGCCACACCATCCAGCGCTACAAAGGTCTGGGCGAAATGAACCCGGATCAGCTGTGGGAAACCACCATGGACCCAAGCCAGCGTCGCATGCTGCGCGTGACCATCGAAGACGCCATTGGCGCAGACCAGATCTTCAACACCCTGATGGGTGATGCGGTCGAACCTCGCCGTGACTTCATCGAGAGCAATGCGCTGGCGGTTTCTAACCTGGATTTCTGATCAGGCGCTTTTACAAATTGCGTTGTATTACAAAAAACCCGATAGCGTGAGCTATCGGGTTTTTTGTATTCAGGGTTTGGGTGAGCTCAGGGTATTCCTGTGAGTATGTGTGCATTTGTTAACGGAGCATTGATCCAGTCGTTCTTTCGATGTGATGCTGAAACCTGCGAGGCACCGATTCTGGCTGTTGTGGGAATCTCAGCCTACCCAACTGATTTAGGCGGATATTAATCATGAACGAGAAAAGTGTTTCTTTCGAAAGCCTAAGACACCACACAACCGAAGGCCTTGAGTACTGGTCGGCTCGTGAACTTGCTCCAATGTTGGAATACCGAGACTGGAGGAACTTCGAGAACGTTATTGGTAAAGCCAAGCAAGCCTGCATGGGAAGTAAGCACCCAATAGCCGACCATTTTGTTGAAACCACCAAAATGGTGGTTTTGGGCTCGGGTTCTCAGCGTGAGCTGAGTGAAGTGCATTTGTCTCGATACGCGTGCTATTTGATTGTCCAGAACGGTGACCCGACCAAAGCGGTCATTGCTGCAGGGCAAACGTATTTTGCGATTCAGACCCGGCGCCAGGAACTGGAAGACGATCAAGCTTTCCAGAACCTTAAGGATGATCAAAAAAGACTGCTGTTACGTAACGAGTTGCGCGAGCATAACAAGCAACTTGTCGAGGCTGCTCAACAGGCAGGAGTAGAGACAGGGCTGGAATTCGCGGTCTTTCAAAATCATGGGTACAAAGGGCTCTATGGGGGGCTCGATCAGAAAGCTATCCATCAGCGTAAGCAGCTGAAAAAGAGTCAGAAAATATTGGACCACGTGGGATCTACGGAGCTAGCCGCAAACTTGTTTCGAGCTACGCAAACAGAAGAAAAGCTTCGACGGGACAATGTCCAGGGTAAGCATCTTGCGAACCAGGTGCACTTTGAGGTGGGTAAAAAAGTCCGCGATACCATTGCTGAGTTGGGAGGGACTATGCCGGAGGAACTTCCTAACCCAGCAAAGAGCATCCAACAAATCGAATTGGCTACCAAGAAGCTTCAGGCAGAGTCGGATGAAATGTAACATTTCCAAAATGCTCCACGTGGAACATCACGGCGAAGTCGCCGCCACGCTCTCCAACCGATACCCATACCCGTAGATCGTCAACAGCTGCCAACCCCTGTCTGCCGTCAGCCCCAGCTTGTTGCGCAGCCGGTAGATATGCGTGTCCAGCGGCCGCGATGACACCATCTCTTCATGGGTCCAGAACCGCTCATACAGGTACTCACGGGACAACGGCCGCGCCAGGTTGGCAAACAAACAACTGGCCAATCGGTATTCACGCTCAGTGAGGTTGATCGGTTTACCCGCACGGGTCACGGTCAATTCGGCATCGTCGAAGGTCAGGTCATTGAAACTCTGCACTTCATGGGTCGCCGACTTTTGCAGGCCATGCCGACGCAACACCGCTGCGACCCTCGCCTTTAGTTCGTTGGGCCGAAAAGGTTTGCTGACATAATCATCAGCGCCGCTGTTCAAGGCGGTGACGATGTCGCTCTCGGCATCACGGCTGGTGAGCATGATGACGGCAGGTGGCGACTCCATGTGTTCGCGAGTCCAGCGCAGCAGGGCGATGCCGGTGATGTCCGGCAGTTGCCAGTCGAGGATCAGCAGGTCGAAGGTTTCCCGGCGCAGTTGGCGCAGCAGGTCTTCACCGCGTTCAAAGCAGTGCAGGGTCCAAGGCTGTTCGGCGGTGCTGGGGATCTGTCGCAGTGTCTGTTCCACCCGGCGCAGTTCGGCGGGTTCGTCATCCAGTATTGCGACACGCATGGGTGGTCCTTTCTTCTTGAAAAGTATGGCAGCCGTTGGCCTGTTTCGAATAAGGGCACGTGCTGCATAGATGCCGGCCGTTGAATCTGAAGAATTGTGCGCAGATTCGTCGGCCCCTTGGATCTCTCGGTAGGCTGGGATCGATCAGCGGTTAAGCCTTTGAAAGTCCTCGGTACCTGTGTGGGAAAGATACCGGCTCCTGACCGTAAGTAAAAGGATCAGCCGACGCGTGCGCTGTCGTAAACTCCAGTGTCGTCCTACGATGAGCAAAGCAGCGTTCCATGACATCGTCCACCACTCGACAACAGCACAGGCACGTTGACCTATGATGCTCTGGGGCAAGCCCGAAAAACGCCAACCCACCCACGCCCAACGGCTGTTCCATGGCCTGGTCCGCGAATGGTTGTGGATCGGTCTGCTGTTGCTGCCCATCACCGCGTACTTGTCCCTGAGCCCCGGCTTGGCATTGAACAACCCGCTTTACGACAGCCTTCGCCGCCTCACGCCCCTGCCGGTAGACCCACGCATCCTGTTGGTGACCATCGACGGGCCCAGCCTCAAAAAGTTGGGGCAATGGCCTTGGCCGCGCAGCTTGCACGCCGACCTGATCGACCGCCTGAGCGCCGCGCAACCGGCCGCGATCCTGTTCGATGTGGTCTTCAGCGAGCCGGGCAACCCCGCCAATGACAAACGCCTGGCCGACGCGGTGTGCAACGCCGGCAACGTGCTGTTGCCGTTGCTGCGTGAAGGGCCGGCGAGTTACATCCAACCCGCAGAACAAATGCAGCCGCTGCTTAAATGCGCCAAGGGCGTGGGGCATATCAATGTCGAAGCGGACAACGATGGCGTCGTGCGCAGCCTGTATTTGCGTGAGGGGCCGTTGGATGCCATGGCGCCGCAACTGGCTTGGCTGGCCTATCAGATGGGCACCCAGGAGCCCACGCCGATGCCGGCTGAATCCCATGGCAAAGTCAGCGAACAATGGCACCGTGAGCACGGCATTCGCATTCCGTTTATCGCGGCCCACACCCAATTCCCCAGTGTGTCCTACGTCAGCGTATTGCGCGGTGAAGTCTCTCCCGAGTTGCTGCGCAATCGTCTGATCCTGGTCGGGGCGACCGCTTCTGGAATGGGTGATCGTTTTGCCACACCCATTTCGTCCACGCTGGGCACCACGGCGGGTGTCGAGATCCAGGCCAACGTGCTTAACGGTTTGCTGCAAGAGCGCAGCATTGTTGATCTGCCTGGGTGGCTGGCGGCGCTGATGGCGACGTCCGTGGTGGCGTTGCTGCTCGGCTTGCTGCTGTATCGGCCGCGTTACGCGCTATGGATGACGCTGGGCTGCATGGCCGCTGCGCTGATCGGGTCCCTGGCGTTGTTGCGCCTGGGCCATTGGTGGTCCCCTGCCGCCTGCCTGATCGGTTTACTGCTCAGCTACCTGATCTGGAACTGGCGACGCCTCAGCGTGATCCTGGCCTACTTCGGCTGGGAGCTGGCGCGCTTGGACAACGAACCCAAAGTGCTGCCCGAACGCCGTCGTGCACCCGCCAGCAAAGGCGATGTCTTGCAGGGCCGCATCTTTGCCCTGGAGCAGGCCGTCAGCCGCACACGCGACACCCGGCGCTTCATGGCCGATGGCCTGGAGTGCCTGCCGGTAGCGACGCTGATTACCGACCCCAGGGGCAATATCCTGTTGGCCAACCGCATCGCTCGGGAAGTGTTCGGCAGCGACCTGGTCACCGACAACCTGCTGGAACAACTGGCTGACCTCGGCTATCCACCGCTGCACAACGGTGTGCGCCCTGCCCTCTCGGCGCTGGAGCTGGTCGAGTTCCGGGATATCCACCAGCGCAGCCTGCGCATGGAACTCGCGCCCCTGCTGCCTGCAGAAGGTGACGTCGCACTGGGCTGGCTGCTGAGCCTGACGGACCTGAGCAAGGAGCGTGAAGCCCAGCAGCACCGCGAGACCATGCTGCGCTTTCTCTCCCACGACTTGCGTGCGCCGCACTCGGCGATCCTTGCGTTGCTGGATGTACACGGTAGCGAGTCGCCGGTATTCGCCCGGATCGAGCAGCAGGTACGTCGTGCCTTGAGCCTCACCGAATCCTTTGTGCAGTTGGCCAAGGCCGAGGCGGACGGCTACCACTTCCAGCCGACGCTGTTCGCCATGCTGGTGATGGATGCGTTTGACCAGGTCGCGTTGCTGGCCCAGCTCAAGGGGATTCATCTGGTCCATGATCTGGATGAAGCTGACGAGGGCATGGTGTCGGCCGATCAATCGCTGCTGACCCGTGCACTGTTCAATGTCCTGGAAAACGCCATCAAGTATTCGCCATCCGGCACCACTGTCAGGTTGCGCCACGGTGCTACGCCGGGCTGGCTGGAATGCCGCATCAGCGATCAGGGCCCGGGGATTGCCGCCGAGGACTTGCCGGAGTTGTTCAGCCAATACCGACGCTTTGAATCGGCCCAGGGCAGCGATGGCCTGGGGTTGGGGCTGACCATGGTCAAGGCCGTCGTGGAACGCCATGGCGGGCGTATCAGCTGCGAAAGCGTGGTGGGCAAGGGCACCACGTTCAGCCTGCAACTGCCGCTGCTGGAAGAGTGAAAAACGTACTTTTTCGCTGTGCATAAAAAACCGGTCACAAGGACCGGTTTTTTTATGCTGGAAAAAACTTATGCACCTTTTTCCGAATTTTATGGGCTCTGGAAATATGTAAGTAAATCAGCTTGTTATGAAGCAAAAAAGCCAATTCGCCAACAAACCGTACACAGGTTATCCACAGAAGCTCATGCCGCTGGTTCCTGCGCCACAACCGGCTCCGGTGGCAGCGAGCCCATGGCGCGTTGCTGAGCCTCATTCCAGGCCGCCGCCCGGTCATTCAGCGCAGCGATAGCCCGTGGGCCTTCGCCTTCGGCATACATCGGTTCACCAATCACCACGGTGATGGTGCCGGCGCGCTTGGCCCAGCCTTCCTTGGGCCAGAACTTGCCGGCGTTGTGTGCGATCGGCAGTACCGGCAGGTTGGCATTGACCGCCAATGCCGTACCGCCCCGGGAGAACTTGCCCACGGTGCCGAACGGCACGCGTGTACCTTCCGGGAAGATCAGCACCCACACGCCGTCCTTGAGCAGCTCGTCACCCTTCTTCGCCACGTGCTTGAGCGCAGCCTTGGGGTTATCACGGTCGATCGCGATCGGCCGCAACATGGCCATGGCCCAGCCAAAGAACGGTACGTACAGCAACTCACGCTTGAGCACCTGGCTCAGGGGCGAGAAGTACGCCGAGAGGAAGAACGTCTCCCAGGTGCTCTGGTGATTCGACAGAATCACGCAAGGCTGGTCCGGGACGTTTTCAGCGCCCTTGATCTCGAAGCGAATGCCCAGGAATACCTTGGACAGCCACAACGCACAGCGGCACCAATAAACGTTGATAAAGCGATAGCGCGCCTTGAATGGCAAAAAGGGCGCGATAAAAAAGCTCAGGGTGCACCAGAGAAACGAACTGGTGCCCAGCAGCAGGTAAAAGAAAAAGGTTCTGATGGCCTGCAAGATCGACATGGCGGCATTTACCGTTGCGGGGCATGGCCCGCCTGTTAAAAGCGCACTCCCGAACATTCCTTGGTCAGGATGTCGAGGGCGACTAGTTGTTGATAAGTTTTGCGGCAACCGCCGCCAGATCGTCAAAAATCAAGGTGCCTACCGGCAGGGTTTTCGCCTGGGTCTTTTCGCCTTTTCCGGTCTTCACCAAAACTGGCTGAGAATCGACGGCTTTGGCCGCCTCCAGGTCACCGAGGCTGTCCCCGACGAACCATATCCCAGCCAATGGCACCTTGTAATGTTCTGCAATGGTTTTCAACATGCCAGGTTTGGGCTTGCGGCAAGCGCAGCCCTCATCCGGCCCGTGGGGGCAGTACACCACCAGCCCCACCTCACCGCCCTGCTCGGCCACCAACGTGCGCAAGCGCGCGTGCATGGCGTCCAGGGTGGCGATGTCGTAGTAACCGCGGGCGATGCCGGACTGGTTGGTGGCGATGGCCACTGTCCAGCCGGCTTTGCTCAACTGCGCGATGGCCTCGATCGAACCGGGCAGTGGAATCCACTCCTCCACCGACTTGATGTAAGCGTCGGAGTCGTAATTGATCACCCCGTCCCGATCGAGAATCAGCAGTTTCAACATGGTCAGCTCAGCGTCGAGATGTCGGCGATATTGACGAACAGACCACGCAGGCGCGCCAGCATGGCGTAGCGGTTTTTCCGCACGCCCGCATCTTCGGCATTGATCATCACGGCTTCGAAGAACGCATCCACCGGGTCACGCAAGGTGGCCAGGCGCGCCAGGGCTTCGGCATAGTTGCGCTCGGCGATCAGCGGTTTCACCGCCGTCTCTGCCTTGGCGATGGCCGAGTTCAGCGAGAACTCCTTGGCGTCGGCAAACAGGCCAGGGTCGACGTCCGCATTGCCCAGGCCTTCGGCCTTGCTCAGCAGGTTCGACACACGCTTGTTCACCGCGGCCAGGGCGTCAGCTTCCGGCAGTTTGCGGAAGGCCTGCACGGCTTGTACGCGCTGATCGAAGTCCAGCGCCGAACCCGGTTGCAGGGCACGCACCGCCAGGTACACCGACACGTCCACGCCTTCGTCTTCGTAACGCGCACGCAGGCGGTCGAACACGAATTCCAGCACTTGCTCGGCCAGGCCGGCTTGCTTGACCTTGGCACCGAACTGGCCAACCGCGAACACCACGGCCTGGGTCAGGTCGAGGTCGAGCTTCTTGTCGATCAGGATACGCAGCACGCCCAGGGCCGCACGGCGCAGGGCATACGGGTCTTTGCTGCCGGTAGGCAACATGCCGATACCGAAGATGCCCACGAGGGTGTCCAGCTTGTCGGCAATGGCCACGGCGGCACCGGTCAGGGTGCTTGGCAGCTCGGCGCCGGCACCGCGCGGCATGTACTGCTCGTTCAGGGCCAGAGCCACATCGTCCGGCTCGCCGTCGTTGAGGGCGTAGTAGTAGCCGGCAACGCCTTGCATCTCCGGGAACTCGCCGACCATCTCGGTGGCTAGGTCGCACTTGGACAGCAGGCCCGCACGTGCGGCCCACGCGGAATCACCGCCAATGCGCGGCGCAATGTAGGCCGCCAGCTTGGAAACACGCACAGCCTTGTCGTAGACGCTGCCGAGTTTTTCCTGGAACACCACGTTCTGCAGGCGCAGGTTGAAGTCTTCCAGCTTCTGTTTCTTGTCTTGCTTGAAGAAGAACTCGGCGTCGGTCAGGCGCGGGCGCACGACTTTCTCGTTACCGGCGATGATCTGCTGCGGGTCCTTGCTTTCGATGTTGGCCACGGTGATAAAGCGCGGCAGCAACTTGCCGTCCACATCCAGCAGGCAGAAATACTTCTGGTTGTCCTGCATGGTGGTGATCAGGGCTTCTTGCGGCACATCGAGGAAACGTTCTTCGAACGAGCACACCAGCGGCACCGGCCACTCCACCAGGGCGGTCACTTCGTCGAGCAGGCTTGGCGGCACGATGGCGGTGCCTTCCTGCAGACGGGCCAGCTCTTCGGTGCGCTTGCTGATCAGCTCGCGACGCTCGTTGGCGTCGGCCAGCACGTAGGCGGCGCGCAGGTCGGCGGCATAGTTGGCCGGCGACGTGATGCGTACCGCTTCCGGATGGTGGAAGCGATGGCCACGGGACTCACGGCCAGCCTTCTGGGCAAGGATGGTGCAGTCGATGACCTGGTCACCGAGCAGCATCACCAGCCATTGGGTCGGACGCACGAACTCTTCCTTGCGGGCACCCCAGCGCATGCGCTTGGGGATCGGCAGGTCGTTCAGGGAATCTTCAACGATGGTCGGCAGCAGGCTCGCGGTAGGCTTGCCGGTGATCACCTGGCTGAAGCGCAGTTTCGGGCCGCTCTGGTCGATCTCGCTCAGCTCGACGCCGCACTTCTTGGCGAAGCCCAGCGCGGCTTGAGTCGGGTTGCCTTCGGCATCGAAAGCCGCCTGGCGTGGCGGGCCGTCGAGGTTGATGCTGCGGTCCGGCTGCTGGGTTTCCAGCGCGGTCAGCAACACGGCCAGGCGACGTGGCGCGGCGTAGACTTTTTTCGCGGCGAACTTCAGGCCAGCGCTGTGCAGGCCTTTTTCGATACCGGCCAGGAACGCGTCGGCCAGGGTGTTCAGTGCCTTGGGTGGCAGCTCTTCGGTGCCCAGTTCAACCAGGAAATCTTGAGCACTCATTGTGCAGCCTCCAGCTTAGCCAACACTTCATCACGCAGGTCCGGGGTCGCCATCGGGAAGCCCAGCTTGGCGCGCGCCAGCAGGTAGGCTTGGGCGACGGAACGCGCCAGGGTACGTACACGCAGGATGTATTGCTGACGCGCAGTCACCGAGATCGCCCGGCGCGCATCCAGCAGGTTGAAGGTATGGGAGGCCTTCAACACCATTTCGTAGCTTGGCAACGGCAGCGGCTGGTCGAGTTCGATCAGGCGCTTGGCTTCGCTTTCATAGAAGTCGAACAGTTCGAACAGCTTCTCGACGTTGGCGTGTTCGAAGTTGTAGGTGGATTGCTCCACTTCGTTCTGGTGGAACACGTCGCCGTAGGTGACTTTGCCGAACGGGCCGTCCGCCCACACCAGGTCGTAGACCGAGTCCACGCCTTGCAGGTACATGGCCAGGCGCTCGAGGCCGTAGGTGATTTCGCCGGTGACCGGGTAGCACTCGATGCCGCCCGCTTGCTGGAAGTAAGTGAACTGCGTCACTTCCATGCCGTTGAGCCAGACTTCCCAGCCCAGGCCCCAGGCGCCGAGCGTTGGCGATTCCCAGTTGTCTTCGACGAAACGGATATCGTGGACCAGCGGGTCCAGGCCGACATGCTTGAGCGAGCCCAGGTACAGTTCCTGGAAGTTGTCCGGGTTCGGCTTCAATACCACCTGGAACTGGTAGTAGTGCTGCAGACGGTTCGGGTTTTCGCCGTAGCGGCCGTCAGTCGGGCGACGACTGGGCTGCACATAAGCGGCGTTCCAGGTTTCCGGGCCGATGGCCCGCAGGAATGTAGCGGTGTGGAAAGTGCCGGCGCCTACTTCCATATCGTAGGGCTGAAGTACCACACAACCTTGCTCGGCCCAGTATTGCTGGAGGGCGAGGATCAAGTCTTGGAAGGTACGCACGGCTGGCGTAGGCTGGCTCACGAAATTCACCTGTTACTTGGGCTGCGATTTAAAGAGCGGGAGTATACCCGATTCGGCCGCGCCACCATCCCCTGGAGCCTTATGCCACGCTGCTTTTGGTGTTCTGAAGATCCGCTGTACATGGCATATCACGATCAGGAGTGGGGAACGCCGCTGCGCGATGCGCAGGGCTTGTTCGAGTTGCTTTTGCTCGAAGGGTTCCAGGCGGGCCTTTCCTGGATCACCGTTTTACGCAAACGCGAGCATTATCGAAAGGTCTTGTTTGGTTTTGATGCACAACGCTTGGCGCGGCTCACCGATGCCGAAATCGAAGCGCTGATGCTCGACCCGGGCATCGTGCGCAACCGCCTCAAGCTCAACGCCACACGCCGCAATGCCGCCGCCTGGCTGGCGCTGGAGAATCCAGTGGAGCTGCTCTGGTCCTTCGTCGGCGGCGCGCCCAAGGTCAATCACTTCAAGGACCGCAGCGAAGTCCCGGCGATCACCGCCGAGGCTGAAGCCATGAGCAAAGCCTTGAAAAAGGCCGGTTTCACCTTTGTCGGCCCGACCATTTGCTACGCGTTCATGCAGGCCAGCGGCATGGTCATGGACCACACCCAGGACTGCGACCGTTACGCGGACCTGGCCAACGCCGGTTAGAATGCCGGCTTTGCGCACCACACACGATCAGGAGTGACCTGTGGAAAAGTTGAAAGGCGCCTTGCTGGTAGGCGCTCTCCGGTTATTTGCCCTGCTGCCTTGGCGCGCCGTCCAGGCCGTCGGCACGGCCATTGGCTGGGTCATGTGGAAAACCCCCAACCGCTCCCGCGACACGGTGCGGATCAACCTGTCCAAATGCTTCCCGGACATGGACCCCGCCGCCCGCGAGCGCCTGGTGGGCCAGAGCCTGATGGACATCGGCAAATCCCTCACCGAAAGCGCCTGCGCGTGGATCTGGCCGGCCCAACGCTCGATTGACCTGGTCCGCGAAGTCGAAGGCCTGGAAGTGCTGCACGAAGCCCTGGCCTCGGGCAAAGGCGTGGTGGGCATCACCAGCCACCTGGGCAACTGGGAAGTGTTGAACCACTTCTATTGCAGCCAGTGCAAACCGATCATTTTCTATCGCCCGCCCAAGCTCAAGGCGGTGGATGAACTGCTGCGCAAACAACGGGTGCAGTTGGGCAACCGCGTGGCGGCCTCGACCAAGGAAGGCATTCTGAGCGTGATCAAGGAAGTGCGCCGGGGCGGCCAGGTGGGCATTCCCGCCGACCCGGAGCCAGCCGAGTCCGCGGGGATCTTCGTGCCGTTCTTTGCCACCCAGGCGCTGACCAGCAAGTTCGTGCCGAACATGCTCGCCGGCCACAAGGCCGTGGGCGTATTCCTGCATGCCCTGCGGCTGCCGGACGGTTCGGGTTACAAAGTGATCCTGGAAGCGGCACCGGAAGACATGTACAGCACCGACACCGCCACGTCCTGTGCGGCGATGAGCAAGGTGGTGGAGCGCTATGTCGGCGCGTATCCGAGCCAGTACATGTGGAGCATGAAGCGCTTCAAGAAGCGCCCGCCGGGTGAGGAGCGGTGGTACTGACTAACCCCTGACCTCCCTGCCAATGGAGATCAAATGTGGGAGCTGGCTTGCCTGCGATAACATCACCTCGGTGTAACTGACAGACCGAGTTGCCAGCATCGCAGGCAAGCCAGCTCCCACAGGGATCACCTCAGGCTTGGCGGTCGAGTTTCTTCAGGAACACCGTCATTTCTTTTTCGGCCTGTTTGTCGCCATGGGCTTGGGCCGCTTCGATGCCCTTCTCCCACGCCAGCCGCGCGGCTGCCACATCACCTGATCCCGCCTGCGCCTTGCCCAACAACTTCCACGCCGCCGAATACTTCGGATCGAACTCGACGCATTTCTGCAAATGCTCCGCCGCCTTGGCGTTGTCCTTCAAGTCCAGATAACCCTTGCCCAAACCAAAGCGCAGCAACGCGTTATCCACACCCTTGGCGAGCATTTTTTCCAGGGAATCGAGCATGGCGGTGTGTCCTTTAGCTATCCAGGGTTTTCAATATCGCCATCGCGGGCAAGCCCGCTCCCACAGTTGGAACGCGATCTCCTGTGGGAGCGGCGGTGCGACGATTCGACTTGCCCGCGATGACGGTGGTAGGCCCACCCAATTTCTATCAGAAAAAACTCAGCCCCACGTGGAACAGCTTCTCCACATCGCGGATATGTTTCTTATCCACAAGGAACAGGATCACATGGTCGCCAGTCTCGATCACCGTATCGTCGTGGGCAATGATCACCTCTTCATCGCGAATAATCGCGCCGATGGTGGTGCCCGGCGGCAAACCGATATCGCGGATGGCCTTGCCGATGACCTTGCTGGATTTGGCGTCACCGTGGGCAATCGCCTCGATGGCTTCCGCCGCGCCCCGGCGCAGGGAGTGCACGCTGACGATGTCGCCACGGCGCACGTGGGCGAGCAAGGTGCCGATGGTGGCCAACTGCGGGCTGATGGCGATGTCGATATCGCCGCCCTGGATCAGGTCGACGTAGGCCGGGTTGTTGATGATGGTCATCACCTTCTTCGCCCCCAGCCGCTTGGCCAGCAACGACGACATGATGTTGGCCTCGTCGTCGTTGGTCAGGGCCAGGAAGATGTCGGCGTCGGCGATGTTTTCTTCCATCAGCAGGTCGCGGTCCGAAGCACTGCCTTGCAGTACGACGGTGCTGTCGAGGGTGTCGGACAAATGCCGGCAGCGTGCCGGGTTCATCTCGATGATCTTCACCTGGTAGCGGCTTTCGATGGCTTCGGCCAGGCGTTCGCCAATCTGCCCGCCACCGGCGATGACGATGCGCTTGTAGCTCTCGTCGAGCCGGCGCATTTCACTCATGACCGCGCGAATGTTCGCCTTGGCGGCGATGAAAAATACTTCGTCGTCCGCCTCGATCACCGTATCGCCCTGGGGCAGGATCGGCCGGTCACGGCGGAAGATAGCGGCCACGCGGGTTTCCACATTCGGCATGTGTTCACGCAGCTGGCGCAGTTGCTGGCCCACCAACGGCCCGCCGTAGTACGCCTTCACGGCCACCAGTTGCGCCTTACCCTCAGCAAAGTCGATCACCTGCAAGGCGCCGGGGATTTCGATCAGGCGCTTGATGTAGTGGGTCACCACCTGTTCCGGGCTGATCAGCACGTCCACCGGAATCGCGTCGTTGTCGAACAGGCCGGCGCGGGTCAGGTAGGCGGCTTCGCGCACGCGGGCGATCTTGGTCGGGGTGTGGAACAGGGTGTGGGCGACCTGGCACGCGACCATGTTGGTCTCGTCGCTGTTGGTCACCGCCACCAGCATGTCCGCGTCGTCGGCACCGGCCTGGCGCAGCACCGTGGGGAACGAGGCGCGACCTTGCACGGTGCGGATGTCGAGGCGGTCGCCGAGGTTGCGCAGGCGCTCGCTGTCGGTGTCGACCACGGTGATGTCGTTGGCTTCGCTGGCCAAATGTTCGGCCAGCGTGCCGCCGACCTGCCCTGCCCCAAGGATGATGATTTTCATCCGGTCACTCCCTTAAACCCGTTTCAGCCGCGCGCGGCGGCGATCTTGATCAGTTTGGCGTAGTAGAAGCCGTCGTGTCCGCCTTCTTGCGCGAGCAATTGGCGGCCATGGGGCTGCTTGATCCCGGCCGAGGTCGCGAGGTCCAGCTCCCGCGCGCCGCTGGTGCGGGCGAGGAAGGCTGCGATCACTTCGGTATTTTCCGTCGGCAAGGTCGAGCACGTGGCGTAAAGCAGGATGCCGCCGACTTCCAGGGTTGGCCACATCGCGTCGAGCAGTTCACCTTGCAGCACGGCCAGGGCCGCGATGTCGTCGGGTTGGCGGGTGAGCTTGATGTCCGGGTGGCGGCGGATTACGCCAGTGGCGGAGCATGGCGCGTCGAGCAGGATGCGCTGGAAGGGCTTGCCGTCCCACCAGGTGGCGGTGTCGCGGCCGTCGGCGGCGATCAACTCGGCGCTGAGGCCCAGGCGCGCGAGGTTCTCGCGCACGCGCACCAGGCGCTTGGCTTCCAGGTCGACGGCGACTACACCGGCGAGGTCTTTTTCCACCTCAAGGATGTGACACGTCTTACCGCCCGGTGCGCAGCAGGCGTCGAGCACACGCTGGCCCGGCGCCAGGTCGAGCAGGTCGGCGGCCAGTTGTGCGGCTTCGTCCTGCACACTGATCCAGCCTTCGGCAAAGCCCGGCAGGCTGCGCACGTCGGTGGCGGCTTCGAGCACGATGCCGTCAACGCTGTACACGCACGGCGTGGCGTTGATACCAGCGGCGGTGAGCAATTGCAGATAGGCGTCGCGGCGGTGGTGACGACGGTTGACCCGCAGGATCATCGGTGGATGCGCGTTGTTCGCTGCGCAAATGGTTTCCCATTGCTCAGGCCAGAACGCCTTCAGGGATTTTTGCAGCCAGCGCGGGTGGGCAGTGCGCACCACCGGGTCATGTTCCAGCTCGGCCAGCAGCGCTTCGCTTTCACGCTGGGCGCGGCGCAGCACGGCATTGAGCAGGGCCTTGGCCCAGGGCTTTTTCAGCTTGTCGGCGCAACCGACCGTTTCGCTGATGGCGGCGTGGGCCGGCACGCGGGTGTAGAGCAACTGATAGAGGCCGACCAGCAGCAACGCTTCCACATCCGCGTCCGCCGCCTTGAACGGCTTTTGCAGCAACTTGGCCGCCAGCGCCGACAAGCGCGGCTGCCAGCGGGCGGTGCCAAACGCCAGGTCCTGGGTAAAACCACGGTCGCGGTCTTCGACCTTGTCCATCTGCGTGGGCAGCGAGCTGTTCAACGACGCCTTGCCATTGAGGACAGCGGCGAGAGCCTTGGCGGCAGCCAGACGCGGGTTCATTGCGCGACCACCCCGAGCACGGTGCCCACGGCAAATTTCTCACGACGGCTGTTGAACAAATCACTGAAATTCAGCGCCTTGCCACCGGGCAATTGCAGACGGGTCAGGCACAGCGCTTGTTCACCGCAGGCGACCAACAGGCCGTCCTTGCTGGCGCCGATGATTTCACCGGGTGCGCCGTTGCCTTCGGCCAAGGTCGCGGCCAGCACTTTCAGGGCTTCGCCGTTGAGGGTGCTGTGGCAGATCGGCCACGGGTTGAACGCACGCACCAGGCGCTCCAGCTCCACCGCCGGGCGGCTCCAGTCGATGCGCGCTTCGTCTTTGTTCAGTTTGTGGGCGTAGGTCGCCAGGCTGTCGTCCTGCACTTCGCCCTCCAGGGTGCCCGCCGCGAGGCCGGCGATGGCCTGGAGCACGGCCGGCGGGCCCAGCTCGGCGAGGCGATCGTGCAGGCTGCCGCCGGTGTCCTGGGCGGTGATCGGGGTGGTGACCTTGAGCAGCATCGGGCCGGTGTCCAAGCCCAATTCCATGCGCATCACGGTCACGCCGCTTTCGCTATCGCCCGCCTCAACGGCGCGCTGGATCGGCGCCGCACCGCGCCAGCGTGGCAGCAGGGAGGCGTGGCTGTTGATGCAGCCCAGGCGTGGGATATCCAGCACCACTTGCGGCAGGATCAAGCCATAGGCCACCACCACCAGCAGGTCCGGTTGCAGCGCCGCCAGTTCGGCCTGGGCTTCGGCGTTGCGCAGGGTCGGCGGTTGCAGCACGGGAATGTTGTGTTCCAGCGCCAGCTGCTTGACCGGGCTCGGCATCAGTTTTTGCCCGCGACCGGCCGGGCGATCCGGCTGGGTGTACACCGCGACGATGTCATAAGGGCTGGCGAGCAGCGCCTTGAGGTGTTCGGCGGCAAATTCGGGTGTACCGGCAAAAACAATGCGCAGTGGCTCGGTCATGGGAGGTCTCGGTTAAAAACAGTCACAAAAGAAAAAGGCTTGCCGCAGCAAGCCTTTGGAAGACGGGCATCAAGCTTGCTGGCGATGCTTCTTTTCCAGCTTCTTCTTGATCCGGTCACGCTTGAGCGTGGACAGGTAATCGACAAACAGCTTGCCGTTGAGGTGGTCGCACTCGTGCTGGATGCACACCGCCAGCAGGCCTTCGGCAATCAGCTCGAACGGCTTGCCGTCGCGGTCCAGGGCCTTGATCTTCACGCGCAGCGGGCGCTCGACGTTCTCGTAGAACTCCGGCACCGACAGGCAGCCTTCCTGGTACTCGCCCATCTCTTCGGTCAGCGGTTCGAACTCGGGGTTGATGTACACCATCGGCTCGCTGCGATCTTCCGACAGGTCCATGACCACGACACGCTGATGCACGTTGACCTGGGTCGCGGCGAGGCCGATGCCCGGGGCTTCATACATTGTTTCAAACATGTCATCGACCAACTGACGAACCTTGTCGTCCACTACGGCCACCGGTTTGGCGACAGTGCGCAGGCGCGAGTCGGGGAATTCGAGGATGTTCAAAATAGCCATAAGCGTAATTGCTGCACATGTGAGGTAAAGGCAAATCGGCGTTGGGATGGACCCAAACGACCGGTGTGAAACCCTTAAAAGCCGCGAAGGCCAAGGCATTTCACGCGAACGCACATAATAAAGGAGATTCACCCCATGAGGAAATCGCTGCTCGTCTTACTGCTGTGGGCGCCGGTCGCCATGGCCCTGCTGCCATCGCCCGGCCAGCGTCTGGATCAGCCGACGCAACAGGCCATCCAGCGTTTTTTATTGCATAACCGCGTGCTTGATTCCCTGCAGGACCTGGACAACGCGCCCTACATCGTCGCGGCCGACGCCGGCCGGGTGCTGGGCGCGCCGGGTGAGCAGGTGCATGCGCGCGGCGTCCTGGACCCTTCCCACCCGATCTACGGAATATTCCGACGCGGCAAGGTCTACACCGATCCACAAACCCACGAACTGCTGGGCATCAACGCCGATGACATCGGCACCGCGCGCTTTGTGACGGTGGGCGACCTCTCCACCCTGGCCGTGCAGCGCGTGACCCAGGAAATTCGCCCAGGCGACCGCTTGCTCCGAGCCCAGCCACCCGTAGACCTGGCACGCCTGGAGGTGTCGGAACCTGCGACTTTCATTGAAGGAAAAATCATCGACGTCCCCAGAGGCGTTACCCAGATCGGCGTGCTGGATGCCGTGACCCTGAACAAAGGTCGGCGCGATGGCATGGTTGAGGGGCACCTGCTCCCCGTGATCAAGACTGGCGCCACTGTTCGCGACGCGCTCACCGGCGTCCCGACGAAACTTCCCGATGAGCGCGCCGGCACTCTGCTGGTGTTTCGCACCTACGAAAAGCTCAGTTACGGCCTGGTTCTCAAGGCATCACGCCCCTTGGCCGTAATGGACCGTTTCGAGACTGTCCATCAAAGACAATAAATAGCCTGCTAAATAAGTTACCAACAGAGTTATCCACAGCTTGTTCCGGTCAAGGATGATCAGATGTATCCGACAAACAGCCATGAAATATCCCCAGCAGAACTGGAAGCACGACTACGCTTGCACAGGCTGCCGGAACTGGGTCCCAAGCGTTTTCGCCGATTGATCGAAGCATTTGGTTGCGCGTCAAAGGCCATCAGCGCCCCCGCCAGTGCCTGGCGTTCCCTCGGGTTGCCGGCCATCAGCGCGGAGGCCCGGCGCAGCCATGAGGTGCGCGATGGCGCCAGCGCTGCATTGGCCTGGCTGGCACGCCCGGCCCAGCATTTGCTGATGTGGGACCAGCCTGAGTACCCCGCATTGCTCGCCCAGATCGACGACGCGCCGCCGTTGTTATTCGTCGCCGGCGACCCTGGAATCCTGGAAAAACCGCAACTGGCGGTGGTCGGCAGTCGCCGTGCTTCGCGCCCTGGCATGGACACCGCCGCCGCGTTTTCGCGCAGTTTGGCGGGCGCGGGTTTTGTTATCACCAGCGGCCTTGCGTTGGGCATTGATGGCGCGGCGCATCAGGCGGCATTGGATGTCGGGGGGCAGACAATCGGCGTCCTCGGTACCGGCCTCGAAAATTTTTATCCACAGCGCCACAAGCGGCTCGCGGCGGCGATGATTGAGCAAGGCAGTGCCGTGGTTTCCGAGTTCCCGCTGGACACCGCGCCCCAGGCCGGCAACTTTCCACGGCGCAACCGGATCATCAGCGGCCTGTCCCTCGGCGTGCTGGTGGTGGAGGCGAGCATGGCCAGTGGTTCGCTGATCACCGCCAAGCTCGCCGCCGAGCAAGGCCGCGAGGTGTATGCGATCCCGGGCTCCATCCACCATCCCGGCGCCAAGGGCTGTCACCAGTTGATCCGTGAGGGTGCGGTGCTGGTGGAAACCATCGAGCACATCCTGGAAGGCTTGCGCGGCTGGCAGGCGTTGTCGCGCCCGGCCCCGGTGCCGGTCACCCATCCGTTGGTGGCGCTGCTGCACGCGGCGCCCCACACCAGCGAAGCCCTGGCGATTGCCAGTGGGCGGCCGTTGTCCCAGGTGCTGGCGACCTTGACCGAGTTGGAACTGGAAGGCCGCGTGATCTGCGAAAGCGGGCACTGGCGCGCGCGCTGCTAGGTTTTGTAACAGAGATCGGTAAACTGCCCGGAGCTTTGGTCTGGAGAGTAAACAATGGTCAACAGGTGGCGTGTGCTGGAAGCCGCACGAGAAATTCGCGCAGGTGCGGTGATTGCCTACCCAACCGAGGCGGTGTGGGGGCTGGGCTGCGACCCGTGGAATGAAGAAGCGGTGGACCGCTTGCTGGCGATCAAGAACCGTTCGGTGGACAAGGGCTTGATCGTGGTCGCCGATAGCATTCACCAGTTCGACTTTTTGTTCGAAGACTTCCCGCAAGACTGGATCGACCGCATGGCCAGCACCTGGCCGGGGCCCAACACCTGGTTGGTGCCCCACCAGGGTTTGCTGCCGGAGTGGGTGACCGGTGTGCACGACACCGTGGCGTTGCGCGTCAGCGATCACCCGTTGGTGCGGGATCTGTGCGCAGAAGTGGGGCCGTTGATTTCCACCTCGGCCAACCCGCAGGGCCGCCCGGCGGCGCGTACGCGGATCCGCGTGGAGCAGTATTTCCGTGGCCAGGTGGACCTGGTGCTGGGTGGCGCCCTGGGTGGGCGCAAGAACCCGAGCCTGATTCGCGATCTGGCCACGGGCAAGGTGATGCGCCCGTCCTGAGACCGAGGTGTAGCCATCGCGGGCAAGCCCGCTCCCACAGGTTGATCGGGTTCCGACTGGAGAAACTCGGTCAAATGTGGGAGCGGGCTTGCCCGCGATGAGGCCCTTGAGTCAGTAGAGTCCTGAAGCCTTACGGCAACAAAATCGTCGACCCGGTAGTCCGCCGCCCCGACAACTCCGTCTGCGCCTTCGCCGCATCCGCCAGCGCATACCGCTGGTTGATATCAATGCGCACCTTGCCGCTCTTGATCATCGAAAACAGGTCATCCGCCATCGCCTGCAAGTTCTGCGGGTTGTTGGCGTAGGTGGCCAAGGTCGGCCGGGTCACGTACAGCGAACCTTTCGCCGACAAAATCCCCAGGTTCACCCCATCCACGGCGCCCGACGCATTGCCGAAACTCACCACCAGCCCGCGCGGTGCCACGCTGTCCAGCGACGTCAGCCAAGTGTCCTTGCCCACACCGTCGTACACCACTGGCACTTTTTTGCCGTCGGTCAATTCCAGCACGCGTTGTGCGACGTTTTCCTTGCTGTAGTCGATGGTTTCCCAGGCACCGAGGGATTTGGCCAGGGCGGCTTTTTCCGGCGAGCTGACCGTACCGATCAGCTTCACGCCCAGGGCCTTGGCCCACTGGCACGCCAGGGAGCCTACGCCACCGGCAGCGGCGTGGAACAGGATGGTCTCGCCACCCTTCAACTCATAGGTCTGGCGCAGCAGGTATTGCACGGTCAGGCCCTTGAGCATGGCGCCAGCCGCCTGTTCGACGCCGATCTCGTCCGGCAGGTGCACCAGGTTGGCGGCCGGCAACACATGCAGTTCGCTGTACGCACCCAGCGGCCCGCTGCCGTAGGCCACACGGTCGCCGACCTTGAACTGGGTGACTTCGCTGCCGACGGCATCGACCAAACCGGCGCCTTCTGCGCCCAAGCCAGATGGCAACGCAGGCGGCGCGTACAAACCGCTGCGGAAATAGGTGTCGATAAAATTCAGGCCAATCGCCTGGTTACGTACGCGAACCTGTTGTGGGCCGGGTTCCGCTGGCGTGTAGTCCACATACTCAAGCACGTCGGGGCCGCCATGGGCGCTGAACTGGATACGTTTTGCCATCTGCCTTCTCCTCGGGTCGAATTCGCGTAGTCGGCTATCGAACTCCTAAGCTTGATCTTCGTCAACTGCGGCGCAACGGGGTGCGGTGGTATCCTGTGCGCCCATTTGCCGCCGACGCCCAATGGCCTCGCGTAGCTTTGCCCGATTCAAGGTGATGCCATGACTACCCGCACCGAGGCTGTAAAGGCCTACCTGCTTGACCTGCAAGACCGCATTTGCAGTGCCCTGGAAACCTTCGAGCCGGACACGCGCTTTATCGAAGACGCCTGGACCCGGCCTGCCGGCGGCGGCGGTCGTACCCGTGTGATCGCGGACGGTGCGGTGATTGAAAAAGGCGGCGTTAACTTTTCCCACGTGTTTGGCAGCGGCCTCCCACCGTCCGCCAGTGCCCATCGCCCTGAACTGGCCGGCCGTGGTTTTGAAGCCCTGGGCGTGTCGCTGGTGATCCACCCGCACAACCCTCACGTACCGACGTCCCACGCCAACGTGCGCTTTTTCATCGCCGAAAAAGAAGGCGAAGAGCCGGTGTGGTGGTTTGGTGGCGGCTTTGACCTCACGCCCTACTACGCCAATGAAGAAGACTGCATCCATTGGCACCGTGTCGCCGAGCAGGCCTGTGCGCCGTTCGGCCCGGACGTGTACTCGCGTTACAAAGCCTGGTGCGACACCTACTTCCACATCAAGCATCGCAATGAACCGCGTGGCATCGGCGGCCTGTTCTTCGATGACTTGAACGAGTGGGACTTCGACACCTGCTTCGCCTTCATCCGCGCCATCGGCGACGCCTACATCGACGCCTACCTGCCGATCGTGCAGCGCCGCAAGGCCACCGCCTACACCGAGCAACAGCGCGAATTCCAGGAATTCCGCCGTGGCCGCTACGTCGAGTTCAACCTGGTCTACGACCGTGGCACCCTGTTTGGCCTGCAATCGGGTGGGCGCACCGAGTCGATCCTGATGTCGCTGCCGCCGCAAGTGCGCTGGAGCTACGACTGGAAAGCCGAGGCCGGCAGCGAAGAAGCGCGCCTCACCGACTACTTCCTGCAAGACCGTGACTGGCTCGGCCTCGCCGCGCCCAAGGCAGCCGTCTGATGGACCGATATGTGGTGTTCGGCAACCCCATCGGCCACAGTAAGTCGCCGCTGATCCACCGGATGTTCGCCGAGCAGACCGGCGAGCAACTGGACTACAGCACCTTGCTTGCGCCGCTGGAGGATTTCACTGGCTGTGCCCGTGAGTTTTTTCAGCAAGGCCGTGGCGCCAACGTCACCGTGCCGTTCAAGGAAGACGCCTACCGCCTGGCCAACAGCCTCACCGAACGGGCCCAGCGCGCTGGCGCGGTGAACACCCTGAGCAAGCTCGCCGATGGCAGCCTGCTGGGTGACAACACCGACGGCGCCGGCCTGGTGCGCGACCTCACGGTCAACGCCGGGTTGAGCATGCAAGGCAAACGCATCTTGCTGCTTGGCGCTGGCGGCGCGGTACGTGGCGCGCTGGAGCCGTTGCTGGCCGAGCGGCCGGCCTCGCTGATCATTGCCAACCGCACCGTGGAAAAAGCCGAAATGCTCGCCGAGTTGTTTGACGACCTGGGCCCGGTGTCTGCCAGCGGCTTCGACTGGCTGCGTGAGCCGGTGGACGTGATCATCAATGCCACGTCCGCCAGCCTGTCAGGCGATGTACCGCCGATTGCCGGCAGCCTGATCGAGCCGGGCAAGACGTTTTGCTACGACATGATGTACGGCAAGGAGCCGACGGCGTTTTGCCGCTGGGCGACGGCGCAAGGTGCCGCCGTGGCGATGGATGGCTTGGGGATGTTGGTGGAGCAGGCGGCGGAGGCGTTTTTCCTGTGGCGCGGTGTGCGCCCGGATTCGGCGCCGGTGCTGGCCGAGCTGCGTCGCCAACTGGCCTGACACAAATCCAATGTGAGCACGGTCAGTGTGGGAGCTGGCTTGCCTGCGATAGCGGTGTGTCAGCTTGCATATTTGGCACTGACACACCGCTATCGCAGGCAAGCCAGCTCCCACAGTTTTAACCGCATTCAGTCTTCGAAATGGATGGGGCATTTTTCGGCCCCCTCCAGCTTCTTCAATTCCTCCACGACCTGCGGCCTCGCCCGGCGCAACGTCAAACTCCGCCCCAACCCCCGTAACCGCCGCGCTTCCTGGTGCAACATCTCCACCCCGGAATAATCGATAAAGTTGATCTGCTGCGCCTCGATCACCACCCGCTCGCCCTGTAACCGTTGCAGGCGCACTTGCAGGTAGTGGCTGGCGCCAAAAAAGATCGAGCCGCCCACCCGCAACACATCCTCATCGCCATCGCGCCACTGCTGTACCCGTGGCTGCGACGTGCGCTTGAGGTAGAAAAACAACGACGCCAGCACCCCCGCATAAATCGCCGTTTGCAGCTCCAGCAACAAGGTCGCGACGCAGGTCAGGCCCATCACCACAAACTCGGCGCGGCTCACGCGAAACAAGGCGCGAATGCCGCGGTGATCCACCAGCCCCCAGCAAATCAGGAGGATGCTCGCCGCCATGCTCGGGATCGGGATATGGGCGATCAACGCCGCGCCAAACAGCGCAAACAGCGCCACCCACAGGGCAGAAAACACCCCGGCCAGGGGTGAGCACGCGCCGGCTTCATAGCTGAGACCGGAGCGGGTAAACGAACCGGCTGACAAGTACCCGGAAAAAAATCCGCCGACGATATTGGATAAGCCTTGCGCACGGACTTCCTGGTTGGCGTCGAGCAATTGTTGCGAACGGGCCGACAGCGCGCGGGCAATCGACAGGCTGGTCACCAGCCCCAGCATGCCCACCGCCACGGCGCTGGGCAGCAGGCGCAGGAGCATGTCCAGGTCCATCGGCAGCGGGCTGAACGGCGGCAGCTTGCCCACGAACGAACTGACCCGTGCCACATGCCCGAACATCGCCGGCCACAGCCACGCCACCAGGCTGCCAAGGGCCAAGGCGATCAGCAGCGTCGGCCAACGCGGCAGCAGGTATTTGAGCAATGCGCCCACCAGCAACGTCCCCAGGCCCAGGGCGAGCGAGGCGTGGTCCCACTCGCCGCCGTGATCCACCAGCGCCAGCAGACTCTTGATCGCCGTGGCTTGGCTCGGCAGCTCCAGCCCCAACAGGTTGGGCAACTGCCCCAGGGCAATTACCACGGCGGCGCCCAGGGTGAAGCCCAGCACCACCGAATGGGAGACGAAATTCACCAGCGCGCCAAAGCGCAGCAGGCCCAGCAACCACTGGAAAACCCCGGCGAGGAAGGTCAGCAACAGGATCAGGGTGATGTAGTCCTGCGACCCCGGCACGGCCAATGGGCTGACGCTGGCGTACAGCACGATGGAGATGGCCGCCGTGGGGCCGCAGATCAGGTGCCAGGACGACCCCCACAGGCACGCGATCAACACCGGGATGATGGCGGCATACAGCCCGTATTCCGGTGGGAGGCCGGCGATCAGTGCGTAGGCAATCGACTGCGGCAAGGCCAGCACCGCGCCGCTGAGGCCGACGATGGCATCCCGGCCGACGCTGGCGCGGGTTTGGCGTGGCAGCCAGCGCAGGAAGGGGAAGAGGGTATGGCGGGTGGGCCGGGGCATCAGGGTCTCGGTTTGAAGGTTTGCCGCAGAATATCAGTACACACTGGCCACTGTGGGAGCAGGCAAGCCAGCTCCCACACAAGCCAGTTCCCACAAAGGTCTTAGAGTTTGGCTTTTACCGCGGACAACGCATCCTTGCCATCCACGGTCTTCACCCCCTCCAACCACTTATCCAACACCGCCGGATTCGCCTTGATCCACGCCTTCGCCGCCTCGGCATTGCTGACCTTGTTGTTGGCCACCTCGGCCATGATGCTGTTCTCCATCTCCTGGGTGAAACTCAGGTTGGTCAGCAGTTTTCCGACGTTCGGGCAGGCTTGTGCGTACCCCTTGCGGGTCAGGGTGTACACGCTGCCGGTGTCGCCGAAGTACTTCTCGCCGCCCTTGAGGTAGTGCATTTTCAACTGCACGTTCATCGGGTGCGGGGTCCAGCCGAGGAAGGTGACGAAGCGCTGTTTCTTCACCGCCCGCGACACTTCGGCGAGCATCGCCTGTTCGCTGGACTCGATCAGCTTCCACTGGCCGAGGTCGAAGTCGTTCTTCTTGATGATTTCCTGCAACGAGATATTCGCCGGCGCGCCGGAGCCGATGCCGTAGATCTTCTTGTCGAACTTGTCGGCGAATTTGTTCAGGTCGGCAAAGTCATGCACGCCGGCGTCCCACACGTAGTCCGGCACGGCGAGGGTGAACTCGGTACCGTCGAGGTTTTTCGCCAACTGCACCACATCGCCATTGGCGACGAACTTGTCATAGAAGCCCTGCTGCGCCGGCATCCAGTTGCCGAGGAACACATCCACCTGGCCATCCTTGAGCCCGCCAAAGGTGATCGGCACCGCCAGGGTATCGACTTTGGGTTTGTAGCCCATGCCCGTCAGCAGAAAACCGGTGATGGCATTGGTCGCGGCGATGTCGCTCCAGCCGGGATCGGCCATTTTTACCGTTTCACAGCTCGTGTCTGCGTGCACATTGGCGCTGCCGAGCGCCAACATGCCCAGTATCACAGTCAACTTTTGCATGGCCTTCCCTCAGTTTTATTGGTTTTGGCAGGGTTGTGGATAACGTGCCTTGCGCTCCAGGTCGTCGAGGTCGATATGGTTGCGCATGTACTGCTGACTGGCGTCCACCAGTGGCTGGTGATCCCAGCTCTTCAGCTTGCCCTGGGTCAGTGCTTCAAACACCAGGCGACGGCGGCGTTGGCTGGCGAGCACCTGTTGGTGGATCGCCGGGATGTCCCATTTGGCCCGCGCCTCCTTCAAAAACGCCTCGAACAGCGGCCGGTGTTCCGGTGACTGGCTGAGGTTTTCCCGCTCGTGCGGGTCATTGTGGACATCGAACAGTAGGCAAGGGTCGTCTTCGCTGTAGATGAATTTGTAGGCGCCCCGGCGAATCATCATCAGCGGGCTGATCGTGCCTTCGGCCATGTATTCGCCAAACACTTCGTCGTGTCCGCCCTGCCCTTGCAAGTGCGGGACCAGGGAGCGGCCGTCCAGTGGCAGGCGCGGGTCGAGCGTGCCGCCGGCCAGTTCCACCAACGTCGGCAACAGGTCGGCGGTGGACACGGCCTGGCTGACACGCCCCGACGCAAACTGCCCCGGCGCACTCACCAGCAACGGGACGCGGGCGGCCATTTCAAACCAGTGCATTTTGTACCAGAGGCCGCGCTCGCCAAGCATGTCGCCGTGGTCACCGGAGAAAATGATGATGGTGTCGTCGGCCAGGCCGGTGTCTTCCAGGGTTTGCAGGAGTTTTCCCACATTACTGTCGATGTAACTGCACGCGCCGAAGTAGGCCCGGCGTGCATCGCGGATCTTATCCACCGGCAGCGGCTTGTCCCACAGGTCGTAGACCTTGAGCAGGCGTTGGGAATGCGGGTCGAGATCCGTTTGCGCTGGCGTCGTAGGCAATGGGATATCGGCGTCGTCGTACAGGTCCCAGAACGGCTTGGGAATGGTGTAAGGGTCATGGGGATGGGTCATGGATACGGTCAGGCAGAACGGCTGGTCGCCGTCCTCGCGGATATGGTCGAACAGATACTGCTGGGCCTTGAACACCACCTCTTCATCGAAGTCCAGCTGGTTGGTGCGCACGCACGGGCCGGCTTGCAGCACCGACGACATGTTGTGGTACCAGCTGGGGCGCACGTCCGGTTCATCCCAGTTCACCGCCCAGCCGTAGTCGGCGGGGTAGATGTCGCTGGTCAGGCGTTCTTCGTAGCCGTGCAACTGGTCCGGGCCGCAGAAATGCATCTTGCCCGACAGCGCCGTGCGGTAGCCGAGGCGGCGCAGGTAGTGGGCATAGGTCGGTACATCGGCGGGGAAATCGGCCGCGTTGTCGTAGGCGCCGATCTTGCTCGGCAACTGCCCACTGACCAGGGTAAAACGCGATGGCGCGCACAACGGGCTGTTGCAATAGGCGGCGTCGAACACCACGCCCTGTGCGGCGAGGCGGCTCAAATGGGGCAACTTGATCGGCGAAGAACCGTAGAACGGCAGCAGCGGCGCGGCCATTTGATCGGCCATGATGAAAAGAATGTTCTTGCGCTTCATGGGTTGTCGGCATTCCATAGGCGGTGTTTATGCGAATGAGCATGCAGCCCACGCAAATTGGGGTAAAGCCCATGAAAAGCAATGTCTAGGATAAGCACAGCTTATGTATGAAGCCCTTGGTGACGTGTCCCTCGACCTGTTGCGCGCCTTTGAAGCGGCTGCGCGACACCGCAGCTTTACTGCCGCCGCGATGGAGTTGGGCACCACCCAGCCAGCCATCAGCCAGCAGATCAAGCGCCTGGAGGAACAGCTGGCGATCCGCCTGTTTGATCGCATCTATCGCGGCATCGAGCTGACCGACGCCGGCGCGCTGCTGTTCGACTCTGTGCAGGGCGGCTTGCAGAGCATCAACGCCGGCCTGAGTGCCATCACCCAGCAGGACCAGCACGAAGTGCTGCAAGTGGCCACCGACTTTGCCTTCGCCGCCTATTGGCTGATGCCGCGCCTGCACCGCTTCCACCAGGCCAACCCGCAAGTCGATGTGAGCCTGGTGACCAGCGAGCGCAACCACGCCACCCTGCGCAGCGATATCGACGTGGCGGTGCTGTTTGGCGACGGCCGTTTCAAGCAAGGCGAGAGCCTGTGGCTGTTCAATGAGGAAGTGTTCCCGGTGTGCAGCCCGCAGTGGCTGAAAGAGCAGGTCACGCCACTGACTGTGCAAAATTTGCACGATTTCCCGTTGCTGCACTTGCGCCAGGAAAACAATAGCCAATGGTTCGACTGGAGCGGCGTGTTCCGCGAACTGGGCATCAGTGCTGCGCCCACCCCCGGCCAACTGCGTTTCGACAACTACACCCTGCTGATCCAGGCAGCGATTGCCGGCCAGGGCGTGGCCATTGGCTGGCGCCACCTGGTGGACAACCTGCTGCAGCAGAACTGGCTGTGCCGTCCGGTCAGCGACACGGTGATCTCGCGCTTTGGCTATTACGTCGTGCAACCCCAGCGCAAACGCCGGGGCCAGTTGGTGCAGCGCTTTGTCGAGTGGCTGCTGGCCGAGCAAGCCAGCAGCGCGCAGTCGTTGACCGGGCTGGCCCTGCCGTCGATTGCGGTCTAGGATTTGGCGCTTATTGGATCCGGAGTCCGTCATGCAACGTATCAAGGGCTACCACGCCCATATCTACTTCGACGCGAGCACCATCGAACAAGCGCGCACCTTGTGCGAAGACGCCGCCAAACTGTTCCCGCTGCGCATGGGCCGTGTCCACGAAAAACCCGTCGGCCCGCACCCGGATTGGAGCTGCCAGCTGGCGTTCGATCCCGAGTACATCGGCGTGGTGCTGCCGTGGCTGGTGATCCATCGCAACGGGCTGGTGGTGTTCCTGCACCCCGATACCGGCGATGACCTGAAGGATCACACCGACTACGCGGTCTGGATGGGGGCGATGCGGGAACTGAATTTGTCAGCTTTTTCTTAAGTTATATCCCTAAATATGGGATTGATATTTATATATTGAGACTTCCGCTCGCGTAGGTTTATATTCCTGCATCCGCTCAGAACTCAGGTGAAGCGATGCAGGCGCAATTGATCGCGCTCGATTGGGGAACCAGCTCCCTTCGTGCTTACAAACTCGGCCCGGCAGGCGTCGTGCTGGAACACCGCGCGCTGGCGTGCGGGATCATGCATTTGCCCAGCGAGCCCCGGGACATCGCTGGCGTGCATTGCAGCGATGGCTTCGAACTGGCGTTCGACGCGGCCTGCGGCGATTGGCTCGACGCCCAGCCCGATTTGCCAGTGATCGCCTGCGGCATGGTGGGCAGTGCCCAGGGCTGGAGTGAAGCGGCCTACCGCCATACGCCGGTGGATGTCGCGCGCCTCGGCCAGGCGCTGCACCGCGTGCGCAGCCTGCGTGGGGTGGATGTGCATATCGTGCCCGGCGTGATCGAACAGGCCGGTTTGCCCAATGTGATGCGCGGCGAAGAAACCCAGGTGCTGGGCGTGCTGCAAGGCCTCGCTGCCGAGGTGTTGATCGGCCTGCCGGGCAGCCATTCCAAGTGGGTCGAGGTGGTCGATGGCTGCATCACCCACTTCGATACCTTCATGACCGGTGAAGTCTTTGCGGTGCTGAGCAAACACAGCATTCTCGGGCGCACCCAACTGCCGACCGAACACTTTCAGGCCGAGGCCTTTGACCGTGGCGTGCAGGTGGCGCGCTCGCAAGACGGCCAGCGCGGCGTCTTATCCACCCTGTTCAGCGCCCGCACCCTTGGCCTGACCGGCGAACTCACCCCCGAGCAGCAGCCGGATTATCTCTCCGGGTTGCTGATCGGCCATGAACTCGCCGGCCTGCCGGCACGCGCCAGGCAGCAGCCGATCATCCTGGTCGGCGCCGCTGCCCTCTGCACCCGCTATCAACGCGCCCTCGCCCTTTGCGGCTTCGGCCACGTCAGCCTTGCGCCGGAGGCCAGCGAACGCGGCCTGTGGCAATTGGCCGTGGCCGCCGGGCTCACTCAACCTGCATCGGAGGCCTGACATGCTCAAGCACGCACTCGCACAAAACGGTTTGATCGCCATCCTGCGCGGTATCCGCCCGGACGAAGCCCAGGCCGTCGGCCAGGTGTTGTATGAGGCCGGGTTTCGCGTGATCGAAGTGCCGCTCAACTCGCCGGACCCGTACACCAGCATCCGTACCCTGCGCGACAGCCTGCCCGCCGATTGCCTGATCGGCGCGGGCACCGTGTTGACGCCGGAGCAGGTCGAGCAGGTCAAGGCGGCCGGTGGCCAGGTGATCGTCATGCCCCACAGCGATGCCAAGGTGCTGCGCGCGGCGAAAGCGGCGGGGCTGTTCTTGTCGCCGGGCGTTGCCACGCCCACCGAAGCCTTCGCCGCCCTGGCGGAAGGTGCCGATGTATTGAAGCTGTTTCCCGCCGAGCAAATGGGCCCGGCGGTGATCAAGGCGTGGCTGGCGGTTTTGCCGGCGGGCACGTTGCTGCTGCCGGTGGGCGGCATTACCCCGGACAACATGCAGGTGTTTGTCGACGCCGGCGCCAAGGGGTTCGGGCTGGGTTCCGGGCTGTTCAAACCGGGCATGACAGTGGATCAGGTAGCGAGCCGCGCCCAGGCTTATGTCGCCGCCTGGAAAGCCCTGAGCTGAGATCAAGTCTTGCGCCCACAGGCGCTGCATCTATAAGAGAGATAACAGATGAAAATCACCAAACTGACGACCTTCATCGTCCCGCCGCGCTGGTGCTTCCTCAAGGTCGAGACCGACCAGGGCGTGACCGGCTGGGGTGAGCCCGTGGTCGAAGGCCGCGCTCACACCGTTGCTGCTGCCGTTGAAGAACTGTCCGACTACCTGATCGGCAAAGACCCACGCAATATCGAAGACATCTGGACCGTGCTCTATCGCGGCGGCTTCTACCGTGGCGGCGCAGTACACATGAGCGCCCTCGCCGGTATCGACCAGGCGTTGTGGGACATCAAGGGCAAGGCCCTCGGCGTGTCGGTCAGCGACCTGCTCGGCGGCCAGGTGCGCGACAAGATCCGCGTGTATTCCTGGATCGGCGGCGACCGCCCGGCCGACACCGCCCGCGCCGCCAAAGAGGCCGTGGCCCGGGGTTTCACCGCGGTGAAAATGAACGGCACCGAAGAATTGCAGTTCGTCGACAGCTTCGAAAAAGTCGACCTGGCCCTGGCCAACGTCGCCGCCGTGCGTGACGCGGTGGGCCCCAACGTCGGCATCGGCGTGGACTTCCATGGCCGGGTGCACAAGCCCATGGCCAAGGTGCTGATGAAAGAGCTGGACCCGTACAAGCTGATGTTTATCGAAGAACCGGTGCTCAGCGAAAACTACGAAGCGCTCAAGGAGCTGGCGCCGCTGACCAGCACGCCGATTGCCCTCGGCGAGCGCCTGTTCTCGCGTTGGGATTTCAAGCGCGTGCTCAGCGAAGGCTACGTCGACATCATCCAGCCCGATGCTTCCCACGCCGGTGGCATCACCGAAACCCGCAAGATCGCCAACATGGCCGAAGCCTACGACGTGGCCCTGGCCCTGCACTGCCCGCTGGGCCCGATCGCCCTGGCCGCCTGCCTGCAACTGGACGCGGTTTGCTACAACGCGTTTATCCAGGAGCAAAGCCTGGGCATTCACTACAACGAGAGCAACGACCTGCTCGACTATGTGAAAGACCCGGGCGTGTTCGACTACGACCAAGGCTTTGTGAAGATCCCCAACGGGCCGGGCCTGGGCATCGAGATCAACGAGGAATACGTGATCGAACGCGCGGCCATCGGCCACCGCTGGCGCAACCCGATCTGGCGCCATGCCGACGGCAGCTTTGCCGAGTGGTGATTCCTGACTGAAGGAACACGGTCAAAAATGTGGGAGCTGGCTTGCCTGCGATAGTGGTGGGTCAGCCAGCATATCTGGCACTGATACACCGCCATCGCAGGCAAGCCAGCTCCCACATTTTGATCCGGTTCCGTCAGTAAGACCTGTCCTCAATAAACACAAGAAGAGGCACCCCCTCATGCATCCTGAATCCTTCACCGGCCAGGCTTCTTTAGTCACGCCTACCCGAAAGCGCTTTTTCATCATGGTGCTGCTGTTCATCACCGTGGTCATCAACTACCTCGACCGCAGCAACCTGTCGATTGCCGCCCCGGCGCTGACCAGTGAGCTGGGGATCGACCCGGTCCACGTCGGGCTGATTTTCTCCGCCTTCGGCTGGACCTACGCCGCCATGCAGATCCCCGGCGGCTGGCTGGTGGACCGCGTGCCGCCGCGCATCCTCTACACCGCTGCCCTGCTGCTGTGGTCCATCGCCACGGTGATGCTCGGCTTTGCCGCCAGCTTTATCGCGCTGTTTGTGCTGCGTATGGCCGTGGGTGCGCTGGAAGCCCCGGCCTACCCGATCAATAGCCGCGTGGTCACCACGTGGTTCCCTGAACGTGAACGGGCCACGGCGATTGGCTTCTACACCTCCGGGCAGTTTGTCGGGCTGGCGTTTCTCACGCCGGTACTGGCCTGGTTGCAGCACGCCTTCGGCTGGCACATGGTGTTTGTGGTCACCGGTGGCGTGGGCATCCTGTGGGCGGCGATCTGGTACGCGGTGTACCGCGAGCCGAAGGACTTCAAAGGCGCCAACACTGCGGAAATCGAACTGATCCGCGAAGGCGGCGGCCTGGTGGACATGCAGGAAAAAGCCGCGAAGACGCCGTTCAGCTGGGTCGACCTGGGCATCGTGTTGAGCAAGCGCAAGCTCTGGGGCATCTACCTGGGGCAGTTTTGCCTGAACTCCACGCTGTGGTTTTTCCTGACGTGGTTCCCCACCTACCTGGTGAAATATCGCGGCATGGACTTCATCAAGTCCGGCCTGCTGGCGTCGCTGCCGTTTCTCGCGGCGTTTGTCGGCGTGCTGTGTTCCGGGATCTTTTCCGACTGGTTGATTCGCCGGGGCGCCTCGGTGGGCTTTGCACGCAAGTTGCCGATCATTGGCGGGCTGCTGATTTCCACGGCGATCATCGGCGCCAACTATGTGGACTCGACGGCGTGGGTGATCGCGTTCCTGGCGGTGGCGTTCTTTGGCAATGGGTTGGCGTCGATTACCTGGTCGTTGGTATCGACCCTGGCACCGGCGCGCCTGTTGGGGCTGACCGGTGGGGTGTTCAATTTCATCGGCAACCTGGCGGCGATTGCCACGCCGATCGTGATTGGCTTTCTCGCCAGTGGTGATTCGTTTGCGCCGGCGATTACCTACATCGCGGTGCTGGCGTTGCTTGGGGCGCTTTCCTATGTGTTGCTGGTCGGTAAGGTCGAGCGCATCGAGTTGAATGAAAAACCTTAGTTGAGCACGCCGTCGAGAATCTCGTAGACGATGCCGGTTCCTACGGCAATCAACACCACATCCGGCCCTGAACGGCGCCACTCATAACCCTGGTACACCGGCAGGCGTGCCAGGGCGCGGCTGTCCAGGCGTTCACCGTAGTAGCCATGGGGCAGTGGCTTGCCGCGCTCCAGGCGCACATTGCGCGGTGGCGGTGCGCCACGGGAGAACTGGTCGTGATGGTCGCGGATCACCTGGCGTACCGGGCCGAAGTCTTGGGGCGGGCCGCCGCGACGGTTGTCCTGCGGGCCGCGATGGTCGTCGCCACGCTGCTGTTCGTGCTGGCCTTGCGGGCCGCCACGGTCAGGGCCGCCCTGATCGTTCGGCGCGGCCTGCACCAGGGCGCTGGCGCCCAGGACCAGCACGCCAAGGCTGGCAATCACGGTTTTAGGCATTTTCATCGGGGAGTTCCTCAACTGCACGAACAACAAAAAAGGGATCTCGAACGAGGTTCGAAATCCCTTGGTCTTGTCAGTTTAGGTACTGAATATTCAGTTTGATTCCTCTGTATCAGGAACTTTACCTACCGCTTACGAGCCGCTTACTTACGGGCGTTGCGGACACCTTCCGACAGCGCTGCACACAGCCCCAGCACGCCATCAATCGCCTGCTGATCATTTTTCGCAGTGGCGATGTGATCGATCAGCGCCGAACCGACCACTACGCCGTCAGCCAGACGGGCGATCGCCGCCGCTTGCTCCGGGGTGCGGATACCAAAACCGATGCTGATCGGCAGGTCGGTATGGCGACGCAGGCGGGTCACGGCCTCTTCGACGTGCTCCAGGGTCGCGGCACCGGCACCGGTCACGCCGGCCACCGACACGTAGTACACAAAGCCGGAGCTGCCGTTGAGCACGGTCGGCAGGCGCACGTCGTCGGTGGTCGGCGTGGTCAGGCGGATAAAGTCGATGCCCGCAGCCTGGGCCGGGTCGCACAGCTCGCCGTTATGCTCGGGCGGCATGTCGACGACGATCAGGCCGTCGACGCCCGCCTCTTTGGCGTCGGCGATGAATTTCGGCACGCCGTATTTGTGGATCGGGTTGAAGTAACCCATCAACACCAGCGGGGTTTCGCTGTTGTCCTTGCGGAACTCGCGGACCATCTGCAGGGTTTTCAGCAGGTTCTGCTTGGCTTCCAGCGCGCGGATGTTGGCCAGCTGGATCGCCGGGCCGTCGGCCATCGGATCGGTGAAGGGCATGCCCAGCTCGATCACGTCGGCGCCAGCGGCGGGCAGGCCCTTGAGGATGGCCAGCGAGGTGTCGTAGCCCGGGTCGCCGGCGGTAACGAAGGTCACCAGGGCGGCGCGGTTTTGTTCTTTAAGCTGGGCGAAGCGGGTTTGCAGGCGGCTCATTAGTGTTTCTCCTGCTGAGACTGTTCCATGTGGTGCATCACGGTCTGCATGTCTTTGTCGCCACGGCCGGAAAGGTTGACCACCATCAGGTGATCTTTCGGCAGGGTCGGCGCGCGTTTGAACACTTCGGCCAGGGCGTGGGCGCTTTCCAGTGCAGGAATAATCCCTTCCAGGCGGCAGCATTTGTGGAAGGCGTCCAGGGCTTCGTCGTCGGTCACCGAGGTGTACTGGACGCGGCCGATGTCATGCAACCACGCGTGTTCCGGGCCGATGCCCGGGTAGTCGAGGCCGGCGGAGATCGAGTGGGCGTCGATGATCTGGCCGTCGTCGTCCTGCAACAGGAAGGTGCGGTTGCCGTGCAGTACGCCGGGTACGCCGCCGTTGAGGCTGGCGGCGTGCTTGCCGGTTTCGATGCCGTGGCCAGCGGCTTCAACGCCGATGATTTCCACGCTAGTGTCGTCGAGGAACGGGTGGAACAGGCCCATGGCGTTGGAGCCGCCGCCGATGCAGGCGACCAGGCTGTCCGGCAGGCGGCCTTCCTGGGCTTGCAGTTGGGTGCGGGTTTCCTTGCCGATCACGGCCTGGAAGTCGCGGACCATCGCAGGATATGGGTGTGGGCCGGCCACGGTGCCGATCAGGTAGAAGGTGCTGTCGACGTTGGTCACCCAATCGCGCAGGGCTTCGTTCATCGCGTCCTTGAGGGTGCCGGTGCCGGCGACCACCGGGATCACTTCCGCGCCCAGCAGCTTCATGCGGAACACGTTGGCCTGCTGGCGCTCGATGTCGGTGGTGCCCATGTAGATCACACATTGCAGGCCGAAGCGTGCTGCCACAGTGGCAGTGGCCACGCCGTGCATGCCGGCGCCGGTCTCGGCGATGATGCGTTTTTTGCCCATGCGCCGCGCCAGCAGGATCTGGCCGATGCAGTTGTTGATCTTGTGCGCGCCGGTGTGGTTCAGCTCTTCGCGCTTGAGGTAGATCTTGGCGCCGCCGCAGAATTCGGTCAGGCGTTCGGCGAAATACAGTGGGCTTGGACGACCGACGTAGTCCCGTTGGAAGTAGGCCAATTCCTCGTTGAACGCCGGATCGATCTTGGCCGCTTCGTATTCGCGGGCCAGGTCGAGGATCAACGGCATCAGGGTTTCAGCGACGTAGCGGCCGCCGAACGCGCCAAACAGGCCGTTGGCGTCTGGGCCGTTGCGTAGGTCGGTCTGGGACTGAGTCATGGGACGCTCCAGGAAAGAATGGGTGTAGGAAACAATGACGGCCACTCTACCCCTCACGCTGTGGCCTGAAAACCGATAAGATCGCCGCAACCTGTCAGGAAAACTCACAGATGAGCCGAGACCTTCCGCCCCTCAATGCCCTGCGTGCATTTGAAGCCACCGCGCGCTTGAACAGCGTCAGCCAGGCAGCCGAGCAATTGCACGTGACCCACGGCGCGGTCAGCCGGCAGCTGAAGGTGCTGGAAGAACACTTGGGCGTGAGCCTGTTCGTCAAGGAGGGGCGCGGCCTTAAACTCACAGATTCGGGGGTCCGCCTGCGGGACGCCAGCGCGGAGGCGTTCGAACGGTTGAGGGATGTCTGTGCCGAACTGACCCAGGCCAGCGCCGACGCGCCCTTCGTCCTCGGCTGTTCGGGGAGTTTGCTGGCGCGCTGGCTGATCCCGCGCCTGGGCCGCTTGAATGCTGACCTGCCGGACCTGCGTTTGCACCTGTCAGCCGGTGATGGTGACCTTGACCCCCGCCGCCCTGGCCTGGACGCCCTGCTGGTATTCGCCGAGCCGCCGTGGCCGGCGGATATGCAGGTGTACGCGTTGGCCAGTGAACGCATCGGCCCGGTGATGAGCCCGCGTTTCGCCGGCTATGAGCGCTTGCGCCACGCGCCGGCGTCGGCCCTGTGCGCGGAGGCGTTGTTGCACACCACCTCGCGTCCGCAAGCCTGGCCCAGCTGGGCGCAGCAACACGGCATCGCGCCCGGCGCGTTGAAACACGGCCAGGGGTTTGAGCATTTGTATTATTTGTTGGAGGCGGCGGTCGCGGGGTTGGGGGTGGCGATTGCGCCCGAGCCGTTGGTAGCCGAGGACGTGCGCGCAGGCCGGCTGGTGGCGCCGTGGGGTTTCAGCGAAACCCCGGCGCACCTGGCGTTGTGGCTGCCCAAGCGCGCCGCAGACGGGCGCGCCGGGCAACTGGCGCAGTGGCTCAAGGCTGAGCTGTTGCGCCAGCCGGATTAGTCACCGCGTTTGCACAGCAAGTAAGCGGCCAGCAGGCCCAATGCACCTACAGCCACGCCGGCTGTAGTCCATGGGTGTTCCTGTGCGTAGTCCCGGGTCGCAACACCGGTTTCGCGGATTTTCATTTTGCTTTCTTCGTAGGCATCGCTGATCAGATGACGGGAGTGCTTGAGAGCATTCTCGGCATTGCTTTTCAGGGCCTTCAAGGTCTTGCGCGACTCGTCAGATGCGTCGTCCTTGAGGCTTTCCAGAGATTTGAGCAGGCTCGAAATCTCGGCTTCCATGCTTTCCAGCGACGCTTTGCGTAAAGAAGTGTTGGCCATGTGGACTCTCCTGAAGTGATTGAGTGACGTGTGTAGATACCGACTCCCGTGGTTTCAGAAAGTGCAGTAAATCTGAACTTTCGCGTAGGAATGGTCGCCAGAAGCAGTATGAACATTGCCTGCTAGGCTTTATTGACGACCCTCAGGAGAAACCTCATGTCTGATCATCACACCTACAAGAAAGTCGAATTGGTGGGATCGTCCACCTCCAGCATCGAAGAGGCCATCAACAACGCCCTGGCCGAGGCCCACAAAAGCATCAAGCACCTGGAATGGTTTGAGGTGGTCGATACCCGTGGCCATATCAAGGATGGCAAGGCCGCGCACTTTCAGGTCACGCTCAAAGTGGGATTCCGTATTGCCAGTAGTTGAACTTTGCTGACTGGCTGATTGCCATAACCTGCGCTACAACCAATGGGTGCCGATGCCACGAGCGTCGGCACGCTCTTTTTGATCAGCGCAAGGAAGTAACGGATGAAGAAGTTCCTGTTAGCGGTAGGTTTGTTGAGCATTGCGGGCACTGCCCTGGCGGCGGGCAAGCCTTGTGACGAGCTGAAAAGCGAGATTGCAGCGAAAATCGACGCCAAGGGCGCTTCGGGTTATTCGCTGGAGGTAGTGGAGAAAGGTGCTTCGACCGACGCTAAAGTGGTCGGTAGCTGTGAAGGCGGCACCAAGGAAATCGTCTACAAGCGCGGTTGATCCCGTGTTGCAGACATAAAAAACCGACGCGAGTGCGTCGGTTTTTTTTCGCCTGAGGGGTTTAGCCCTTCATCAACTGCGCCAGCAGCTCGTAGGAATGAATCCGGTCGGCGTGTTCGTACAGGTCGCAGGTAAAAATCAGCTCGTCGGCGCCGGTTTGCTCCACCAGCACTTCCAGCTTGGCGCGGATTTTTGCCGGGCTGCCGACCATTGCCAGACCGAGGAAACTGCCCACTGCGTCTTTTTCATGGGGCAGCCACAGGCCTTCCATGCTCTTTACCGGTGGACGTTGCACCAGGCTTTGCCCGCGCATCAGCGCGAGGATGCGCTGGTACACCGAGGTGGCCAGGTAGTCGGCTTGCTCATCGGTATCGGCGGCGACCAAGGGAATGCCGAGCATCACGTAGGGCTTATCGAGAACCGCTGAAGGCTTGAAGTGATTGCGGTAGACGCGAATCGCCTCGTGCATCAAGCGCGGTGCGAAATGGGAGGCGAAGGCGTAGGGCAAACCGCGCTCACCGGCCAATTGCGCGCTGAACAGGCTGGAGCCCAGCAGCCATACCGGGACGTTGGTGCCGGTGCCGGGTACAGCAATGATGCGTTGGTCCGGGGTGCGTGGGCCGAGGTAGGCCATCAGTTCGGCGACGTCTTCGGGGAATTCGTCGGCGCTGCCGGAGCGCTCACGGCGCAGGGCGCGGGCGGTCATCTGGTCGGAGCCGGGCGCGCGGCCCAGGCCCAGGTCGATACGCCCGGGGTAGAGGCTTTCCAGGGTGCCGAACTGCTCGGCGATCACCAATGGCGCATGGTTGGGCAGCATCACGCCGCCGGAACCGACGCGAATCGTCGAGGTGCCACCGGCCAGGTAGCCCAGCAACACCGAGGTGGCCGAACTGGCGATGCCGTCCATGTTGTGGTGTTCAGCCACCCAGAAACGGTTGTAGCCGAACTTTTCCACGTGCTGGGCCAGGTCCAGGGAATTGCGCAACGACTGCGCCGGGCTGCCATTGGCGCGCACGGGCACGAGGTCGAGGGTCGAGAACTTCACGTCGGACAGCGATTTCATAAGCCTGCTTCTCCAAGGGGGCGCGCAGGCTGTCTAGACGAATCAAAACCTGCCGCTTCATGTGCATGCTCTATGCAATGAGGGCATATACCCGAGATTCAATAGCAGGCACCGAAATTTCCTACTTAGTTGCTAGGTTTCTCCGACAGGATGAACTTTGTCAGTCCGACTATCCTCAGAACCCTTACGTACGCAAAACCACCGCTTGAGGAGACTGCCATGAGTATCGTGAAAAAAGCATCCGCGCATTGGGAAGGTGATTTGAAGACGGGTCTGGGTTCCATCTCCACGGAAACCGGCGTGCTGCGCGAAGCGCCCTACGGCTTCAAGGCACGTTTCGAAGGGGGCAAGGGGACCAATCCTGAGGAATTGATCGGCGCGGCGCATGCCGGTTGTTTCTCCATGGCGTTTTCCATGATTCTCGGCGACGCTGGCCTCAAGGCTGACAGTATCGACACCCAGGCCGAAGTGACCCTGGATCAGGTCGATGGCGGCTTTGCGATCACGGCGGTGCACCTGATCCTCAAGGCCAAGATCCCCGGCGCGAGCCAGGCGCAGTTTGAAGAACTGAGCAAAAAGGCCAAGGAAGGGTGCCCGGTGTCCAAGGTGCTGAATGCGAAGATCAGCCTGGATGCGACGCTGGTTAACTAACCAAGTCCAGGTAACAGCACAAGTTGAATGTAAAAGCTGACTTGTGTGGGAGCTGGCTTGCCAGCGATGCAGACACCTCGGAGTTTCAGTAATACCGAGGTGATGCCATCGCAGGCAAGCCAGCTCCCACATAAGTGCAGTTCCCGCCTTTAGTTCTGCGTTAAATCAGAACTCGCGTTTCAGTAATGTGGTCCTATAGCCATCACTGCCTAGGCGCACACCCGTGCGCAGTGCATTCAGGGAGCTACACACATGAAACGTTTTGCCTTGGCGATCATCTGCGGCGTATTGGCCACTTCGGCCGTGGCCGCGCCCAAAGATTGTGAAGAGCTGCGCAAGGAGATCGAGGTCAAGATCCAGGCGAACGCGGTTCCGTCCTACACCTTGGAAATCGTCAGCAAGGAAGAAGCCGACAAGCACGACGTAGCCATGGTCGTCGGCAGCTGTGAGAACGGCACCAAGGCCATCATCTACCAGAAGAACAACGACTGAATCAGATGCAGTTGACGCTGCGCTCCTCTGCCAACAACTGACGCTCCGCGTTGTAGAGCCGGATATTCGGCGTGAAGGCCAGCGAACGGCCTTCCAGGACATAGCGCTGGCCCGCCTGGAAGTGGTCGTACTGCAGCGTCATGAAGCAGGTGCGTTCGGTGGTCTGCCCCAGCCCGCCGAAGCCACTACCCGTTGGTACTTCGAAATCAAAGCGCACCATCAACTCGTGGCTGCCGGGCGGCATCTGGAAGAAACGACCGTCATTGAGGTTCTTGCCGTCCAGGCGCTGGGCCATCACCAGCTTGGCGTTGGGTGTCGGGGTGGCGAAATCGACCCAGGCTTGCTGCGGATCGACCGCTGGCAACGGCGTCAAAGCGCATGCGCTGAGAAACAGGACGGTGATGGCAAGCAACAGCTGGCGCATGGCGTGTACTCAATGATGGAAGAAAAGAAATGGGACTGACGCAGCAGGTTCCCCTTGAGTATAAACACCCCATGGCGTGGAAAATTCCCAGGAGTAATCGGTGCATGGTCAGGCGTTTTTTCCTCGGGTTGATGGTGGTACTGCTCAGTGGCTGCTCAAGCATCAGTTATTACGGACAGTTGGCCAGCGGCCAGTGGCAATTGTTGCGGGCCCGCGAACCGGTTGCCCAGGTCATCGCCGACCCCGCGCGGCCGCCGCAGCTGCGTGAGCATCTGGCGCAATCCCAGAAGGCGCGCACCTTTGCCAGTGAGCACCTGCATTTGCCTGACAACCAGAGTTACCGGCTGTACGCCGATATTGGCCGACCTTATGTCGTCTGGAATGTCTTCGCCACGACAGAATTTTCGCTGTCGCCGGAAACCCACTGCTTCCCGATTGCCGGTTGCGTGGCCTATCGCGGTTATTACAACCAGGGCGCAGCGCGGGGTGAGGCGGCATTGTTGCGCCTGCGGGGCATGGACGTGTCGATTGGCGGGGTCGAGGCCTATTCCACCCTGGGCTGGTTCAACGACCCGATCCTCAACTCGATGATGAACTGGGGGGATGAGCGCCTGGCCACGCTGATTTTTCATGAGCTGGCGCACCAGCGGTTTTATGTGCAGGACGACACCGAGTTCAACGAGTCATTCGCCAATTTCGTCGAGCAGGAAGGCACGCGGCAATGGCGTGTCGCGCGTGGGCTGGCGCCGGCCAGCGTGTCGGCGTCCAAGCAGCGTGATCAGTTTATCCAGTTGATCCTCGATACCCGTCAGCGGTTGGAAAAGGTCTATGCCCAGCCGTTATCGGCCGATGCGATGCGTGCGGCCAAGGCGGCAGAATTCGAGCGCTTGCGCAGTGATTATCGGCAGATGCGTGACAGCCAGTGGGCGGGCGATAAACGTTATGACGCGTGGATCAACTTGCCGATGAACAATGCGCGGTTGTTGCCGTTTGGGCTGTATGACCAGTGGGTGCCGGCGTTTGCGGCGTTGTTTCGGCAGGAAGGCGGGGATTGGCTGAGGTTTTATGCGGCGGTGGAGAAGATGGGTGGGTTGCCGGTGGAGCAGCGCAAGGCGGCGTTGAGGCAGTTGGAGAGCGGTGGCCGTTAGGGCCTCATCGCAGGCAAGCCAGCTCCCACATTTGAAGGTATTCACACATCAAAAGGTGGGAGCTGGCTTGCCTGCGATAGCGGTCTCAGGGCCGCCGCAAAAACGCCTGATGCATCTCGGCCAACGTCTCGAAATGCCAGGTCGGCGCCTCGGCATTCAACTCTTCAAAGCTGCCAAATCCATACCCCACCGCCGCCGAATCCAGGCCATTGCTGCGGGCGCCGATCAGGTCGTGCTTGCGGTCGCCGATCATCAGGGTGGTCGCCGGGTCCAGGCCTTCTTCGCGCATCAGGTGGGCAATCAACTCGACCTTGTTGGTGCGCGTACCGTCCAGCTCGCTGCCGTAGATCACCTTGAAGTGCTTGGCAAAATCGAAATGCCTGGCGATCTCGCGGGCAAATTCCCAAGGCTTGGAGGTGGCGACATACAGTTGGCGACCTTGGCTGTTCAGCTCTTCCAGCAGCGGCAGCACGCCGTCGAATACGCGGTTTTCATACAGTCCAGTCACCTTGAAGCGCTCGCGGTAGAAATTCACCGCTTCCCACGCCTTGGCTTCGTCGAACCCGTAGAACTGCATGAACGCTTGCAGCAACGGCGGGCCGATAAAGTGTTCGAGCTTGGTCAGGTCCGGCTCGTCGATGCCGAGTTTGGCGAGGGCGTACTGGATCGAGCGGGTGATGCCTTCACGCGGGTCAGTCAGGGTGCCATCCAGGTCGAAGAGGACGGTGGGGTAATGCAGGGTCATTGATCGAATCCTTCAGCCAGGTGCAGGTCTTTGAGTTTCACGTAGTTCGCCGCGCTGTAGGTGAAAAATGCGCGTTCCTTGTCAGTCAGTGGGCGGATCTGTTTAACCGGGCTGCCCACGTACAAGTAGCCACTTTCAAGCTTCTTGCCCGGCGGCACCAGGCTGCCGGCGCCGATGATCACGTCATCTTCCACCACCGCACCGTCCATCACGATGCTGCCCATGCCGATCAGGATGCGGCTGCCTACCGTGCAACCATGCAGCATGACCTTGTGGGCGATGGTCACGTCGTCGCCGATCAGCAGCGGGAAACCGTCCGGGTTGAACGGCCCGGCATGGGTGATATGCAGCACGCAGCCATCCTGCACGCTGGTGCGCGCGCCGATGCGGATGCGGTGCATGTCGCCGCGAATCACGGTCAGCGGCCACACGGAGCTGTCGGTGCCGATTTCGACATCGCCGATCACCACCGCCGAAATATCGACAAAAGCCCCGGCGCCCAGGGTTGGCGTGTGGTTCTGATAGGTGCGAAGGGTCACGATAGCCTCTCTCTCTTCTGCTGATAGCTGCGGTGGGCGTTGATTGTAATTAAGATGGCCCCATCTTTGTTCTTACATGTCTTCAGCCAAGGTACCCACCGTGAGCGCGAACAACCCTCTTCTGCAGTCCTACGACCTGCCGCCGTTCTCGGCGATCCGTGCCGAGCACGTGCAACCGGCGATTGAACAGATCCTCGCCGACAACCGCGTCGCCATCGAAGGTATCCTGCAAAGCCAGGGGAAAAATCCGACGTGGGCCGGCCTGGTCCTGGCCATGGACGAACTGAACGACCGCCTGGGCGCCGCCTGGAGCCCGGTCAGCCACCTCAACGCCGTGTGCAACAGCGCCGAACTGCGTGAGGCCTATGAAAGCTGCCTGCCGGCGTTGAGCGCCTACTCCACCGAGATGGGCCAGAACCGTGAACTGTTCCAGGCCTTCGAAGCCCTGGCCAACAGCCCGGAAGCCGCCGGTTTCGACGTGGCGCAAAAAACCATTCTGGAACACGCCCTGCGCGACTTCCGCCTGTCGGGTATCGACTTGCCGCCGGAGCAGCAAAAACGCTACGCCGAAGTGCAGAGCAAACTGTCCGAACTGGGCAGCAAGTTCTCCAACCAGTTGCTGGATGCGACCCAGGCCTGGACCAAACACGTTACCGATGAAGCCACTCTCGCCGGCCTGACCGATTCGGCCAAGGCGCAGATGGCGGCAGCTGCCCAATCCAAAGACTTGGACGGTTGGCTGATCACCCTGGAATTTCCGAGCTACTACGCGGTAATGACCTACGCTCACGACCGCGCCCTGCGCGAAGAAGTCTACGCGGCCTACTGCACCCGTGCGTCGGACCAAGGCCCGAATGCCGGTCAGAACGATAACGGCCCGGTGATGGAACAGATCCTCGACCTGCGTCAGGAACTGGCCAAGCTGTTGGGCTACGCGTCCTTCTCCGAACTGAGCCTGGCCACCAAGATGGCCGAGTCCAGCGACCAGGTGCTGAGCTTCCTGCGCGACCTGGCCAAGCGCAGCAAGCCGTTTGCCGCCCAGGACCTGCAACAGCTCAAGGCTTACGCCGCCGAACAAGGCTGCGCCGACCTGCAAAGCTGGGACAGCGGTTTCTACGGCGAAAAACTCCGTGAGCAGCGCTACAGCGTGTCCCAGGAAGCCCTGCGCGCCTACTTCCCCATCGACAAAGTGCTCGGCGGCCTGTTTGCCATCGTGCAACGCCTGTACGGCATCGAGATTGCCGAACTGAAAGGCTTCGACACTTGGCACCCGGATGTACGCCTGTTTGAAATCAAGGAAAACGGCGAGCACGTCGGCCGCTTCTTCTTTGACCTGTACGCCCGCGCCAACAAGCGGGGCGGCGCCTGGATGGACGGCGCGCGCGACCGCCGCCGCACCATCGACGGCGTACTGCAAAGCCCGGTGGCCAACCTGGTGTGCAACTTCACCCCGGCCGACAGCGGCAAGCCTGCCCTGCTGACCCACGACGAAGTGACGACGCTGTTCCACGAATTCGGCCACGGCCTGCACCACCTGCTGACCCGCGTTGAACACGCTGGCGTGTCCGGTATCAACGGCGTGGCGTGGGATGCAGTGGAGTTGCCGAGCCAGTTCATGGAGAACTGGTGCTGGGAGCCGGAAGGCCTGGCGCTGATCTCCGGCCACTACGAAAGCGGCGAGCCGCTGCCCCAGGACCTGCTGGAAAAAATGCTCGCGGCGAAGAATTTCCAGTCCGGCCTGATGATGGTGCGCCAGTTGGAATTCTCGTTGTTCGACTTTGAACTGCACGCCACCCACGGTGATGGCCGCAGCGTGGCCCAGGTGCTGGAAGGCGTGCGCGATGAGGTCTCGGTGATGCGTCCACCGGCCTACAACCGTTTTCCCAACAGCTTTGCGCACATTTTCGCCGGCGGTTATGCAGCGGGGTACTACAGCTACAAGTGGGCCGAAGTGCTGTCGGCCGATGCCTTCTCCAAGTTTGAAGAAGACGGCGTATTGAACGCCGAGACCGGCCGCGCCTTCCGCGAGGCGATCCTGGCCCGTGGCGGTTCCCAGGAACCGATGGTGTTGTTCGTCGATTTCCGCGGACGTGCGCCGTCGATTGACGCACTCTTGCGCCACAGCGGCCTGAGTGAGGACGCGGCAGCATGAGTGAAGGGCCTGTGATCACCAAAAAGCAATTTATCGCCGGGGCGGTCTGCCCGGCGTGCAGCGAGCCGGACAAGTTGAAGATGTGGACCGAAGATAGCGTGCCGCACCGTGAGTGTGTGGCCTGCGGTTATACCGACACGTTGAATGACCAAGGTCTGTCAGTGCCCAAGGAATTGGGCACGCGGGTCAACACCTCGGCGTTGAAGGCGCCGGCTGACCCGAAGGTGCAGGCGGTGCAGTTCTTCCCCAATCCCAAGCTGAAAAAAGACTGACGCCCGTTTAGGGTTTTACCGTCAGTCCAATCTCGTTCTTTGGCTCGGCACGGCCCGTTCCCGCCGTGTTGAGCCAACTGTTCATCGAGCACAGTGCAAACGCACTGGTGCTGCAATCGCCATTCGCCAAGGCTGTACGCAGCTTGTCGACATCGGCCTTCATCATGTAGCGAACGCCGTCCTTGAAGCCGTTACTGGTGCCAAAACCGCCCAGGGTCATCTCGTTCAGCGCATCCTCCTTGCTCCATCCCTGCACCACCACGCGATACATCGCCGCCATCAGGCCGGTGCGGTCGGAGCCGTGTTTGCAGTGCATCAGCACCGGGCCGTTGGCCTCGGCGTCCTTGATCGCCCGGAGTGCCGCCAGCACGTCGGAATCATCTACATGGTTGGTGCGATAACTCAGCTGGACTTGACGGATACCGGGGGCTTTCAGCCAGTTGGCGTCGGACTCCGGCAGGAAGTTGATCACGGTGCCGATCTTCAGCTTTTCCAGCAGCGGCACTGCGCTGCTGTCGGGTAAAGCACTGCGATACAGGGTGGGCGTCATCTGGTGCAGGTTGTATTGGCTGCCCACGGGCTGCGCCCATTCGGCCGAGCGAATGGAGGTGGACTCGTCGGCCTGGGCAGGCACGAGGGTAAACAAGGCCACGAGCGCGAGGCCAAGAGCCGACAGCCATTGATGCTTGAACATGGGTGACGTTAACCAGACATGAGGGTTGGGGGATGGCCCACAGATTGGTTTACGGGGGGTCAACGGGGTGTGAGGTGGTCGTCAAAGATTCGTGAATCCTCAGTCTTTAGTCGCTGAAACGATTCCTCCCGATCCTTAGGCTGCTATCATTTGTAACCATTGATTGCCAAAAATACCCAAGCCGCTCCCCAGAAGCGGCTGATCAACCCGTGACCACATGATGAGGTGCACCCATGTCTGATCAAGATCAAGACAACCCCCGGCGTGACTTTCTGCGCAAATCCTTGACCTTGATCCCGGTGGTCACGGTTGCCAGCACTGGCCTTGGCGGCTCGATACTGATGGCCACGCCCGAGGCGGCCCAGGCGGCCCCAGCCAAGCCTGCGGTTAGCGAAAAAGCCTACGAGCCAAGCTACTTCACGGCCGAAGAGTGGGCGTTTATCAACGCCGCCGTGGCGCAGTTGATCCCGGCGGATGCCCAAGGCCCAGGCGCCCTGGAAGCCGGCGCCCCGGAATACATCGACCGCCAGATGAACACGCCGTACGCCAGCGGCGCCCTGTGGTTCATGCAAGGTCCGTTCAACGCCGATGCGCCGCCCGAGATGGGCTGGCAGAGCAAACTGGTGCCCAAGGACATCTATCGCCTGGGTATCGCCGCGACGGATGCGTGGTCGAAAGCGTTCAACGGTAAAGCTTTTGCTGCGCAAGACAGCGCTACCCGAGACGACATGCTGCGTCGCCTGGAGGCTGGCGGCAGTGAAGTGGCCGCGCATTTCGACGCGGTGCCGCCGAAGATTTTCTTCAACCTGCTGCTGCAAAACACCAAGGAAGGGTTCTTCTGCGACCCGATCCACGGTGGCAACAAAGGCATGGTCGGCTGGACCATGATCGGCTTCCCCGGCGCCCGCGCCGATTTCATGGACTGGGTTGAACGCAACGAGCAATACCCCTTCCCGGCAGTTTCCATCCGCGGCGAGAGGGCATAAACGTGGCGACCATCATGAAGAAAGTGGATGCGGTGATCGTAGGCTTCGGCTGGACCGGCGCGATCATGGCCAAGGAGCTGACGGAAGCAGGCCTCAACGTGGTAGCGCTGGAGCGCGGCCCGATGCAGGACACTTACCCAGACGGCAACTATCCCCAGGTCATCGACGAACTGACCTACAGCGTGCGTAAAAAACTCTTCCAGGACATTTCCAAGGAGACGGTGACCATTCGCCATAGCGTGAATGACGTCGCCCTGCCCAACCGTCAGTTGGGTGCGTTTCTGCCGGGCAATGGCGTCGGTGGTGCGGGCCTGCACTGGTCGGGTGTGCACTTTCGTGTCGACCCGATCGAGCTGCGCATGCGCAGCCATTACGAAGAGCGCTACGGCAAAAACTTCATTCCCAAGGACATGACCATCCAGGACTTCGGCGTCAGCTATGAAGAGCTGGAGCCGTTTTTCGACTACGCGGAAAAAGTCTTCGGCACCTCCGGCCAAGCTTGGACCGTGAAGGGGCAGTTGGTGGGCGAAGGCCGAGGCGGCAACCCGTATGCGCCGGATCGCTCCAACCCGTTCCCATTGGAATCGCAGAAAAACACTGTCTCCGCACAGCTGTTTCAGAAAGCGGCTGCCGAGGTCGGTTACAAACCCTACAACCTGCCGTCGGCCAACACCTCGGGGCCGTACACCAACCCCTATGGCGCGCAGATGGGCCCGTGCAACTTCTGCGGTTTTTGCAGCGGCTACGTCTGCTACATGTATTCCAAGGCGTCGCCGAACGTGAACATCCTGCCGGCGCTGCGCCAGGTGCCGAACTTCGAGTTGCGGCCCAATTCCCACGTGCTCAAGGTCAACCTCGACAGCACCAAGCGCAAGGCCACCGGCGTGACATACATCGACGCCCAGGGCCGCGAATGCGAGCAGCCAGCGGACTTGGTGATTCTCGGTGCGTTCCAGTTCCACAACGTGCGCCTGATGCTGCTGTCGGGCATCGGCAAACCCTACGACCCGATCACCAATGAGGGCGTGGTGGGCCGCAACTTTGCCTACCAGAACATGGCCACCATCAAGGCGTTCTTCGACAAGGACACCCACACCAACAACTTCATCGGTGCCGGCGGCAATGGCGTGGCCATCGATGACTTCAATGCGGACAACTTCGACCACGGCCCCCATGGCTTTGTGGGTGGTTCGCCGATGTGGGTCAACCAGGCCGGCAGCCGGCCGATTGCCGGCACGTCCAACCCACCGGGTACACCGACCTGGGGCAGTGCGTGGAAGCGCGCGACCGCCGATTACTACACCCACCAGGTATCGATGGACGCCCACGGTGCGCATCAATCCTACCGGGGCAACTACCTGGATCTGGACCCGGTTTACCGCGATGCCTACGGTCAGCCGCTGCTGCGGATGACGTTCGACTGGCAGGACAACGACATCAAGATGAACCGCTTCATGGTCGAGAAAATGGGCAAGGTCGCCGAGGCGATGAACCCCAAGGCGATTGCCGTGCTCGGCAAAAAGGTCGGTGAGCACTTCAACACTGCGTCGTACCAGACCACCCACCTCAACGGTGGCGCGATCATGGGCACCGATCCCAAGACCAGTGCGTTGAACCGTTACCTGCAATGCTGGGATGTACACAACGTGTTTGTCCCCGGTGCGTCAGCTTTCCCACAAGGCTTGGGCTACAACCCTACCGGCCTGGTGGCGGCGCTGACCTATTGGTCGGCCCGCGCGATCCGCGAGCAGTACCTGAAAAACCCCGGCCCACTGGTTCAGGCATAAGGAGCGATGACCATGAAAGCATTTGTTATCGCCTCTCTGGCGCTGTTCAGCAGTTGCTCTGTCAGCGCTGCCGAAACCGACCTGATCAAGCAGGGCGAATACCTGGCCCGCGCCGGTGACTGCGTGGCCTGCCACACCGCCAAGGGCGGCAAGCCGTTCGCTGGCGGCCTGCCGATGGAAACGCCGATTGGCGTGATCTATTCCACCAACATCACCCCGGACAAGAGCGGCCTGGGCGATTACAGCTTCGAGGACTTCGACAAGGCCGTGCGCCATGGCGTCGCCAAGAGCGGTAGTACGCTTTACCCGGCCATGCCCTATCCGTCTTACGCGCGCGTGAGCGATAGCGATATGCAGGCGTTGTACGCGTACTTCATGAAGGGTGTGGAACCGGTGGCCCAAGACAACAAGGCCAGCGATATTCCATGGCCGTTGAGCATGCGCTGGCCGTTGGCCGCGTGGCGCTGGATGTTTGCGCCTGAGGTTGCCGAAGCGCAGCCAGCCGCGCAGGCCGACCCGGTGATCAGCCGTGGCGCCTATCTGGTGGAAGGGCTCGGCCACTGCGGCGCCTGCCACACGCCGCGGGCCCTGACCATGCAGGAAAAAGCCCTGAGTGCCAGCGAGGGCAGCGCGTTCCTGTCTGGCAGTGCGCCGCTGGAAGGCTGGATTGCCAAAAGCCTGCGCGGCGATCACAAGGACGGCCTCGGCAGCTGGAGCGAGGAGCAGCTGGTGCAATTCCTCAAGACCGGCCGCAGCGACCGTAGCGCGGTGTTTGGTGGCATGAGCGATGTGGTCGTCCACAGCATGCAGTACATGTCGGAAAATGACCTGACGGCTATCGCCCGTTACCTCAAGAGCCTGCCGGCGGTCGATCCCAAGGATCAGCCGCACCAGTACGACAAGCAGGTTGCGCAAGCCCTGTGGAAAGGCGACGACAGCCAGCGCGGCGCCTCTGTGTACATCGACAACTGCGCCGCTTGCCACCGCACCGACGGCCATGGCTATACGCGGGTGTTCCCGGCCTTGGCCGGCAACCCGGTGTTGCAGACGGCGGATGCCACCTCGTTGATCAACATTGTGTTGAACGGCGGCACCTTGCCGGCGACCCACGCGGCGCCGTCCACCTTCACCATGCCGGCGTTCGCCTGGCGCCTGTCGGACCAGGAGGTGGCGGATGTCGTCAGTTTCATCCGTGGCAGTTGGGGCAACAAAGGTGAACCGGTGAAAGCCGGTGATGTGGCGAACCTGCGTCAGGCTGCGGAAAAACACTGACCGCCAAACGGCACTGGTCATAACCCTCGCGCCTCGATACTGTATATAAAAACAGTATCGAGGCGTTTTTATGTCTACTGCGCTGCCGCCCCGTGGCCGGGGCACGGCCACCAACCTGCATAACCGCTTTGCGCCCACCGTCAGCGTGGCCGAGGACGACGGCTGGTATCAGGAAGTGCCGCCGACCCAGGGCACCGAAGTGCGTATCGAAACGGCCAGGACCATCATCACCCGCAACAACTCGCCGGACTTGCCGTTTGATCGCTCGATCAACCCTTATCGCGGCTGCGAGCATGGCTGGCCGTACTCAACAATTCGTACCGATACAGATCAACAAATGATGCTGGCACGCAGGACAAATATCTTTTTGGTGGTCTAGGCTCCCCCCACTACCCATCAGGAGGCTGCCGCATGATCGATGATAAAAAGGCTACGTGTTACTACAAATATGAAATCGAGGGTCATGAGAAATCCGATCAAGCTGAGCTACTGGAAAAACTCAAGCATCATGAATTTTTGATAGTACTTCGCCAAACTCTGGCCGGCGTCATACGCGGTCGTGAGCCAGGTTATGAACTACAGACTCCCGAGCACCACCAGACAGTACCCTCTGGATATCTTGTAGGGCCTGCCAAGATCGAATTTAGCTGGGATATAGAATTTGAACGAGGGCACGGGCCGGAATCAATCGATGACTACAACTTTTACCGGCTGGATAGGGTTCCCAAACTCAAACCGTGAAGCTCTCAGCGCGTGGGCTGATCGGCTAAGACGATAATATAAGTGCGTTCGGATACCACTCTAAGAATGTCGAATATCTGAGGGTTGGGGGTGGCTCACCGGCTACCCCTGACTCACAGACGGAAGAATCGCTAGAACGCCTCAGAGGGCATGAAACCGCCCATCAAAGACGGTTTTCAAGGGTACTTATCCTTATGCTTCGGTGGCCTTCATCGCTCGCTGAACCGTACTCAGTGACACACCAAGACTTTCAGCCGCCTTCCTAAAGCTCAGTCCACCAGCGACAGCGCCACGGATCTGAGCATCATCGATAGATTTAATACGGCCTTTGTACTTGCCATCGGATTTAGCTTTAGCGATCCCTTCCCGCTGGCGCTCCTTGATCATGCAGCGTTCAAACTCTGCGAAGCTGCCCATCATAGACAGCATAAGCTTCTGTATCGGACTGTTCTCGCCAGTGAACTCAAGTTGCTCTTTATGGAAGCGGATGTGGATACCTTTGTTTGTCAGGTCTTCCACCAGCGTCAGCAGATCCGCTAGGGAGCGGGCCAGTCGGTCAATTGAGTGGACGACGATAGTGTCACCTTCCCTCACGTACTCAAGCATGGCTTGAAGCTGGGGGCGGTCTGTAGTGGCGCCGCTCACCTTGTCAGTGAACACCTTGTCTAACGTCAAACCGTCCAACTGACGAGCTGTGTTCTGATCAACCGATGAAACGCGGACGTAACCTACATTAGCCATTTCCCTTCCCCTGTATTCATTTGCCTCTAGATGTAGCCATTGTCTACGTATTCATTATTCAATGCAACCCTATTGAATACAATTTTGAGGACATGATCGTATTCACCGACAAGTGGTCGCTAGGGTGTAGCCAAATGACCACAGAAGGTAAGTCTTGCCGCAACGCTCGCAGTGGTGGCAATCTGATGCGATCAATCTCAAAAGGACTGCATTAGATGAAAGATGGAATCATTCGCCTAAACGACTACCTCTGCTATTTGGCAATCGCCATCGTGACCTATGCAGGGTTTATCACGTACGGGATGTTTGGTGGGCTTGGCGGCTTCGTGGTTGGTGCCGTGATTGCAGGATTCTGGCTCGTTCTGAGCGGCATCTATGACGAACTGAAAAAACTTACCAATGCCAAGGGTCTATAACTGATGCGGCTTGCTAACAAAGGCGGAATTTTTACAATCGCATCTGTCGCGTTTCTTGTTAGCTTTGGGGCAGGGGCGAGCGATGCCAAATTCAAGCCGTTTTCAGATGAAACATGTTCATCATATAACAGCTACCTACCAGCCTCGACCACAGCTGAAGATAAGAAAGCCATAAACGACCTTACTGGTCACTTAGCGCTTTCGTCGTCATTACGTTACTTGCTAGGCAAAGACTCTATCATTACTGACATGAAAATTAGCTTTGGTGAGACTCCATTCTTCACTAAATTAGACGCCATAAAGAAAAAACTAGAAGTCGCACAAGTTGATTATCTTCGTGGCTACCTCAGCTACAATGAGTCACTCAACAAGGAGGTTATGCAAAAATACCTGAGCAAAGAATCAGAATACACGAACTTTACTATGAGAAAATCTATTTGTTCACTTCAAGCATTGTCTAAATCTCCAGACACCTCCAACGTTGAAATGATTGAGAAGTTTATCAATGCTTTGGCTTTGGTTGAGGATGCTAAATTTGGTAATTTCCAGATAAAGCGTGAAAGCTGCAAGGTCAGCAAGTCCGTGGGCACTTCAAATTCTTACTCGGAACCAGAACATTGGGCCGACTCTCAATTCGTTGTAATTGATGCACGATTTAAGAATCTAGACTCTGAAGGTCGTCTGCCAAGCGAAGGGAGTCTAATCATTAAAACCAGTGATGGTAGAGAGCTTCGGTATGATACGACTGAAACCGTAATGCAGCGGGGCTACGGTATCTATTTCAAGTCCGTCAACCCACTTGTCACAATGCCTACGAAAATTGTATATCGAATTCCAACGGATATTAGCGGGGAAGTGCTGTGGGAACCTGGAGGAAACAAAGGCAAGAAAAAACTTTGGTGTACTTTCATCCTCCCAAAGGTATGAGTTCGGCAATGGCATTATTTAACGCATATGCCACCACGAAGCTTCCTAAGCTTTCTTTATCCCAAGGCCCATCAGCCGCTCTACCGTAAGGCCATCAAAACGATCCAAGTGTTGAGTTTTAGGATGAATCAGCAACAATCTTCACTTATCCTTACGTGATAAATAAACATTGGTACCGACTCAATGAATAAAAAAGGAAGGAAAACCCTTCCTCTCTTTCCTTGCTTAAGCTTTATGCGGCAAGTGATGGAATCGTAAGCAATAAGGTAATTGTTTTACGTACTTGCTGACTCGTATCTACTTCGTATTTTTTTGGATTATGTTCTAACTCGTCTTGAATCCAGTCTAGAGCTGCTGCCGCTCCACCTTTACTGATTGCGAATATTTCGAACAAATAGTCTGGCAATGTAATAGTTGTTTTGTGTGGTGGGCTTACTTCATATGTGTAGACGTTCAGTGTTAGATTTTTCATTTGTTATGTACCTTTATCATCATAAATTAATTAGTCATTTTGTGTTCCTTTTAAACCTACGACGCCCTTTGTATGCTGACAGCATAAGGCGCTGAATTCATTCAGTGCTTGTCGGGTCTTGGGTTTGCGTGAACATTTCTAGCTATTTGATACAGCTATATCGGTTATGTCATTTTTCAACTCTCCTTTCCTGTTGGGATTTAAATTTTGTTGTGGCTATGCTAGGTGCACCTTTTGCACTTTTCTCCCCATAAGTACTAGTGGGGATTTTTGGTGAAAAGTGCAGGTGCCACTTTTAAATGCAGTGCGTATCGTAAACTCTATCAGCACCGCCATCTTGCTCTAACCAACTGACGCAGAGTGATCCGTGCGGTATGATCTCTGCGCTTTCAATCTGCACCACTTGGCGGGTCAGCACCTCTGCTACGGTGTTGTGCCTTTCAAGTCGTCGCTCGATAGATTCTTCGTATAGCCATGCATTGGACAGGTTTACAATTTCCATCAAGGCAGACTGTTGGGTGACACCAAACTGAATCGCATGCTCCCATGCCAACTCCTGCAATCTTTCAAAGGCAATGTTTGCTTTGTCGTACATTGAATCCCTACTCGCCAAGGCTTGGTTGGGTGCTAGCCATGAAGGTCGAAATAGACATTTTTCATCAAGTCGCTTGGCTTTGCTTTTGAGTGAGGAGATGTATTTGAAGTCAGTGGCTTTATCCGCTTTGCTTGAATTAAGCACCAGTCCTTTTAGGGTAAAGTTTGTCACCCCTTCAGGCTTCGTAGCTTCCTGAATGATTGACTGAATTAGATCAGCTTCAGCTTTGTTTTTTTGTACATCTTTAAGATTTACCTTGCACCAGTGCTCTGTAATTCCTGCGCCTGATAGGGCCTGCACAATTTCCTTGTACGAGCTACCTGCAACCTTCATGCATGTAGCCTCGTCAGCAGCTTCATTGCTTACCTTAGCTACGTTAGGAAGATTACGTTTCAGCCAGTCAAGCTTGATGCCTGGCAGTGCAGTAACAATCTGTGGGTTGGTATAGCCTTGCTGCTTTAGAAGTCGAGCCTGTTCTTGTAACTCATTCATTTAAATATTTCCTCCGCTGATCTCTGGGCGTAAAAAAACCGACAAGGTCGGCATGTGCTCTCAGCTATCTCCGCAGGGAGGAATCTAAAAAATTCAGCTGTTTACATAACCGTGCCTTTTGTTGGTTCTTGCGTTTTTGCAATAGTCATAAGCTTTACTCATGGTCTTGCGATAACCGTCAGTGGTGGTCAGCCAATTTGCAGGCATTAAAAAACCGCACTGGGCGGCATTTAGATAATCGAGAGCGTGACATTAACGAAGATGTTTCGTCGTTGAGTAAATATCTGTCTTCTTTCGAATGATCACCATTTGCCGGAGCGATGTTTAAAAACCTGTGACACCAAGTTTAAACTATTTTCGGCTACTGTCAACTAAAAATGGAGAGGGGAAGCCATTTGCTTAGCATTTCGGTGATTCTCCAATTTGAAAAGCTGAAGGGAACAGCTGTAAACCCGCGTATTCCGCGTTCTTCAATACACGATCTTGGGGGCAACGAATTTCCACAAGGCCCAGACTCTCTTTCAGTGACTAATAAGTATCGTGGCATCAGTCCTGCTACGAGCTTTTCTTGCATCTAGTCGAGGTGTAGGTATCAGGGGCTACACGAGTAGCTCTTTTTAGAGATCGTCGCTGGAATACCCTAAAATGCCGCATAGATACCGGATTCTCTCCGCCTAAAAGCTCGTGGGACAGCCTTTTACTTTAGGAATAGGTCTGGAGCCTTCCAAACTACATCTTTTAATTCTTCTGGAAGGTCAGCCAGCTTTGGACGATTCTTGCACTGAGGCTTCCTCTTAGGAAGGAGGGAAAGAGCAACGTCGTCGTAGATTGGTTTCACTAGCTCAAAGGTTGGCGAGGATATGCCCGCCCTGCGCAGGCGAGCTTTGATACTCCTGATAATCAGCGTCTGTTTATCTTTGGTAATCCAGGTGTGGTGTCCGTAGTCGTCGCCTGTACGATTATCTTTCGGCGGCTCGATATAGGCCACAACCGGGCTAATTCTGTTCGCCAAAGCAGGTATGGGCTGTGTCACCAACTTGCGTGTAGGGAAGTGAAGCTCAAGCTTTAGGAATATTCCCCGCAAGTATCTGTTCAACCGCTGTCGGTCGGTGCGGGCTTGTTCACTGTCAGAGGTCAGCATTGATTCAAAGGAATCAACGTTGCTGTCGCTAAGGGCAAATGCCCCATCCAGGCTGGCAAGCTCTAGCTTGATACGATCAATATCAGCTTTAGCTGTAGCAATTGCTTTCCGGGTGTCAGTGAGCAGGCCGACGTAGGTTTCAGCTTTGTCCTCGTCATCTTCAGCAGCGTGTTTGTTCTTCAACCCGTCTGCCCTAACTTCTAATCTGTTCAGTTTTGCAACGGCGACGGTTTCTTCTTTTTTCAGCGTCTTCAGCACATCTGAGCCAGCAGCTATGTAGTCACGGATCGCAGTCCAATGCTCAAATTTAAACAATACACGGCGAAGGAATTCCCCCCGGATCGACCTGATCTGATCGTCAACACAGCCACCTGTCATTGATGCCGTGCAGTAGTAGAACTCTTTACCACTCCTGAGCATAAACCGAGTACTCCCGCCACATTCAGCACACACCAGAAGGTTGCGGAAAATATTGAGGTTGGTGGCGTCCTGCCTGCCTGAAAACGGCTTTCGACTCTTTAGTATCGTCTGCACTTCTTCAAACGTAGCTGGAGGGATTACCTGCGGGTAGTAATGTTCCAGCACTTGCCCGGTAGGAACATTTTTGCCGTGCTCCTTGCTGAGTTCCACCGGGGAGTGCTCGCCTAGCAGACGCCGATTGCGTAACAAGTATTGAATCTGGTGGGTCTTATAGCTGGTGCCAAACTGAGCGTTGAGGCGTCTTCCCGTTTCTGCCACTCCATAGGTCTGAGCGAGAGAAAACATTGTTTCAATGTGCAGGCAAATATCTTCACGCTTGATCCACACCTTATCCTCCACAATCAGCCACTGGGGACATTTCTCTGTGGCTATCGTGCCTTCCGCCATTTTCTTGTGCTTGGCGCTCCACGACGCCTTCGACATATCCGATTTGCGTAAGCTTTCTGAGTGAGCCCTTTCAAATTGCACAATCGCTCGGATGAAGCTGTTACTGGTGAGATCGTCGTAAACCGTGTCTTCGTCCAATACGGCTATCTTGATACCGGATCGGATCAGGTCAGAAAACATCTCTATAGACGCATCGAGTACCTGACGTGATAGGCGGTCCCAATTTTCAATTAATAGGTAGCTGCCATTTGGAATCTCCCCATCACGCACCCGCTGGAGGAATACCGATAGCTGACCTTTTTTAGCGTTAGCCCCACGGAAGCTACTGATACCGTGATCCTCAAGTCTGGTATCAATCGTGAGGTTGTACCTACTGACAAAGGAGTCAATTCGCTCGGTCTGCCGGGTTTCGGAATTACCGTCCTTCTGTTTTTGAGTAGAGAAGCGAACGTATGAAAAGCATAAAGGCATCGCGGCAAGCTCAGTAACCTATCGGTACGTATAATCTAGCACGGCTGCATCTACTGCTATGCGCGGCCCAGCCATGCTTACTGGGACATGTCGCCGGGGCTGGACTTCGAAACCAAGCTGATCGCCAAGAGCAACGCCGCCGATGTGCTGGAGCAGCAACTGTCGAAGCCGGGCTATGTGTGTGCGCCGATCAACCTGGGGTCCAACACCGACCCTTATCAGCCTATCGAGCGCGAGTACCGCATCACCCGGCAAACCCTTGAGGTGCTGCTGCGTTACCGGCACCCGGTGACCATCATCACCAAGGGTTCGCTGATCCTGCGCGATCTCGACCTGCTCACCGAGTTGGCCAGGCAACGGCTGGTGGCCGTGATGATCAGCCTCACCAGCCTGGATGATGAGCTCAAGCGCATCCTGGAACCGCGCACCGCGGCGCCCAAGGCACGGTTGCGGGCGATTCGGGTGATGCGCGAGGCGGGCATCCCGGTGGGGGTGTTGTGTTCGCCGATGATCCCGATGATCAACGACAGTGAGTTGGAAAGCCTGCTCAGCGAAGCCCACGCCGCCGGTGCGCAAAGTGCGGCGTACATGATGCTGCGCCTGCCGCTGGAAGTGGCGCCGTTGTTCGAGGAGTGGCTGGCGGCGCATTACCCGCAGCGTGCGGCCCATGTGATGAGCCTGGTGCGCCAGGTACGCGGTGGTGAGGTGTACGACAGTCGCTTTGGCGTGCGCATGCGCGGCGAGGGTCCTTTTGCCGATCTGCTGGCCCAGCGTTTCAGCAAGGCGATCAAACGCCTGGGGCTCAATCGTCGGGAAGGGTTTAATCTGGATTGCACGGCGTTCTGTCCGCCGGGCAGGCAGATGGCGTTGTTGTAGACTGTTGAGGAAAGGTGCACTTTATTTGTAGGAATAGTCTCACTTTGACATCACTGAAACCCGCGATCTAGAGCGGTTCATTCAGTTTGAGTTAAGTTTCGGCGGCTACCTTGTCCAGCGAGTGACTGATGAGTCGGCGGCCTGCTTTGTGGCGTTTGCAACGATTTCACGGGCCAGGCGTCGAACGCACTTGAACACTCCCCTGCATTAACCAAGAGGATGAATCATGAGTGATAAGGATAAACAGCCGTTGGCTGCGTCGGCTTCAGCCCCTGAGGTGGCGGAATCCGCCGATGCAGCGCTAAAGCATATCGTTGACGGCTTTTTGCATTTCCATCACGACGTCTTCCCCCAGCAGGAAGAACTCTTCAAGAAACTCGCCACGGCCCAGAGCCCGCGGGCGATGTTCATTACCTGCGCCGACTCGCGCATTGTCCCCGAGCTGATTACCCAGAGTTCGCCGGGCGACTTGTTCGTGACCCGTAACGTCGGCAACGTGGTGCCGCCCTACGGCCAGATGAACGGCGGTGTTTCCACGGCCATCGAGTACGCGGTACTCGCCCTGGGCGTGCAGCACATCATTGTCTGCGGGCACTCCGATTGCGGCGCGATGCGTGCGGTGCTCAACCCCGACAGCCTGGAAAAAATGCCGACGGTAAAGGCCTGGTTGCGGCATGCCGAGGTCGCCAAGACCATGGTCCATGACAACTGCGACTGCGCCAATGAAAGCGAAAGCATGAAGGTGCTGACCGAAGAAAACGTCATCGCTCAGTTGCAACACTTGCGCACCCACCCTTCCGTGGCTTCGCGCATGGCCAATGGTCATTTGTTTATCCATGGCTGGATCTACAACATCGAGACCAGCGAAATCCGCGCCTACGATGCGGATCAGTCCACGTTCAGACCCTTGAACGGCGAAGGGCCAATCCCTTGCGCGACGCCTAAAGCGCGCTTCTAAAACACTTCCCTGCCGGGTAATGCGGTGGCTGCCATGGATGCAGCCAGGTATTACCGCGCCCGGCGAATGCCTCGGGAGAGTCATCATGCGTGCTGCTCAATTGAAAGCTGTATTGCCACGGGAGCTGCTCGCCTCGGTGGTTGTGTTCCTGGTCGCCCTGCCCTTGTGCATGGGCATTGCGATTGCGTCCGGCATGCCGCCGGCCAAGGGTTTGATCACCGGGATCATCGGTGGCCTGGTTGTGGGGTGGCTGGCGGGGTCGCCGCTGCAAGTCAGCGGTCCGGCGGCGGGCTTGGCGGTGTTGGTGTTTGAGCTGGTACGCCAACACGGAATGATGATGCTGGGGCCGATCCTGCTGCTGGCGGGCTTCCTGCAACTGGTGGCTGGGCGGTTGCGCCTGGGTTGCTGGTTCCGCGTGACGGCACCGGCTGTGGTGTATGGCATGTTGGCAGGTATCGGCGTGCTGATTGTGCTGTCGCAGATCCATGTGATGCTCGACGGTGTGCCCAAGCCTTCGGGGTTGGATAACCTGGCGGGTTTCCCGGCGGCAGTGGCGCAGGCCATTCCCAGCCTTGGCTGGCAGGCGGGTTTGCTCGGGCTGTCGACGATGCTGGTGATGTACCTGTGGGATAAATTTCGCCCGAAAACCCTGCGTTTCGTGCCCGGCGCCTTATTGGGCGTGGGCCTGACCACGCTGGTCAGCCTGATGCTGGCGTTGCAGGTCAAGCGTGTGGAAGTCCCGGAAAACCTCGCGGACGCCATCGACTGGCTGCGCCCCAGTGACCTCTTGAACCTGGCCGACCCTCAGCTGTTGATCGCGGCATTCGCCGTGGCCTTTATCGCCAGCGCCGAGACCTTGCTCTCCGCCGCAGCGGTAGACCGCATGCACAACGGCCAGCGTTCGGATTTCGACAAGGAATTGTCCGCTCAAGGTGTGGGCAACATGTTGTGCGGCCTGGTCGGCGCCCTGCCGATGACCGGCGTGATCGTGCGTAGCTCCGCCAATGTCCAGGCCGGTGCGACCACACGTTTGTCGGCGATTTTCCACGGGTTGTGGTTGTTGGCGTTCGTGCTGTTGCTGTCGAGTGTGCTGCAAAGCATCCCGGTGGCGAGCCTGGCGGGCGTGCTGGTGTACACCGGGATCAAGCTGGTGGACATCAAGGCATTCAAGGCCTTGGGGCGTTATGGACGCATGCCGATGTTCACCTATGCGGCGACGGCGCTGGCGATCATCTTTACCGACCTGCTGACCGGCGTGCTGGTGGGCTTCGGGCTGACGCTGGTCAAGCTGGCGTTCAAGGCTTCGCGCCTGAAGGTGAGCCTGATCGACCTGCCCCAGGCCGGTGAAATGGAGCTGCGCTTGAGTGGTGCGGCGACCTTCCTGAAAGTGCCGGCGTTGACCCAGGTGCTGTCGACGGTGCCAGCGGGGACGACCGTGCATGTGCCGCTGAACAACCTGAGTTACATCGACCATTCCTGCCTGGAGTTGTTGGAGGAATGGGGGCGGGCCAATGCGGCGAAGGGTTCGAAACTGGTGATCGAGGCGCGTGGGTTGAAGCGCCGGTTGGAAGGTCGGGTGCGGATGACGACGGGGATAGGTTCGGCAGCAGTCTGATGATCGTTCCCACGCTCTGCGTGGGAATGCTGACCTGGACGCTCTGCGTCTGCTCTTGAAAGAGTGGCGCGGAGCGCCACAGGATGCGTTCCCACGCGGAGCGTGGGAACGATCAAGAATCAGGCCGGCTGATCCAGCGCCAACTCCACACCCAGTTGGCGAGACAGGCACGGCCAGCGCTTCCACGCGGCTTCCGTGTTCGGGCTCTTGAGCGTTTCGCGATAAGCCTCCACCGATTCCAGCGCAAAGCTGTCTTCGTTGAGCATCTCATCCACCGCCAGATGCACCGCCTCATCGAGGCTGTTGGCAAACTCTTCGCCGATCAGCTGGTGCGCAATCAGGTTGGCCACGGTGGTGTCCGCCGGGATCAGCGGCTGGCCGAAATGCTTGATATACAGATCGTTTACTTCTTCCACCAGGCGATGGGCCAGATAGGCCTCGTCCAGCAAGCCATCGAGCCCTTCATGCCCGGCGAGGATCGCGGGCGGCTGCAGGAAGAATTGCTCGGCGATTTTCAGCACCGGCTTGATCTGGCTTTCGATTCCGGCCTCGCGGGCCACGTCGTTGGCGGCGTCGAGCAAATCCGGGACGAGGTCGATATAGGCAGTGACGAAGCGCGTCATGACAATGTTGCGATCACCGTCAGCCAAAGAGATGGCCGAATGCAGGTGCGGCAATTGGGTTTCCAGTTGCTGGGCCAGCTGGCCCGTGCTGGCTTCGTGTTGATGGGCACGGGAAATCTGCTCGCGCAATGCGGCGGTGTTCATGAGGGCTCCAGTGATGCAGGCGTAGGAAAAGGGAGAGGATAAGGTAGCTCGTTTATACGAGCGCCTCAGACGCATTTGTCATAATTATTTCATGGTTATGCGCCTGTGTTATATCGAAATGCCATCGTTCGTCGGATAAACGATTCCGCCCCCGGTTTTATTGGCTCCGCCCGTCTGTTTGTGCTGATTTGTCCCCACACATTGCGGGGTTGCAGGTGCTGTCTATACTCGGTTTTGTAGGCAATTAGCTGATGACGCCAGACTGCATAAGCAGGTGAGGCTAAGCGGTTGTAAGCAGTATGGAAGCCGCTCCCTTCGACGCAGGTGCAAACCGGCGGGATAACAAGAACGATAAGGGGAACCCGCAATGACGCGACATCCACACGTTTGGATGGGCCTTCTGTTGTGGTCGGTATTCGGCCAGGCGCACGCCGCCTGGACCACGAATATGGCGCCAGGGGCGACTGAAGTCAGCCACGCTGTGTTTGACCTGCACATGACCATTTTCTGGATCTGTGTGGTGATCGGCATCATCGTGTTTGGCGCGATGTTCTGGTCGATGATCCTGCACCGCCGGTCCACGGGCCAGGTGGCGGCCAAATTCCACGAGAGCACCACCGTGGAGATCCTCTGGACCGTGGTGCCCTTGCTGATCCTTGTCGCGATGGCCATTCCGGCAACCAAGACCCTGATCAATATCTACGACAGCAGTGAGTCGGATATCGATATCCAGGTCACCGGCTACCAGTGGAAGTGGCACTACAAATACCTCGGCCAGGATGTGGAGTTCTTCAGCAACCTGGCCACCCCCGCCGAGCAGATCCATAACCAGGCGACCAAGGGCGAGCACTACCTGCTGGAGGTCGATCAGCCGCTGGTGCTGCCGGTGGGCGCCAAGGTGCGCTTCCTGGTAACCGCCGCCGACGTGATCCACTCCTGGTGGGTGCCGGCCTTTGCGGTCAAGCGCGACGCCATCCCCGGCTTCGTCAACGAGGCCTGGACTCGCGTCGAGAAGCCCGGCATCTACCGTGGCCAATGCGCCGAGCTGTGTGGCAAGGACCACGGCTTCATGCCGATCGTGGTCGAGGTCAAGTCCAAGGCCGACTACGACTCCTGGCTGGCGGCGCGCAAAGACGAAGCCGCCAAGCTCAAGGAACTGACCTCCAAAGAATGGACGCTGGAAGAGCTGGTGGCCCGTGGTGACAAGGTCTACCACACCGCCTGCGTGGCCTGTCACCAGGCTGAAGGCCAAGGCCTGCCGCCGATGTTCCCGGCGCTCAAGGGCTCGCCAATCGCCACCGGGCCGAAGGAAGACCACCTGCACCGCGTCTACTTCGGCAAGCCCGGCACCGCCATGGCGGCGTTCGGCAAGCAGCTGTCGGAAGTGGACATCGCCGCCGTTGTCACCTACGAGCGCAACGCCTGGGGCAACAACAAAGGCGACATGGTCACGCCGAAAGACGTGCTGGCCATCAAGCAGGCGGAAAGCAAATGACTGACTTCAGAGCGTCTACCTCGACCGGCCCCGCCCACTCGCCTGCAGGAGAACGGCCATGAGCACTGTGATCGATGACCATGGTCACGCCGACCACGCCCACGGCCCCGCCAAAGGCCTGATGCGTTGGGTGCTGACCACCAACCACAAAGACATCGGCACCATGTACCTGTGGTTCGCCTTCACCATGTTTCTGCTCGGCGGTTCGTTCGCCATGGTGATCCGTGCCGAACTGTTCCAGCCCGGCCTGCAGATCGTCGAGCCGGCGTTCTTCAACCAGATGACCACCATGCACGGCCTGATCATGGTGTTCGGCGCGGTGATGCCGGCGTTTGTCGGCCTGGCCAACTGGATGATCCCGCTGATGATCGGCGCGCCGGACATGGCCCTGCCGCGCATGAACAACTTCAGCTTCTGGCTGCTGCCGGCGGCGTTCCTGTTGCTGGTCTCGACCCTGTTTACCCCCGGCGGCGGGCCGAATTTCGGCTGGACCTTCTACGCCCCGCTTTCCACCACCTATGCGCCGGAAAGCGTGACGTTCTTCATCTTCGCCATCCACCTGATGGGCATCAGTTCGATCATGGGCGCGATCAACGTGGTCGCCACCATTCTCAACCTGCGGGCGCCGGGCATGACCCTGATGAAAATGCCGCTGTTCGTCTGGACCTGGCTGATCACCGCGTTCCTGTTGATTGCGGTGATGCCGGTGCTGGCGGGTTGCGTGACCATGATGCTGATGGACATCCACTTCGGCACCAGCTTCTTCAGCGCAGCCGGTGGCGGTGACCCGGTGCTGTTCCAGCATGTGTTCTGGTTCTTCGGCCACCCCGAGGTATACATCATGATCCTGCCGGCCTTTGGCGCCGTCAGCTCGATCATCCCGACCTTCTCGCGCAAGCCGTTGTTCGGCTACACCTCGATGGTGTACGCCACGGCGAGCATTGCGTTCCTGTCGTTCATCGTGTGGGCGCACCACATGTTCGTGGTGGGCATTCCGCTGGTGGGCGAGTTGTTCTTCATGTACGCCACCCTGCTGATCGCCGTGCCGACGGGGGTGAAAGTGTTCAACTGGGTCAGCACCATGTGGCAAGGCTCGCTGACCTTCGAGACGCCGATGCTGTTTGCCGTGGCCTTTGTGATCCTGTTCACCATCGGCGGCTTCTCCGGGCTGATGCTGGCGATTGCCCCGGCGGACTTCCAGTACCACGACACCTACTTTGTAGTGGCGCACTTCCATTACGTACTGGTGCCCGGCGCGATCTTCGGCATCTTCGCGTCGGCCTACTACTGGCTGCCGAAATGGACCGGCCACATGTACGACGAAACCCTGGGCAAGCTGCACTTCTGGCTGTCTTTCGTGGGCATGAACATGGCGTTCTTCCCGATGCACTTTGTGGGATTGGCCGGCATGCCGCGGCGGGTGCCGGACTACAACCTGCAGTTCGCCGACTTCAACATGGTGTCGTCGATTGGCGCATTCATGTTCGGCGCCACGCAGATCTTCTTCCTGTTTATCGTGATCAAGTGCATCCGTGGCGGCCCGCCGGCACCGGCCAAGCCGTGGGATGGGGCCGAAGGGCTGGAGTGGAGCGTGCCTTCGCCGGCGCCGTACCACACCTTCACCACGCCGCCGGAGGTCAAATGAACAAGTCGCCACGGGACTCCTGTGGGAGCGGGCTTGCCCGCGAAGGCGGTGTGTCAGTCGCCACATGCAGTGCCTGGCACACCGCTATCGCGGGCAAGCCCGCTCCCACAGACAATCAAAAGCTGGGGGTGTGTGATGGCTGAGTCCGTGCCCATCAAGCGCCTGGTCACGCGCCTGCTGATCCTGGTGGTCGCCATGTTCGCCTTCGGCTTCGCCCTGGTGCCGATCTACGACGTGATGTGCAAGGCATTCGGCATCAACGGCAAGACTGCCGGGCAGTACGAAGGCTCGCAGGTGGTGGATCCGTCGCGGCAGGTGCGCGTGCAGTTCCTGTCCACCAATGCCATCGACATGGTCTGGGAGTTCCACGCCAAGGCCGATGAGGTGGTGGTCAACCCCGGTGCCGTGACCGAGATGCTGTTCGTGGCCTACAACCCCACGGACAAGGCCATGACCGCCCAGGCGGTGCCGAGCATCTCGCCGGCGGAAGCGGCGATGTACTTCCACAAGACCGAATGTTTTTGCTTTACCCAGCAGGTGTTGCAGCCGGGCCAGCGCATCGAGATGCCGGTGCGTTTTATCGTCGATCGCGACATGCCCAAGGATGTGAAGCATTTGACCCTGGCGTACACGCTGTTTGATATCACTGCGCGCCAACCGCCGGTGGCCGTCCACAGCGGCGGCTAGCTACTGTTTGCCCCCTCAATCAGGAGAGCGAATACATGTCGTCTCATGATACGTACTACGTACCAGCGCAAAGCAAATGGCCAATAATTGCCACGGTTGGCATGCTGGTCACGGTGTACGGCCTGGCCGTGTGGTTCAACGATCTCAAGGCCGCGCGCCCGGAATCCCACGGCCCGTGGATCTTTTTCGTCGGCGGGTTGTTGCTGGCCTACATGTTGTTCGGCTGGTTCGGCGCGGTGATCAAGGAAAGCCGCGCCGGTTTGTACAGCCCGCAGATGGACCGCTCGTTTCGATGGGGCATGACCTGGTTCATCTTTTCCGAAGTGATGTTCTTTATCGCATTCTTCGGTGCACTGTTTTATGTCCGGCACATGTCGGCGCCATGGCTGGCGGGCGAGGGCTCAAAAGGCGTCGCGCACATGCTGTGGCCGAACTTCGAGTTTGCCTGGCCGTTGCTCAACAACCCTGATCCAAAACTGTATCCCGCGCCCGAAGGCACGATCAGCCCGTGGGGCCTGCCGCTGGTCAACACCATCTTGCTGGTGAGTTCCAGCGTGACCATCACCATTGCTCACCACGCGCTGCGCAAGGGTCATCGCGGTGCGCTGAAAATCTGGTTGGCGATCACCGTGCTGCTGGGGTTGGCGTTTCTCGGGTTCCAGGCCGAGGAATACATCCACGCCTATAAAGAGCTGGGCCTGACCTTGGGCTCGGGCGTGTACGGCGCGACGTTCTTCATGCTCACCGGTTTCCACGGCGCCCACGTGACCATCGGCACGATCATTCTGTTTGTGATGCTGATGCGCATCCTCAAGGGGCACTTCAATGCCGAGCATCAGTTCGGCTTCGAAGCGGCGAGCTGGTATTGGCACTTTGTGGATGTGGTGTGGATCGGCCTGTTTTTCTTCGTGTATGTGCTGTGAGGCGATTTACCACGGCGCGTGAGACACCAGCTGGCCGCTGAAAAAGCCCCAGGTGATCAACGCCAGGGTGATCACGGCGAACACGACACGCACGGTCAAGGCAGTGACGAGGCGATTGGAGTTGCCCTCGTCCTTGACCAGGAAGAACAAGCCACTGAACAGGCTCACAACGGTCGCGATCAGCATCAGGGCAATAGCGGCTTTGAGCATGGTCGGGCTCCAATGGGATGGGCGGGCAATGAAAACAAGTATAGCCAGCGCCATGAAATGCTTTCGCCCGGGGATCGCGCCGACACTGGTGGTGTTGGTGCTGCTGCCCTTGATGGCGGGCCTGGGGTTTTGGCAGCTGTCTCGCGGCCATGAAAAGCAGCTGCTGGTGGACCGTTACGCTGAGCGGCGCGCGGCGGAGCCGATCAGCAGCGCGCAACTCAACGACATGCCTGACCCGGCCTTTCGCCGCGTGCGCTTGCGCGGCCAATTCGACGCCGAGCACAGCGTGTTGCTCGACAACCGCATGCGCGATGGCAAGGCCGGCGTAGAGCTGCTGCAACCCTTCCACGACAGGGCCAGCGGCCTCTGGCTGTTGCTCAATCGCGGCTGGCTGCCCTGGCCAGACCGCCGCACCCCGCCCGCCTTCACCACCCCAGCCACGCCGGTGAATCTCGACGCCTGGGTGTATGTCGCCCCCGGCGAAACCTTCCAGCTGCATGCGGACCCAGCGACCGCGCAATGGCCGCGCCTGCTGACCGCCTTGCACCCTGGCGCGCTGTGGACTGAATTAGGTCGCAGCGGCTTTGCCTACGAGCTGCGCGCCGAAGCTGGCCCCGGTACGTACGAAACCACCTGGCCGATCGTGGCCATGGGCCCGGAAAAACACCTCGCCTACGCCGTGCAATGGTTCGCCATGGCCCTGGCGTTGCTCGCGCTGTACCTCTACCTCGGCTGGCACAACAAAAAGGAGAAGTCCCATGGGAGCGGCCATGAATCCACCCAACATGTCTGAGGCGCCGGACCGGCGCAAAGGCCGCTGGCAGCTGATCCTGATCCTGCTGATGGTGGTCGGGCCGATGGCGCTGGCCACGTTCATGTACAAATTGCAGTTCTGGGTGCCGGACAGCCGCAGCTACCACGGCCAGATGATCGGCAACGGCCAGACCCGCGCCGACATCGGCGTGCAGGCCGATGAAGAGCGCTGGCAGCTGCTGGTCACCGCGCCCGCCGCGTGCGCTGCCGATTGCCAGCAACTGGTGTACCTGGCGCGCCAACTGCAAATCGGCCTGGGGCGTGATGCGTCCCGTGCCAGCCATGCCTTGGCCAGCGCGCAGCCGCTGGGCGCCGAGTACGAGGCCAAGCTGAAGGCCGAATACCCGCAACTGCAACGCTACCCGCTGGACCTGCCGACGTTCAGCAAGAGCGCCGCCGCGCCGGGCGATGCGCAGCTGTGGATCGTCGACCCCCACGGCAACCTGGTGTTGCGCTACGACGCCACGGTCAAGGGCAAGGATTTGCTCAACGACCTGCGCCACCTGCTGAAACTGTCGAATATCGGATAAGGGCATCGTCATGGCCAAACCTGGATTTCGCCTCGCGTTGTTTGCCACCTTGCTGGCGCTGGTCGTCGTGCTGCTCGGCGCCTATACCCGCCTGACCCACGCCGGCCTTGGTTGCCCGGACTGGCCGGGCTGCTACGGCTTTATCAGCGTGCCGCAAAGCGAAACCCAGCTGGCCCATGCCGAATTGCACTTTCCTGACACACCGGTGGAGGCGGACAAGGGCTGGAGCGAGATGATTCATCGCTACTTCGCCGGCACCTTGGGGCTGCTGATCGTGCTGCTGGCCGCGCGTTCGTGGCGCCATCGCCGCGACCCGGGCCAGCCGGTGAAACTGCCGCTGTTCCTGTTGGCGGTGGTGTTTGCCCAGGCCGCGTTCGGCATGTGGACGGTGACGCTGAAGCTGTGGCCGCAGGTGGTGACCGGGCATCTGCTGGGCGGCTTTGCCACCTTGAGCCTGCTGTTTCTGCTGACGCTGCGCCTGTCCGGCGTGCTGCCTGCGCTGATCGTGCCCAAGCGCCTGCAATATTGGGCGACGGCCGGGCTGGTGCTGGTGATCGGGCAGATTGCGCTGGGCGGCTGGGTCAGCTCCAACTATGCGGCGGTGGCCTGCATCGACCTGCCGACCTGTCATGGCGAGTGGTGGCCGGCGGCGGATTTTGCCAATGGCTTTCACCTGACCCAGCACATCGGGCCCAACTATTTGGGCGGGCAACTGGACAGCGAGGCGCGTACGGCGATTCACCTGACCCATCGCCTCGGCGCGGTGCTGGTGTCGTTGGTGTTGCTGGGCCTGGCCTGGCAACTGCGCGCCGTGGGCATGAGCCGTTTGGCCGGCCTGCTGTTGATCGCCCTGGGCGCGCAAATCTGCCTGGGCTTGAGCAATGTGTATTTCCACCTGCCGCTGCCGGTGGCGGTCGGGCATAACGCCGGCGGCGCGGCGTTGCTGCTGACGCTGGTGCTGGTCAATTACCACGCCCGTACCAGCCTGGTGCGGGTGCGCAATCAGCTGCCGTTCGGCTGGCGTTTTATCCCGCGCAAACACGTCTCGGGCCTCATCACCCTTAAAGGAGAGATGCCATGGCGACCTTGATCGGCGCGCGGCAAAACCAGGCGATCTGGCGTGACTACCTGGAGCTGACCAAGCCGAAAGTGGTGGTGCTGATGCTCGTCACCTCACTGGTGGGGATGTTTCTCGCTACCCGCGCCGGCGTGCCGTGGGCGGTGCTGGTGTTCGGCAACCTGGGGATTGCGTTGTGTGCCGGCGGTGCGGCGGCGGTCAACCATGTGGTGGACCGGCGCATCGATGCGGTGATGGCGCGCACCCACAAGCGGCCGTTGGCTGAAGGGCGCGTGTCGCCGCTGGCGGCGCTGATCTTTGCGTTGCTGCTGGCGGTTGCAGGGCTGGCCCTGTTGCTGGCGTTCACCAACCCCTTGGCGGCGTGGCTGACCCTGGCTTCGCTGTTGGGTTATGCGGTGATCTACACCGGCTTTCTCAAGCGGGCGACGCCGCAGAATATCGTGATCGGCGGCTTGGCCGGCGCGGCGCCGCCGCTGCTGGGTTGGGTCGCCGTCACCGGCCATATCAGCGCCGAGCCTTTGCTGCTGGTGCTGATCATCTTCGCCTGGACTCCGCCGCACTTCTGGGCCCTGGCCATCCATCGCAAGGAGGAATACGCCAAGGCCGACATTCCGATGTTGCCGGTCACCCACGGCGAGCACTACACCAAGGTGCATATCCTGCTGTACACCTTCGCCCTGTTGGCGGTGAGCCTGATGCCCTTTGTCATCCACATGAGCGGCCTGCTCTACCTCGTGTGTGCACTGCTATTGGGCGCGCGCTTTCTGCAATGGGCCCTGGTGTTGTACCGTGGCGCTCAGCCGCACGCGGCGATCAACACCTTCAAGTACTCTATCTGGTACTTGCTGCTGCTGTTTATCGCCCTGCTCGTCGACCATTACCTACTGTTGAGCCTATGACCCGTACTCAAAAAACCGTCTTTATCCTGGTGGCCATTGTCGCGTTGATCATGGGCCTGACCGTCAACAAAGTGCTCAGTGGCAAAGGCCAGGGCGACCCCACCGCGCTGATCGACGCCGGCATTATCCTGCTGCCGCAAAGCCGCCAGCTGCCGCCTGTGACCATGACCAATCAGGAAGGCCAGCCGGTGCTGGTCAATGAATTGAAGGGCAAGTGGAGCCTGCTGTTCTTCGGCTACACCTTCTGCCCGGACATCTGCCCGACCACCCTCGCCCAGCTGCGCCAGATCAAGAGCGAGCTGCCCAAGGAGGCGGTGGACAAGTTGCAGGTGATCCTGGTCAGCGTTGACCCCAACCGTGACACGCCGACCCAGCTCAAGCAGTACCTGGGCTACTTCGATCCGCAGTTTGTCGGCCTGACTGGCGCGAATGTGGAGGAGGTGCAGAAGGTTTCGAATGCGGTGAGCATCCCGTTCATTCCGGCGGATACCAGCAAGCCGAACTACACGGTGGACCACAGCGGTAACCTGGCGCTGATCGGGCCGGATGGGACCCAGCGCGGGTTTATCCGGGCGCCGTTGAATAATCAGAAGTTGGTGGTGCAGTTGCCGGTGCTGTTGCAGCGCCAATAATCAGCAACACAAAACAAAAGTGGGAGCCGGACTCATGTGGGAGCTGGCTTGCCTGCGATTGCATCACCAGGGTGTGACTGACACACCTCGGTGCCTGCATCGCAGGCAAGCCAGCTCCCACAAAAGCCGGCTCCCACATTTTTTGATCTCCGGTGTTGAGGAGATCGAGTTGGATCAGAACGCCGGCTTGATCGCGCCTTTGTACTTCTCTTCGATGAACTTCTTCACTTCCGGCGTGTGCAGGGCTGCAACCAGCTTCTTCACCGCGTCCGAATCCTTGTTGTCTTCGCGGGTCACCAGGATGTTCACGTAAGGCGAGTCGCTGCCTTCGATGACCAGTGCATCCTTGGACGGGTCCAGCTTGGCTTCCAGGGCGTAGTTGGTGTTGATCAGCGCCAGGTCAACCTGGGTCAGTACGCGCGGCAGGGTGGCGGCTTCCAGCTCGCGGAACTTCAGTTTCTTGCTGTTACCGGTGATGTCCTTGATGGTCGACAGGATGTTGGTCGGGTCCTTCAGGGTGATCAGGTTGTGCTTGGCCAGCAGCAGCAGCGCGCGGCCGCCGTTGGTGGCGTCGTTCGGGATCACCACGTTGGCGCCGTCCGGCAGCTCGGCCAGGGTCTTGTACTTGCTGGAGTAAGCGCCCAGGGGTTCCAGGTGCACGGCGCCAACGCTGACCAGGTGCGTGCCCTTGGTCTTGTTGAACTCATCCAGGTACGGCTGGTGCTGGAAGAAGTTGGCGTCCAGGCGCTTTTCCGCGACCTGTACGTTGGGCTGCACGTAGTCGGTGAAGACCTTGACCTGCAAGTCCACGCCTTCTTTGGCCAGGGCTGGTTTCACGAATTCGAGGATTTCTGCGTGCGGCACCGGCGAGGCCGCGACCGTGATGGTCTCGGCGTGGGCGGAAAACGCGGCGACGGCGGCGAAAGCAACCAGTAGTTTTTTCATCCAGCAAGCTCCTTGTTCGGGCATTTGCCGGCTTTGAGCCGGCAATGGCCGTTATTTTCGAGAAAAGTGCACCACCAGCCTGTCGCCGACGGTTTGCAGAATTTGCACCAGGATCAACAGCATCACCACGGTGACCACCATCACATCGGTCTGGAAACGCTGGTAACCGAAACGGATCGCCAGGTCGCCCAGGCCACCGGCGCCAACCACACCGGCCATTGCCGTGTAGGAAACCAGTGTAATCGCCGTCACCGTAATCGCGGCGAAAATGCCGGGGCGGGCTTCGGGCAGCAAGGCGTTGGTGATGATCTGACGCGTCGTCGCGCCCATCGACTGGGTGGCTTCAATGATGCCGCGGTCCACTTCACGCAGGGCGGTTTCCACCAGGCGCGCGAAGAACGGCGTCGCACCGACCACCAGTGGCGGAATCGCACCGGCCACGCCCAGCGACGTGCCAGTGATCAGCACGGTGAACGGGATCATCACGATCAGCAGGATGATGAACGGCAGCGAACGCAGGATGTTCACGATCAGTGACAGCAGTGCGTACAGGCCTTTCTGTTCGAACAGTTGGCGCGGGCTGCACAGGAACAGCAGCACGCCCAACGGCAGGCCGAGCAGCACGGTAAAGAACAGCGAACCGAACAGCATGATCATGGTGTCGCCGGTGGCGAGCCAGATTTCCGACCAGTCGATATTGGCGAAGAAACTCAACAGGACTTCCATTAGCGCAGGACCTCCATGTGGACGTCTGCGGCGGTGAAGCGCGCAAACGCGGCGTCCATGTCGCCGCCGGTGACGGCGAGGGTCAATTGCCCGTAGGGGATGTCTTTGATGCGGTCGATACGACCGGCGAGGATGCTGTAGTCCACACCCGTTTCACGGGCGACGGTACCCAGCAGCGGCGCGTAGGTCGCGTCGCCCTGGAACGTCAGGCGCACGATGCGGCCGGGCACGTGGGCGAAGTCATCGCGCTGCTCGTTTTCATCGACCTGTTCCGACTCTTGCACGAAACGCTTGGTGGTCGGGTGCTTGGGGTGCAGGAACACGTCGGCCACCGAGCCTTGCTCGACGATGACGCCGGCGTCCATCACGGCCACCTGGTCGCAGACGCGGCGGATCACATCCATTTCATGGGTGATCAGCACGATGGTCAGTTTCAGCTCGCGGTTGATCTCGGCCAGCAGTTGCAGGACCGACGCGGTGGTCTGCGGGTCGAGGGCACTGGTGGCCTCGTCGCACAGCAGAATCTTCGGCTTGGTCGCCAGGGCGCGGGCGATGCCGACGCGCTGTTTCTGGCCGCCGGACAATTGTGCCGGGTACTTCTTGGCGTGATCCGACAGGCCGACGCGGGCCAGCAGCTCGGCGACGCGCAGGTCGATTTGCTTGCGTGACAATTCGCCGGCCAGGGTCAGTGGCAGCGCCACGTTGTCGGCAACGGTCTTGGACGCGAGCAGGTTGAAGTGCTGGAAGATCATCCCGACCTGCTGGCGGAAACGGCGCAGGCCGTTGGCGTCCAGGGCGGTGACTTCTTCACCATCGACAGTGATCTGACCGCCGCTGGGTTGTTCCAGGCGGTTGATCAGACGCAAAAGGGTGCTTTTTCCCGCACCGGAGTGGCCGATCAAGCCAAATACCTGGCCGTTCTCGACGCGCAGGCTGGTGGGGTGCAGCGCGGGGATTTCCTTACCGGCGACGCGGTAGGTTTTATGGACGTTATGAAACTCGATCACGTAGCGAACCTTGTGGGGCGCATGGAAAAGGGATCAGCGGTTAGCCGGGCGCGCATTTTAGCCTGTCCGTATAGTCTTTCTTAGCATTTCTTTTGCATTCATCCAGCGATTTGGCAATAACGCGATCAAAGGTCATAAAAAAGGAACGGCCGAAAACCCCATCAGTCACTACTTAAGCAATGCGCTTCCCGGGTGCCGTGCCTGGGTCTGAATAAGGAGTTTTGACTGATGAGTACGAAAAAGCCAAAGAGCGAACTCGCCGGAACCGACACCCTGGACCGTAAGAACACCAATGCCAAGCTAGAGGCCTTGGAAGCATTTCGCTCTGACGCTACTGGCCAGGCCCTGCGTACCAACCAGGGTGTGAAGATCTCCGACAACCAGAACAGCTTGAAGGTCGGTGCCCGCGGGCCTTCGTTGCTTGAAGATTTCATCATGCGTGAAAAGATCACGCATTTTGACCATGAGCGCATCCCGGAGCGCATCGTGCATGCGCGTGGCACCGGTGCCCATGGTTACTTCCAGACCTATGAGAACCATTCTGCACTGACCAAGGCCGGTTTCCTGCGCGACCCCGGTCATAAAACCCCGGTGTTCCTGCGCTTTTCCACTGTGCAAGGCCCGCGTGGCTCCGGCGATACGGTGCGCGACGTACGTGGTTTTGCGGTGAAGTTCTTCACCGAAGAAGGTAACTTCGACCTGGTCGGCAACAACATGCCGGTGTTTTTCATTCAGGACGCGATCAAGTTTCCTGATTTCGTGCACGCGGTAAAACCGGAGCCCCACAACGAGATTCCTACAGGCGGCTCGGCCCACGACACCTTCTGGGACTTCGTGTCGCTGCAGCCCGAATCGGCGCACATGGTGATTTGGGCAATGTCCGATCGGGCGATTCCTAAAAGCCTACGGGCCATGCAGGGTTTTGGGGTGCACACCTTTCGCTTCATTAACGCCGAAGGGACGTCCAGCTTCGTAAAATTCCACTGGCGCCCTACGGCCGGCACCTGCTCGCTGGTGTGGGATGAAGCGCAAAAGCTCGCGGGTAAAGATACCGACTACCACCGCCGCGATCTCTGGGAATCGATTGAGATGGGCGATTACCCCGAGTGGGAATTGGGCGTGCAGGTGATTCCCGAGGATAAGGAGCATGCGTTCGACTTCGATATCCTCGACCCGACCAAGCTGATTCCCGAAGAGCTGGTGCCGATTACGCCGCTGGGCAAGATGGTGCTGAATCGCAACCCGGACAACTTTTTCGCTGAAGTCGAGCAGGTCGCCTTCTGCCCAGGCCACATCGTGCCGGGTATCGACTTCTCCAATGACCCGTTGTTGCAGGGCCGTCTGTTTTCCTACACCGATACGCAGATCAGCCGACTCGGTGGGCCGAACTTTCATGAGTTGCCGATCAACCGCCCGGTGGCGCCGTTCCATAGCGGCCAGCGCGATGCCATGCATCGCACCACCATCGACAAAGGGCGTGCCGCCTACGAACCCAACTCCATCGATGGCGGCTGGCCGAAGGAAACCCCGCCTGCCGCACAGGGCGGTGGTTTCGAGTCGTACCATGAACGTATTGACGCCCATAAAGTGCGTGAACGCAGCGAGTCGTTTGGCGATCACTTCTCCCAGGCGCGCCTGTTTTTCCGCAGCATGAGCAAGCATGAACAGGAACACATCATTGCGGCCTACAGCTTTGAGCTGGGCAAGGTGGAGCGTGAGTACATCCGCGCGCGCCAGGTGAATGAGATCCTCGCCAACATTGACCTTGAGTTGGCCAAGCGTGTGGCGCAGAACCTGGGCTTGCCGGCACCGAAGAAAGGCACAGTGCCGGAGCGCAAGACATCGTTGTCGCGCTCACCGGCCTTGAGCCAGGCGAACCTGCTGTCGGGTGATATCAAGACGCGCAAGGTGGCGATCCTGGCCGCGAATGGCGTGGACGGTGCTGCAATCGACGCCTTGAAGAAAGTGCTGAAGGCCGAAGGCGCCCACGCCAAATTGCTCGGGCCGACCTCGGCACCGGTCACTACGGCGGATGGCAAGAGTTTGCCGGTGGATGCGTCCATGGAGGGCTTGCCGTCCGTGGCCTTCGACGCGGTGTTTGTGCCCGGCGGCGCCAAGTCGGTGAAGGCGTTGAGCGAAGATGGCGTGGCGCTGCATTACCTGCTGGAGGCTTACAAGCATTTGAAAGCCATTGCGGTGGTGGGCGAGGCCGAGCAGTTGCTGGGGCTGTTGAAGCTGGAGGCTGATGCGGGGTTGATCGTCGGCGGGGATGCCAAGGCGTTGAAGGCGTTTGTGGCGGCGATTGCCCAGCATCGGGTTTGGGAGCGGGAGCCGAAGGCTAAGGCGATTCCGGCTTAAGTTTTGGGTTGTTGGTTGGATCGCTATCGCGGGCAAGCCCGCTCCCACATTTTGAATTGTGAATACATTCAAGTGTGGGAGCTGGCTTGCCTGCGATGGCTTTATTGCACCTTGCGCGGAATTAATACAACCTGCGCCGGGATCTTCTTCAGGATCTGCCGGTGCAGCTTCAGGTCATACGCCGAATCGATACGCTTGACCCGCTTGGTCAGCAGCGTGGCCAACCATGGATAGTCCTCGGTGCGCGGCACCTGGATGCTCACATCACACTGGTAATTCACCACATCGGTGGCAATCGCATCCAGTTGATGACGAAGTTCTTCAATATCGACGAGGTTCAACGCCACTGTGGTGCTTTCGGCCGTCGGGTCGATGACCTTGGCTACCGGCTTGGCTTCGGCGGCTTTCAGGGCCGCTTCGGCCTGGTCCAGTTCGGCCTTGCGGGCGTGGCTGATGGCGCTGTTCACGCCGCCGGTCAGCGCCGGGGCCTTGGGCATCAGGGCGCGGGCGCGGCTGAGGGCGGTGGCGGCGGCGTTGACGTCGCCTTTTTGCAGGACGATCTGGCTGCGCTGCAGGTAGGCTTCGGCCAATTGGCGTTGGTACGGCTCCAGCGCGGGATCGTTGGGCGACTGGGCTTGCAGTGCGGCCAACTGGTCTTCGGCGGTGGCCAGCTCACTGCTGGCGAGGTTTTGCTCCAGCTGTGCGATGGCCGTAGCGCGTGCGTCCGGCGCCTGGACGGCGGCGGGCGGTGTGCTTTGACAGGCGCCCAGCAGCAGGGAAAATGCGGCAAGGAGCAGATAACGGGAGGTGAACGGCTTCATTCCTGCGACTCTCTATTTGCGCAAAAAGCGAGCAAGTCTACACCCCTCGACGGGGCAGGACAAAACTCAGCAGAAACAGCGCGGCGGCCGTGACCACAATCGACGGCCCGGCCGGCGTGTCCTTGAACCAGGATAGCGCCAGGCCTCCGCACACGGCGAGCATCCCCAGCAGGCTGGCGCCTATCGCCATCTGCTCTGGTGAGCGGGCATGGCGCTGGGCGGCGGCGGCGGGAATGATCAGCAGCGACGTGATCAACAATACGCCGACAATCTTCATCGCGACAGCAATCACCACGGCGATCAACAACATCAGGGCCATGCGCAGGGTCGGCACGGGCAAGCCTTCGACGGTGGCCAGTTCCTCATGCACGGTGATGGCCAGCAGCGGACGCCACAGGGCGATCAGCAATACCAGCACAACGGCGCTGCCGCCGAGGATCCAGCCCAGGTCGGTGCTGCTGATCGCCAGCAGGTCGCCGAACAGGTAGGCCATCAGGTCGATGCGCACTTCGTGCATGAAACTCAGCACCACCAGGCCCAGGGACAAGGTGCTCGGCGCGAGGATGCCGAGCAGGGTGTCGGAGGCCAGCGGCTGGCGCTGTTGCAGGGTCACCAGCAGCACCGCCAGCAGCAGGCAGCCGACGGTGACGGCGATGGTCGGGCTGACATCCAGCAAGAAGCCCATGGCCACGCCCAGGAGCGCGGCGTGGGACAAGGTGTCGCCAAAATAGGCCATGCGCCGCCAGACGACGAACGAGCCCAGCGGGCCCGCCACCAGCGCCAAAGCCAAGCCTGCCAGCAGGGCGTAGAGCAGAAAATCAGCCATGCTTGCAGCTATCTCCATGAACGTGGGTGTGAGGTGCGGCGGGATCGTCGACCACTTCGCCGTGCAAATCGTGGGCGTGGTCGTGGTGGTGATGGTAGATCGCCAGGCTCTGCGCGTTCTTGCCGAACAGCTCGACGAACGCCGGGTCGCCGCTGACCTGTTCCGGGTGGCCGGAGCAGCACACGTGGCGGTTGAGGCACACCACCTGGTCGGTGGTGCTCATCACCAGGTGCAGGTCGTGGGACACCATCAGCACGCCGCAGCCATGGCGGTCACGCAGGCGGGTGATCAGGCTGTACAGCTCGGCCTGGCCGGCGACGTCGACGCCTTGCACGGGTTCATCGAGCACCAGCAGTTCCGGCTCGCGCAGCAAGGCGCGGGCCAGCAGCACGCGCTGCATTTCGCCGCCGGAGATGCTTTGCACCGGGCTGTCGATCACCTGTTCGGCGCCGACTTCCTTGAGCGCGGCCTGGGCGCGGGCGCGGTCAACACCGGGCACCAGGCGCAGGAAGCGCAGGACGGACAGCGGCAGGGTCGGGTCGACGTGCAGTTTTTGCGGCATGTAGCCCACGCGCAGCTTGGGCTTGCGCCACACGCTGCCGGTGTCGGGCTTGAGCAGGCCGAGGACGGCGCGCACCAGGGTGGTCTTGCCGGCGCCGTTGGGGCCGATCAGGGTGACGATCTGCCCCGGTTCGACGCTCAGTGCGATGTTATCCAGCACGGCTTGCCCGGCGAACGTGACCCCGACCTGTTCCAGGCGGATTAACGCGTTGCTCATCAAGCCCCCTGGCAGCCCGAGCACAGGCCGACCACTTCGACCGTTTGCCCTTCGACGCGGAAACCGACGTCGGCAGAACTCTTGATAATGGCGTCGCTGATGCTTTTTTGTTCAAGCTCGATGGCCGCGTGGCACTCGCGGCAGATCAGGAACTGGCCCTGGTGCGCGTGTTCCGGGTGGTTGCAGCCGACAAACGCGTTGAGCGAAGCGATGCGGTGCACCAGGCCGTTCTCCAGGAGGAAATCCAGCGCCCGGTACACGGTGGGCGGTGCGGCGCGGCGACCGTCCTGCTCACTGAGCACGCCGAGGATGTCGTAGGCGCCCAGCGGCTTGTGGCTCTGCCACACCAGTTCCAGCACGCGGCGACGCAAGGCGGTCAGGCGCAGGCCCTTCTGTGCGCACAGGGTGTCGGCTTCCGACAGCGCGGTATGCACGCAGTGAGAGTGGTCGTGGGGACGGCTGGCAAGCGGTGTTTTAGGCATGAGCGGCGACAGATATTTGATAGAGACGTTATTATGTTACCCGTTCCTACGCCATTGAGTGGTCATCGTGTCCCGACTTTTTCCCGTTTTTGTCGTATTTGTCGCCAGTTTGTTCGTAACCGGCGCCGCTCAGGCCGAGGTCAAGGTGCTGACCAGTATCAAGCCGCTGCAGTTGATCGCCGCCGCTGTGCAGGACGGTGTGGCCGTTCCAGAGGTGCTGCTGCCGCCGGGCGCGTCGCCGCATAACTACGCATTGCGTCCATCCGACGTACGGCGCGTGCAGTCGGTCGACCTGCTGTATTGGATCGGCCCGGACATGGAGAGCTTCCTGCCGCGCGTGTTGAAAGGTCGTACAGCCGCGACGGTGGCCGTGCAGGACCTTCCGGGGATGAAACTGCGCCGTTTCGCCGAAGATAGCCACTCCCACGCCGACGAAGCCGACGAGCATGACCATGATCACCGTCCTGGCAGCCTGGATGCGCATTTGTGGTTGTCCACGGTGAACGCCCGAGTGATTGCGGCGCGCATGGCGTCTGACCTGGCAGCTGCCGACCCGGCGAATGCCGCGCGTTACCAGAGCAACGTCAAGGCGTTCAATGAGCGTCTGGATGCGTTGGATGCACGCTTGAAGGTGCGTCTGGCGTCGATTGGCGACAAGCCCTACTTCGTTTTCCATGAAGCCTTCGATTACTTCGAAGATGCCTACGGGCTCAAGCACACCGGCGTGTTCAGCGTGGCCGCCGAAGTGCAGCCCGGTGCCCAGCATGTGGCCGCGATGCGTACGCGCTTGCAGGAAGTGGGCAAGACTTGTGTGTTCAGTGAGCCGCCGTTGCGTCCGCGCCTGGCTGAGACGCTGGTGGCTGGCTTGCCGGTGAAGTTGGCGGAGTTGGATGCGTTGGGTGGGTACACGCCGGCGACGGCTCAGGGGTATGAGCAGGTGCTGGAGAAGTTGGGGAATGATCTGGCGGGTTGCCTGGAGTCGCTCTGACAGCCAACACAAAACCCATGTGGGAGCGGGCTTGCCCGCGATAGCGGTCTGTCAGTTCACACATTTGGTGACTGATATATTGCTATCGCAGGCAAGCCAGCTCCCACATTGACCGAGTTGAGCCTTTAGAGCGCGAACGGCAGTTGGATCGTGACCTGCTGGCGCTGCGCCAAGCGGTGTTCGAACTCCGCCGGGTCGTGAATCAACACATCCTGCCCGGCAAACGACTCAGCCGCGATCAGGCGTGACAGCCAGAACCGCACACACGCCACCCGCAGCATCGTCGGCCACAGTTCGGCCTCCTTGGCGGTGAACGGGCGCAGCCCTGCATAGGCGCCCAGTAGTGCGCGGGCGCGTTGGCCGTCGATCACGCCGTTTTCGTCCGAGCACCAGTCATTCAGGGCGATCGCCACGTCGTACAGCATCGGGCCGGAGCAGGCGTTGTAGAAGTCGATCAGGCCTGTCAGATGGGTGCCTTCGAACATCGCGTTATCGCGGAACAGGTCTGCGTGAATGTTCGCGCGCGGCAGGGCGAGGATCTGCGCCTTGTGGGCTTCGATCTCGTCCAGCGCGTCTTGCAACAAGCGCTGCGGAGCTGCCTCCAGATGCGAAATCAGCTGCGCACCTTCACTGAGCATCCAATCCAGGCCGCGATCGGTCTTGCGTTCCAGTACCTTGTCGCCTTGTGTCGCCAGGTGCAGATGGCCGAGCAGTTCGCCGACCTGGGCGCAGTGCTGGGCGTTGGCGTGCTTGATGTGCTTGCCGGCCAGGCGCGGTTGCAGCAGCGCCGGTTTGCCTTTCAGCTCGCGCAGGGCCTGGCCGTCGGTGGTGCGCAAGGCGTAGGGCACGGGCAGGTCGGCGTCGTGGAGCACGTCGAGCAGTTCGATGAAGAACGGCATTTCGGCGACGGGACCGCGTTCCACCAGGGTCAGGACAAATTCGCCCTGTTCCAGGCTGATAAAGAAATTGGTGTTTTCGCTACCGGCGGCAATTCCCTGGAAATCAAGCAGGCGGCCGAGCCCGTAAGGGGCGAGAAAGGTTTCCAGCTCGGGCCGAGCCAGGGGGGTGAACACAGACATGGTTAAAACTGCCAGTACGGGCGCCGCAGGGCGCGGCGCCAATTTAAGTTAAGAAATCATTTCCATTCGAAAATCTTCCATGACGGGATCAGCATATCCGGCTGGTCAGAACGGATGAAGTTCGCATCAGTGCCGTCCGCGCGCACCAGGAAATAAGGGGGTGCGCCCTTGGGCGTGACCTTGATCGCGTACAGGAAGCCATTTTGGCGGTATTCCTGGATGGTCTTGTCGCCTTCGGTGCGGATCGTGACCTCAGGGTCACCACCGGGGGCGCTGTCGGCTGCCGTGGCGGCCAGTGGCAGGAGTGCAATCAAGCCGGTCAACAACAAGCGATTCGCTGTACGCATGATAACCTTGTCCCTTTGTCGTCATTGGTCCGGCTATTCTAGCGCCTGACCCGCCGAAAAGGTTGATCCTGCTCATGAGCCAAGCCCCCCTCGTCCTGGTGGACGGTTCTTCTTATCTGTACCGCGCCTTCCACGCGTTGCCACCGCTGACCACCTCCAAAGGCCTGCCGACCGGTGCGGTCAAGGGCGTGTTGAACATGCTCAAAAGCCTGCGCAAGCAGTATCCGGGCAGCCCGTTCGCGGTGGTGTTCGACGCCAAGGGTGGGACCTTTCGCGATGACATGTACGCCGAATACAAGGCCAACCGCCCCAGCATGCCTGATGACATGCGCGTGCAAATCGAGCCGCTGCACCAGAGCGTGATCGCCCTGGGCTTCCCGTTGCTGTGCGTCGAAGGCGTCGAGGCCGATGACGTGATCGGCACCCTGGCCCGCAGCAGCGCGGCGGCCAACCGCCCGGTGGTGATTTCCACCGGTGACAAGGACATGGCACAGCTGGTCGATGGGCACATTACCTTGGTCAACACCATGACCGGTAGTTCGATGGATATCGACGGCGTAAAAGAGAAATTCGGCGTCGCTCCCGAGCAGATCATCGATTACCTGGCGTTGATGGGCGATTCGTCCGACAACATCCCGGGCGTTCCCGGCATTGGGCCGAAGACCGCTTCCGGCTTGCTGGTGGGGGTGAACGGCGGGATCAAAGAGCTGTATGAGCAGTTGGACATTGTCCCGACCTTGCCTATCCGCGGCGCCAAGACGTTGCCGGCCAAGCTGGAAGAACATAAGGAAATGGCGTTCCTGTCCTACCAGTTGGCGACGATCAAATGCGATGTGCCGCTGGATGTGGGCCTGGATGACCTGCACCTGATCGAGCCGGATCGTGAAAAACTGCTGGAGCTCTACACGCTTCTGGAGTTCAAAAGCTGGATTGACGAGATTCAACGCGATGCCAAGCGTGTCGAGCTCAAGGCCGCACCGGTTGCCGAAGAAACCGTTGAAGTCGCAGAGCCAGTGGAAGCTGCCTACACCACCATCCTCGACCAGGCCACATTCGATGCCTGGCTGAAAAAGCTCAACGACGCGAAGCTGTTCGCCTTTGATACCGAAACCACCGGCATCGACGCCCAGCAAGCGCAGTTGGTTGGGGTTTCTTTCGCCATTCAGCCCTATGAAGCGGCCTACATCCCACTGACCCACTCCTACATCGGCGTGCCGCAGCAGTTGGACCGCGACACCGTGCTGCTGGCCCTGAAACCGCTGCTGGAAGACCCGGCCAAGCTCAAGGTGGGCCAGCACGCCAAGTTCGACATGAATATCCTGGCCAACTGCGCCATCGGCGGCGACCCGGCCCACGGCATTACCGTGCGCGGCATCGCCTTCGACACCATGCTTGAGTCCTACGTGCTCAACTCCACCGCGACCCGGCACGACATGGACAGCCTGGCCAAGAAGTACCTGGGCTACGACACCGTCAGCTTCCAGGATATCGCCGGCAAGGGCGCCAAGCAGCTGACGTTCGACCAGATCGCGCTGGAGCAGGCGGGCCCGTATGCGGCCGAAGATGCCGATATCACCCTGCGCTTGCATCAGGAACTGCATGCACAACTGACGGCCATCCCGAGCCTGGCCAGCGTGTTGACGGACATCGAGATGCCGTTGGTGCCCGTGCTGGCACGTATCGAGCGCCAAGGCGCGTTGGTGGATGCAGCCCTACTGGGCGTGCAGAGCGTCGAGCTGGGCGACAAGATGGTCGAGCTGGAGCGCCAGGCCTACGAGATTGCCGGCGAGGAATTCAACCTCGGTTCGCCCAAGCAGCTCGGCGCGATCCTTTACGAGAAACTCGGCCTGCCGGTGCTGAAAAAGACCGGCAAGGGCCAGGCGTCTACCGCTGAGGAAGTGCTGGCCAAGCTGGCCGAAGATGACTATCCGCTGCCCAAGGTGCTGATGCAGTACCGCAGCATGAGCAAGCTGAAAAGCACCTACACCGACCGCCTGCCGGAGCAGATCAACCCGCGCACCGGGCGAATCCACACGTCCTATCACCAGGCGGTGGCGGCGACCGGGCGTTTGTCGTCCAGTGATCCGAACCTGCAGAACATTCCAGTGCGTACCGCCGAAGGCCGTCGGATTCGTCAGGCGTTTGTCGCGCCAAAAGGCTACAAGCTGCTGGCAGCGGACTATTCGCAGATCGAACTGCGGATCATGGCGCACCTGTCCAAGGACGAAGGCTTGATGAACGCCTTCCGCGACAACCTGGACGTACACACGGCCACGGCGGCCGAGGTGTTCAAGGTTGAGCTGGATGAGGTCACCACGGATCAGCGCCGCAGCGCCAAGGCGATCAACTTCGGCCTGATCTACGGCATGGGCGCGCAGAAGCTGGGCAAGGATATTGGCGTCGATACGAAGACGGCCAAGGCGTATATCGATGTGTACTTCGCCCGCTACCCGGGTGTTCGCGAGTACATGGAGCGCACCCGCGCCCAGGCGGCGGATCAAGGTTATGTCGAGACCTTCTTCGGTCGTCGCCTGTACCTGCCGGATATCAACTCCAACAAGCCACAGGAGCGCGCAGCGGCAGAACGCACCGCGATCAATGCGCCGATGCAGGGCACCGCCGCAGACATCATCAAGAAAGCCATGGTGCGGGTGGACAACTGGCTGGCCGATTCGGACCTGGATGCCAAGGTGATCCTGCAGGTGCACGATGAACTGGTGCTGGAGGTGCGTGAGGACCTGGTCGCCGAAGTCAGCGAGAAGATTCGCGAGCACATGAGCGCTGCGGCGCAGCTGGATGTACCGCTGCTGGTGGAAGTGGGTGTGGGTAACAACTGGGACGAAGCGCACTGATTCCGGGGCTTTGCCACTACCGCAGGGTGGTGGCAGAGTGCTTTAGATCAGATAGCGCCGTCAGTTATTTCCAATAGTTTTCTGCACCTGCCGGAACTTAACCCGTGAAGCGCTACTCAGAGTTACTGAATGGGTGGTGAAGCCCTTCAATGCTCCTATGTTGTGTTAAGTGTTGGCAGATATCTGGACCCCGCCCTAGCGGTCCGGAACTTGAACCCCGAACTTCCCCTCCCCATACGAAGTCCGGGGTTTTTTTTGCCCGCAGAAAAGTTACTCGGCGATTTCCGCGCCTTTGTCAGCCAATTCCATCCAGTCGGCCAGCACGGTGTAAGCCTCTTCCAGGCCCAGGCGCTTGGGCGCCGAGAACAGCTGGATGGTGATTGCGTCACCCCAACCTTTGCGGATTTCCGCCTGCACTTTGAGCAGGGTGTTCTTGGCTGCGCCGTAGGTCAGCTTGTCGGCCTTGGTCAGCAGGATATGCATCGGCATGCCGCTGGCGACGGCCCAGTCGAGCATCAACAGGTCGAAGTCGGTCATTGGATGACGGATGTCCATCATCAGGATCAGACCCTTCAGGCTCTCGCGGCCACCCAGGTAAGCCTCCAGGTGACGCTGCCAGTGCAGCTTCAACGGGATAGGTACTTTCGCGTAACCGTAGCCCGGCAGGTCGACCAGACGCCGATCTTCGTCTAGCTTGAAGAAATTGAGCAGTTGCGTGCGGCCCGGGGTTTTCGAGGTGCGTGCCAGGCTGGCGTGGGTCAGGGTGTTCAGCGCGCTGGACTTGCCGGCGTTGGAACGGCCGGCAAAGGCGACTTCAAAGCCTTCGTCATCAGGGCATTGGTCAACTTTGGCGGCGCTGAGCATGAACGTGGACTGTTGGCACAGGCCGAGGATGGGGTTCTTGAGTTGCATGAGATTTCCGATGTGGGCGGTGCCGAGAAAGGGTGCGGCAAGCGGTGTCGTTTCCGTTTCAGTAGCGCCAGTATATAATGCCGCAGATTTTGTGTGTGCTTTGTCCCAGCGAAGGATGAGGTTCACGGGAGCGAAAGACCTTTATTGCGCATTAGAACGCAAAACGCTCTCAAACCCTGAAAAGGTCGATGTATGACCCGATGGTTGCTCGCTTTGGGTGTCCTGATTCCGCTTTATGGCGCTCAGGCTACACAGGAACCGGAAGCGGTGTACAACCGAGTTTGCGTGGCTTGCCATGCTGGCCAGTTGCCCAATGCCCCCAAGCGGGGTGACCAGGCAGCCTGGGCGCCAAGACTGGCGCAGGGCATGGACACGCTGGTGCAACACGTGACCCAGGGTTTCAAGGCAATGCCGCCGCGTGGTTTGTGCATGGACTGCAGTACTGAGGATTACCAGGCCGTCATTCAGTTGATGGTGAGTAAACCCGGTAGATAACTCTTAAACCCCTTAGCCGTAGTTGGATTAGCTGATGAACAAACTGATCGTGAGTCTGCTGTTGACCCTGGGCATCACCGGTGTTGCCCATGCTGCAGGCGACGCTACAGCGGGCCAGGCGAAAGCCGCCGTGTGTGGTGCTTGCCATGGACCGGATGGCAACAGCCCGGCGCCGAACTTCCCCAAACTGGCCGGCCAGGGTGAACGCTACCTGACCAAGCAGATGCACGACATCAAGGACGGCAAGCGCACGGTGCTGGAAATGACCGGCTTGCTGACCAACCTCAGCGATCAGGACCTGGCGGACATCGCGGCGTATTTTGCCAGCCAGAAGGGCAGCGTGGGAGCTGCTGATCCGAAACTGGTGGCCCGTGGCGAGAAGCTGTTCCGTGGCGGCGACCTGGAAAAAGGCCTGCCTTCCTGCATCGGCTGCCATTCGCCAAATGGCGCCGGTATCGCCGCTGCGGGCTTCCCGCACTTGAGCGGCCAGCACGCCACCTACATCGCCAAGCAGTTGACCGATTTCCGCAAGGAAGAGGCCGGGCGAGCCAACGATGGCGACGCGGCAATCATGCGCACCATCGCCCGCAAACTGAGTGATGAAGACATTGCGGCGGTCTCCAGCTACATCCAGGGCCTGCACTAAGCGGCACGCAACGTTAACGCTCGATTAATCCGTCGATGCAAGCATAAAAAGGGTGGCCCAGGCCGCCCTTTTTTGTGGCCGGTGCCGTTACACTAACGAACTCATGCCCGCGTAGACCTGTCACAACAAAGGTCGCGTGAGGCGACTTTATTTGTCCAGGAGTAAAGCATGCGTAATCTGATCCTCAGCGCCGCTCTCGTCACTGCCAGCCTCTTCGGCATGACCGCACAAGCTGCCGACGTGCCGCTTGAAGCCGGTAAAACCTATGTCGAATTGACCAATCCGGTACCGGTTTCGGTGCCTGGCAAGATCGAAGTGGTGGAGCTGTTCTGGTACGGCTGCCCGCATTGCTACGCCTTTGAGCCGACTATCAACCCATGGGCCGAAAAACTTCCGTCCGACGTTAACTTCAAGCGCATCCCGGTCATGTTCGGCGGCCCTTGGGATGCCCACGGCCAACTGTTCCTGACCCTGGAAGCCATGGGTGTGGAGCACAAGGTCCACAACGCGGTCTTCGACGCGATCCAGAAACAAGGCAAGCGCCTGACCAAGCCTGACGAAATGGCTGACTTCGTCGCCACCCAAGGCGTGGACAAGGACAAGTTCCTGGCCACCTTCAACTCCTTCGCCATCCAGGGCCAGATCAAACAGGCCAAGGAACTCGCGCAGAAGTACGGCGTGCAAGGTGTACCGACCCTGATCGTCAACGGCAAATACCGTTTTGACCTGGGTACTGCCGGTGGTCCTGAAGCTGTCTTGAACGTCGCCGACCAGCTGATCGCCAAAGAGCGCGCAGCCAAGTAAGGGGCCCGCCATGCGCCGCTGGGGGACTGAACGAGTGGTTGGCCTGCATGATCCGCAGGTCAACGAGCACCACCTGGAATCCACGGGCCTGCCGGCCGACAGCCGGTTGCGCCTGCTTAGCTTCAACATCCAGGTGGGCATCAGTACCGAGAAGTACCGGCACTACCTCACCCGTGGCTGGCAGCACCTGCTGCCCCACAACGGGCGCGCCGGCAACCTGCAGAAAATCGGCAACCTGCTGAGCGACTTCGACCTGGTCGCCTTGCAGGAAGCCGACGGCGGCAGCATCCGCTCCGGTTACGTCAATCAGGTCGAGCACCTGGCGCAGCTTGGGGCTTTCCCCTACTGGTACCAGCAGCTCAACCGCAACCTCGGGCGTCTGGGCCAGCACAGCAATGGCGTGCTCAGTCGCTTGAAGCCATGGGCGATCGAAGATCACCCGCTGCCCGGCCCCAAGGGGCGCGGCGCGATCCTCGTGCGATTTGGCGAAGGCCCTGAAGCCCTGGTGGTGGTGATGATGCATCTGGCGTTGGGTGCACGCACCCGCACGATGCAACTGGCCTACATCCGCGAGCTGATCGGCAACTACAAACACCAGGTGCTGATGGGTGACATGAATACCCACGCCAGCGACCTGCTGAACAATTCCCCGCTGCGGGACCTCGGGTTACTGGCGCCGCAAGTCGAAGCCACGTTTCCCAGCTGGCGCCCGCAACGTTGCCTGGACCATATCCTGCTGAGCCCGACCCTCACGCTCGAAAGCGTGCAGGTACTGGCGCAGCCCATTTCCGACCACCTGCCGGTCGCGGTAGAGATTCGCCTGCCGGGTTCGCTCACGGCCGATGCATTGCCCGCGTTGAGCCCTGGCCCCCGCGGACCCCTTGCATGAGCGACGACGCCCAGCGCTGGAAAGAAAAATACCTGTTAAGCATCGAGCAACAAGAAAAGCTCGAACGCCGTTGGGCTGCCCGCCTCGACCTGCTGCGCCGAGGGCTGGTGCGCAGCACGCTGGCGGCGGAAGGCACCGACCGCGCGGTCGACCAATGCATGAAGGAAATGCGCGACGTGGTGCGCACCGACGACATGGACGCCGCCCTCGCCGCCCTGCTGCCACGCCTGGAAAAGGCCGTGCTGGATTCCGAGCAGCGCCGCGAAACCCGGGTCGAGCAGATCAGCACCGCGCTGACGGCACTGGTCGCGCAGCTGCAAAAACTGCCGTTGCCCCGTGACGTTGCGCGCCCGCTGAAAACCTTCGCCAAGCAATTGGACAGCCGAGTGGGCCAGGCGCGCGAGATCCCGCTGTTGCTCAGTGAGTTGAGCAGCCTGCAAGGGCAGGCGCTGGATAACCTGGAGCCGGATGGCGAAACCGCGCGTCCCGGGCCTGGGCTGCTGCAACGCTTGTTTGGTGGCAAGGACGTCGTCAATGAGGCGCCGGTGAGCGAGCCTGCGGCGGTTGCTGCCGTGCCACCCACTGCTGCGAAGCCTGCGCCCGAGCCTGTGCCCCAGGAGCCCGCGCAATCTGAAGAGTTGTCCGAGGCGCTGCGGGCGTTCGCACCGCTGCCGCAAGTTGCACCCGCACCTGTACCTCCTGCCCCGGTGGTCGAGGTCGCCAAGCCAGCGGTTGTAGCTGACGCGCCGGTCCACGCTGCGGCGCCTGTCGCTGCGCCCGAGCCCGAGCCGCCCGAGCCGCAGGCCGAAGCGCCTGTCGCCGAAAGCGCACTCGCCACCTTTGTCGAAGCGCCGCAGGCGCCAATCGAAGCACCGGAGCAGACCGTCATCGGCAGCCTGTCGTTGCCGCCGGTGCTGGCGCCTGCCGACCCCGACGAGCTGCAATCAGAGGGCATCTACGCCCTGCCCGACTCGCCCGAGCCGTCCTACAGCTCCGTGGCCAAGCATATCGAAGACACCTTGCTCGGCCTGCTCGAAGACCTGTCGCTGCCCGAGCGCCACCGGCCACAGGCCGAGGCGATGCGCGAGCGCCTGGCCCACGGCTTGAACTGGTATGAACTGCTGCCGATCCTCGATGACCTAGCGGTGTTGATGCTGGCGATCACCGACAGCGGCCAGCACGAGTTCGAGGCCTATCTCAAGCAGCTCAACGAGCGCCTTGAAGCGTTCCAGGGTCATCTGCAAGTGGCCAGCGACGGGCATGCCGACAGCCGTGACGCCGCCCGCGAGCTGGATACGCAGATCCGTGAGCAAGTCGATGGCCTGCAAAGCAGTGTGCAGGAAGCGGCTGACCTGGACAGCCTCAAGCACGTGCTGGAAAGCCATCTGGAAGGCCTGCTCGGCACCATGGACCAGCACCAGCAGCAACGCGACCAGCGTGAGCAGGAAGTTGCGGCGCGCTTGAAAGGCCTGGCCGAACGGGTGGCGAACATGGAACAGGAAGCCCAGGGCTATCGCGAACACCTGGAAGTGCAGCGCCAGAAAGCCCTGCTCGATCCGCTCACCGGGCTGCCCAACCGCGCGGCCTGGAGCGAGCGCCTGGACCACGAGGTCAATGCCTGGCACCAGCGCGGCAACAGCCTGTCGCTGGCGATGCTCGACCTGGACCACTTCAAGCGGATCAACGACGGTTACGGCCATCTGGCGGGCGACAAGGTGCTGAAAATCATCGCCAACGTCCTGCGCAAGCGCCTGCGTTCGACCGATTTCATCGCACGTTTTGGTGGCGAAGAGTTTGTCTTGCTGATGCCCAACTCATCCCTGGCGGATGCGCTTGCGGTGGGCGAGGTGCTGCGTGCAGCCATCGAGGCGTGCCCGTTCCACTTCAAAGGCGAGCCGGTGACGGTCACCGTGTCTATGGGCGTAGCGCAGTTCATGCCGGGCGAGCGCAGCGACCTGGCGCTCAAGCGCGCCGATGCGGCGTTGTATCGGGCCAAGGCGGCGGGACGCAACCGCGTACAGGCGGCGTAAAAGATGTTCCATTATGTGATTTGAGCGCCGCGTCACAATCGGTACGTTACACTGTTGCATTATCGTCTTCAGCGTACTGCCTTCTGCCATGAAATCCTTATCCATTGCCTTTGTGTTTCTTCTGCTTGCGGGTTGCGCCAGCGGCCCGCGCCTGGACACCAGCCATCCTTCTGCGAACCACGACAACCGCGTGCAGTTCGTGATCGTCCACTACACCTCCACCGACCTTGAGCGCTCCCTGGCACTGCTGACCCGCGGCCAGGTCAGCAGCCACTACCTGATTGGCGACGACGCCTCGGGCAAGATCTACAAGCTGGTGGATGAGAGCCAGCGCGCCTGGCACGCCGGGGAAAGCGAGTGGATGGGCCGCACCTGGCTCAACTCCAGCTCCATCGGCATCGAAATCGTCAACCCAGGCTATCGCGACACGCCGACGGGGCGCGTGTGGTATCCGTATTCCGAAGCGCAGGTAAAGTCGCTGGTGGTGTTGCTCAAGGACATCAGCAAGCGTAATGGCATCGACCCGAAGAACATCATTGGCCATAGCGATATTGCGCCGCTGCGCAAGCTGGACCCGGGCCCGTTGTTTCCGTGGAAGCGCTTGGCCGAGGAAGGCCTGGGAGTATGGCCGGACGCCCAGGCGGTGGCGCGGTTCCAGGTGCAATACGCCGCTGACCTGCCGAGCATTACCTGGTTCCAGGAAGAGCTAGCCCGCCTGGGCTACCAGACACCGCAGACCGGCGAGTTGGATGTGGCTACGCGCCATGTGATTGCAGCGTTCCAGATGCACTTCCGACCGTCGCTGTTTGATGGCACGCCCGACGCCGAGAGTGCCGCGATCCTGCGGGCCTTGAACCGTCGTTAAAGCGGCAGCGCCATATAGAACTGCGTCCCCTGCCCCGGCCGCGAATACACACCCATGCGGCCGCCGTGCAGTTGCACGATCTCCTTGCACAGCGCCAGCCCCAGGCCGGCGCCGCCTTTCTTGCGGCCCACCTGGACGAAGGGTTCGAAAATGCGCCCTTGCTGGCCATAGGCGATGCCTTCGCCGTTGTCCTCGACGCTGACAATCACCCGCTCCCCATGCCGCCGCGCCTGCAGGCGAATCTGCCCACCCTCGGCGGTATGGCGCAGGGCGTTGGCCAGCAGGTTGTCGAGCACACGCTCCAGTTGCGGCTGGTCGGCGTACAGGCGTGGCAGGTCGGCCTGCGCTTCTACCAGCAGTTCGATGTTCTGCGCATTGGCCAGTTCCGTGAAGCGCGCACGCGCGTGCTCAAGCAGATCGTTCACGTCACACGGCCCCAGGGTGAGTTTTTGCAGGCCGTTCTGGTAGCGCGAGAAGTTGAGCAAGTCGTTGATCAACTGCATCAGGCGCTGCATTTCTTCATTGACCGTGTCCAGCAGGTCCGCCTCGCGGGAGTCCGCCGGAAACTTCGCGCGCTCGCGGAACAGACCGAACGCCATGTGCATGCCGGTCACCGGTGTACGCAGCTCATGGGAGGCACGCAGCACGAACTCGCTGCGCACCCGTTCAAAGGCGCGCTGTTCGGTGACGTCATGCAGCACCATCACTGCGCCGAGGATATGCCCCTCGGTATGACTCACGGGCGTGAGGCTGTAGGTCAGCAGGCGCAGTTCACCTTCGACTTCCACTTCCAGGTCTTCCGGTGCGCGCTCCAGGTTGCCGCCGCGCAGCACCAGTTGCAGTTGCTCATCCAGTTCGGGGCGCATCAAGGCTTCGCCCAACCCCTGGCCGAGGCGTTCCTCATCCCAGCCCAATTGGCGCTGTGCCACCGGGTTGAGGTGCTCCAGGCGGCCTTGGCGGTCGATCATCAGCAGGCCATCGTCGATGCTGTCGAGCACGGCTTGCAGGCGTTGCTGGCCGGCGAGCAATTCATCGACATTGGTCGCCTGATGCTGGCGCAAGGCTTCGGCCATGATGCCGAAACGACGTGTCAGTTGGTTCATCTCCGCCGCTGACGAGATCGGCAGCGTCACTTCGAAATCACCCTGGCCGATCTTGTCCGCCGCCTTGGCCAGCGCCTCGATAGGCCCGCCAAAACGCCGGGCGATGCCATGGGCGGTGACAAAGCCGATGATCAGCACAGCCAGCCCTACCAGGCCCAACAAGCCGGCAATGAGCAAGGCGCGCTCACGGGATTTGTGTTCGCTGGTGCTGATGTTTTCCAGCGCCTGCTTGTGTTCGGCGATCAGGCCGTTGCGCAGCACGTTGAAGGTGTCGGTTAGCTTGTCCTTGGTGCCTGGCGGTGGCGAGGCCTGCTGGGATTGGTCAAACGCGTCCAGCAGGTTCTGGTACTCGCCCCGGGCCTGGCTGAAGCCGGTGCCGTGACCGTCGCGCTGTTCATGGGCGATGCCCTGGTCCAGCAGGTCGAAGTAGTGCTGTTTCGACGCTTGCAGAGCCGCAGGATCGGGGCGCTGCTCCAACATCATCATCAGTTGGTCGCCCAGGCTCTGGCGCAGCTTGAGGCCCAGGTCCAGGGTGATGAAGTTGCTGCGAATCAGCGACTCCTGGGTCTTGGCCATTTGCATGACGCTGACCAGGCCCAGGATCAGGCCCAGCAGGGCGACGGTGATCAACGCTGAGATACTCAGGAACAAGCGAGTCCGCAGCTTCATCGCTAACTTCATAAGGTACAGCTCACAGGTTGTACTGTTTGCGTTTGCGGTACAGGGTCGAGGCGTCGATACCCAGGGTGCGGGCCGCCTGGTCCAGGGTGTCGGCGGTGGCCAGCACGGCGCCGATGTGGGCTTTCTCCAGCTCGTCCAGGCTCAACGCCGCGCCGATACGCGGGGCATTGTGGGTGGGTTGTTCGGCCATGCCGAGGTGGCTGATTTCCACCTTCTCCTGCGGGCAGATAATGCTCGCGCGTTCCACCACGTTGCGCAGCTCGCGGATATTGCCCGGCCAGCGATAGTTGAGCAGCGCCTCGCGGGCTTCATCACTGAAGCCGCGTGCCGGCCGTGCGTATTCCTTGACGAAGCGTGCCAGGAAGCGATCGGCCAGGGTCAGGATGTCTTCGCTGCGCTCACGCAGCGGCGGCAGGTGCAAGGTGATGACGTTGAGACGGTACAGCAAGTCTTCCCGGAAGCGGCCGTCGCGCACCATGTCTTCCAGGTTCAGGTTGGTGGCGGCAAGGATGCGCACATCGGCGCGGCGGGTGACCGGGTCGCCCACGCGCTCGTATTCCTTGTCCTGGATGAAGCGCAACAACTTCGGCTGCAACGTGAGGGGAAAGTCGCCGATCTCGTCAAGAAACAGCGTGCCGCCATCGGCCTGGTTGACCCGGCCCAGGGTGCTTTCGCTGGCGCCGGTAAACGCGCCGCGGCTGTGGCCGAACAATTCGCTTTCCATCAGTTCTGCGGTCAGCGACGGGCAGTTGATGGTCACGCAGGATTTCTTCGCGCGCTTGCTCCAGCCGTGGATGGCCCGGGCCAGTTCGCCTTTACCGGTACCCGACTCGCCGAGGATCAAGATATTGGCGTCGGTCCCGGCGACTTGGCGCGCGGTTTCCAGCACCACCATCATCGCCGGGCTGTGGGAGTCGAGGCCGTCTTTGGGTTGGCGCACCGCGCCTTCCAGCGCTTCCAGGCGCGCAGACAGTTGGCGTACTTCCAGCTGCTTGGCGGTGGCCAGGCGCAATTGGTCCGGGCTGCACGGTTTCACCAGGTAATCGGCGGCGCCGGCCTGGATCGCATCCACGGCGGTGTCCACGGCGGAATGCGCGGTGACGATCACCACGCGCATCCACGGCGCCTGTATACGCATTTGCGCCAATACATCGAGGCCGTTGTCTTCGCCCAGGCGCAGGTCCAGGAAGCACAGGTCGAACACCTGGCGTTGCATCAGTGCATCGGCCTGGGCGGCGCTGTTGGCGGTGGCCACGGTGTAGCCTTCATCTTCCAGGCAATAACGGAAGGTGCGCAGGATCGCGGATTCGTCATCCACTAAAAGAATACGGCCTTGAAGTTCCTTGGCTGATTCCATCTGTGCCGCGCTCCTTAACTATGAGTGATGGTGATTAGTCCCAGAATAATCGGGCAAGTTGCATGGTTTATTCTGATCGATAAAAGGAAGCGTCGTGCAGGTATCTGCATGGTTTCCTGAAAAGCCCCGTCTGATGGCGTTTTCATGTCGTCTTGCCACTTCGGCAACCTGTCGCGTGTTTTCTATCCCTTGATCCGACCGCTGGTGATCGTGCATTTCGCACGGCTCCCAGGGCGGCATCGTGCAGGATGCTGTGTGCCTCCCTATTCGATATCTCGCAACATATTGATTTTATTGAGTTTTATTTTGTAAAAAAGCTGGCATGCACCCTGCAATATCCCTCTCAACGAATAATCAGAATGCGGGAGCACCACAGCATGACTCGCCCAAGCCTCAGCCAATTGCACGTATCGCCACTGCGCTTGCAGCAAGGCCTGTTCGCCAGCCTGGCCCTGATGGTCACGTTGATTGGCGGCCAGCAGATGCAGCATTGGCAGCAGAGTCAGCAACAAGTCCCGCACTTCGAACATTCCGTGAAGACCCAGACCCATTTCCGTTCCGTTGGCAGCGTGGCTGCCGATGTAACCGCCCCGCCATTGAGAGTCGCCGACCAGGATTCCACCCTGGGCGAGCTGCCCGTCCAAGAGCGTTGGGTGTTCTAGGCAAGAAAAGCGCTCGCTCACGTGAGCGGCCGTACGGCACCACCGTTGTTACCCCTTTAGAAAGCGTAAGGAGAATCACCATGTTGAGTTGGGCAATCACATTTCTGATCATCGCCATTGTGGCTGCAGTCCTGGGCTTCGGTGGTATCGCGGGCACCGCTACGGGGATCGCCAAGATTCTGTTTGTGGTCTTCCTGGTGATGTTTATCGCTTCGTTCTTCTTTGGTCGTCGTGGCCGAGGCTGAATATGACCTCTTTGTCTCTTAAAGCCCTGGTTGCCGCCGCCCTGCTGGGCGGCAGCGGCTTGGTGATGGCCGCCAACGATGGCCAGTCACGCGCCAACGAGTTGCTCAGTGCGGACCCGCAATACCGCCAGACCTGGCAAGGCGTGGTGAAGAAAGAAGAGCGCCTGCCGGAATGGGTGATGAACCTGTCGGGTACGGCTGAACAAATGAATGCCGTGGAAGAAGACGGCGACAAGTACTTGGTCGGGCCGCTCTGCGAAACTGCAGACACCTGCCTGAACAAGCGCCTGATCGTGGCCTTCAGCCTCGACAAGGACGATGCCTACGCGCTGTTGGTAGAAGTCCCGGCCGGCTTGCCGGCGGACAAGTCGCCGACGCGGCACGCCGATTACCGTTTTATCGGTAAACCGGATGCAGGCATGCAAAAGCTGCTGATGGAGCAGCTGAAGAAAGACCCGAATTGGTACTAGGCCCCTTTGACGGGCCTGATCAGTGATCGCAAGTTCACAAACCCACGGTTTGCTGAACTTGTGGCGGGTTCGTGACTCTCATTCCCCGCTTCTCATACCGCGCATAGCCGCAAATTTCCTTTTTGCCCGATTCCAACCATTACTTGGTGTGTCGGCGTGACCACCTATCGATAAAATTTCGTCGGGTCCATAGGACATTTCCGACACTGCCTCGCAGTATTCCCAGGCATTTCTGCCAACCCTTCGAAGACGTGCTGAATCTCTGAGCGAGCCGGCTTTGGCAGGTTCACGGCATATTCGGCGGACGATTTGTCGCATTTGAACTGACCGTTCGGACAGTTATTATGAAAAAAAGCCATGCCGATTCGGCATAGGGTAGGCGTTTACGGCATTAGACGTCGCTCCCTTGCATCGGAATAGTTGCGCCTTTTTTCGCCTGCCAGTAAGCCATTTCGGCCACGCTGCGGTGACCTTCCATGGAGGCAGATGCTCACACTTTTTCGCTTTCGAGCGTTGCGGCTGGCGCATTTGCCTTGAGTTCACTTGAAGTAAGGGTAATGACATGAAGAAGGCAAAGCTAAGCCTCGCCTGGCAGATCCTCATCGGTTTGGTGTTGGGGATCGCAATCGGCGCAGTGCTTAACCATTTCAGTGCTGAAAAAGCCTGGTGGATCAGCAATGTGTTGCAGCCAGCGGGCGATATCTTTATCCGCCTGATCAAGATGATCGTGATCCCGATTGTGATTTCCTCGCTGATCGTCGGCATTGCCGGTGTCGGTGACGCGAAGAAGCTCGGGCGTATCGGCGTCAAAACCATCCTTTACTTCGAGATCGTCACCACCATCGCGATCGTGGTCGGCCTGTTGCTGGCCAACCTGTTCCATCCGGGTGCCGGCATCGACATGAGTACCCTGGGTACGGTCGATATCTCCAAATACCAGGCCACGGCTGCGGAAGTGCAGCACGAGCATGCGTTCATCCAGACCATCCTGAACCTGATCCCGTCGAACATCTTCGCCGCCGTTGCCCGTGGTGAAATGCTGCCGATCATCTTCTTCTCGGTGCTGTTCGGCCTCGGCCTGTCGAGCCTCAAGCCGGACCTGCGCGAGCCGCTGGTGACCATGTTCCAGGGCGTGTCCGAGAGCATGTTCAAAGTCACCCACATGATCATGAAGTACGCCCCGATCGGCGTCTTCGCCCTGATCGCGGTGACCGTGGCCAACTTCGGCTTCGCCTCCTTGCTGCCGCTGGCCAAGCTGGTGATCCTGGTTTACGTCGCCATCCTGTTCTTCGCCTTTGTGATCCTCGGCCTGATCGCCCGCCTGTTCGGCTTCTCGGTGATCAAGCTGATGCGCATCTTCAAGGATGAGCTGGTACTGGCCTACTCCACCGCCAGCTCCGAGACCGTGCTGCCGCGCGTGATCGAGAAGATGGAAGCCTACGGCGCGCCGAAGGCCATCTGCAGCTTCGTGGTGCCGACCGGTTACTCGTTCAACCTCGACGGTTCGACCCTGTACCAGAGCATCGCGGCGATCTTTATCGCCCAGCTGTATGGCATCGACCTGTCGGTTGGCCAGCAACTGATGCTGGTGCTGACCCTGATGGTCACCTCCAAAGGCATCGCCGGTGTACCGGGCGTGTCCTTCGTGGTGCTGTTGGCCACCCTGGGCAGCGTGGGTATCCCGCTGGAAGGCCTGGCGTTCATCGCCGGTGTCGACCGCATCATGGACATGGCACGTACCGCCCTGAACGTGATCGGCAACGCCCTGGCCGTGTTGGTCATTGCGCGTTGGGAAGGCATGTACGACGACGCCAAGGGCGAGCGCTACTGGAATTCCCTGCCGCACTGGCGCAGCAAGGACGCGGCTCCGGCCGCCCAGGCCACGCGCAGCTGATAGCGCGAGCGCTGTGAGACAAACCCCGGGAAATCCGGGGTTTGTCGTTTCTGCCAGCCCCGCTATCATTCGCCCCATCATTCGGGGGATTTAACTGATGCTCAATGGCCTGTGGCTTGGCTTCTTTGTCGTGGCAATGGTGTCAGCGCTGGTGCAGTGGCTGGTGGGCGGTAACGCCGGGATATTTTCGGCAATGGTCGAAAGCATTTTCGCCATGGCCAAACTGTCGGTGGAAGTCATGGTGCTGCTGTTCGGTACCCTGACCTTGTGGCTGGGTTTTCTGCGCATCGCTGAAAAAGCCGGCATCGTCGATTGGCTGGCCAAGGCCCTCGGCCCGCTGTTCCGCCGCCTGATGCCGGAAGTGCCGGCTGGCCACCCCGCCATCGGCTTGATCACCCTCAACTTCGCCGCCAACGGCCTGGGCCTGGACAACGCCGCCACGCCTATCGGCTTGAAGGCGATGAAGGCCTTGCAGGAACTCAACCCGATCCCCAACACCGCCAGTAACGCGCAGATCCTGTTCCTGGTGCTCAACGCGTCCTCGCTGACGCTGTTGCCGGTGACCATCTTCATGTACCGCGCCCAACAAGGCGCCGCCGACCCGACGCTGGTGTTCCTGCCGATCCTGCTGGCCACCAGTGCCTCGACCCTGGTGGGCCTGCTGTCGGTGGCGATCATGCAGCGCCTGCGCCTGTGGGACCCGGTGGTGCTCGCGTACCTGATCCCGGGCGCGCTGGTGCTGGGTGGCTTCATGGCGCTGCTGGCGACCCTCTCCGCCACCGCGCTGGCCAGCCTCTCGTCGATCCTCGGCAACCTCACCCTGTTTGGTTTGATCATGCTGTTCCTGATCATCGGCGCATTGCGCAAGGTGAAGGTCTACGAGGCGTTTGTCGAAGGCGCCAAAGAAGGCTTCGACGTGGCCAAGAATCTGCTGCCGTATCTGGTGGCGATGCTGTGTGCGGTCGGCGTGTTGCGTGCCTCGGGGGCGTTGGAATTCGGCCTGGAAGGCATTCGCCATCTGGTGGCCTGGACGGGCATGGACACGCGTTTTGTCGATGCCTTGCCGACGGCAATGGTCAAGCCGTTCTCCGGCAGCGCCGCGCGGGCGATGCTGATCGAAACCATGCAGACCCAGGGCGTGGACAGCTTCCCGGCGCTGGTGGCGGCGACGATCCAGGGCAGTACCGAGACCACCTTCTATGTGTTGGCGGTGTACTTTGGTTCGGTGGGGATTCAGCGGGCCAGGCATGCCGTGGGCTGTGCGTTGCTGGCGGAGTTGGCGGGTGTCGTTGCGGCGATTGCAGTTTGCTACTGGTTCTTTGGCTGAGGCTGGGATCACTATCGCAGGCAAGCCAGCTCCCACATTTGACTGTATTCACAAATCAAAAATGTGGGAGCGGGCTTGCCCGCGAAGAGGCCCTCAGCGTTTCGGCGCTGTATTGCCCTGCTGCACCACCCACTCCACCACCTGCTTGTTCAACTGATCCCCCGCCAAGCCAAACCCGGCCACCACCGCTGGCACCTTGGTATCCCCCACCGGCTGCCGCACCTCAAACCGCCGGCTGGCAATAATCCGCTGATCACTCCCACGCACCAGTCGTGCGTCGAGGCGGATCACCACCTCCACCGCATTGCCACGGTACTCACTCTGAAAGGCCTGCAACTGCCCGCCCAGTTCATAGTCTGCTTGCAGGTTGGTGTCGTCGGTACTCAACAACGTCACCCGCCCATCGCGCTGGAACCCGTCCAGCAGGCGGTTGCGCAACAGCACCGGCGACGGATCGCTCCAGCGCGAATTGGCATAGCTGCTGATCAGGTCACCGTTGGGCACCACGGCAATGCGCGGGCTGTCGAGAAATTCGCTGGTCTGGGGCTTGGTTACCCGCAGCGACCAGGCGACCTGCGTGCCTTGTACGGTCGCCGGGGCTGCCGCCAGGCGGTACACGTCCGAAGGGTCGGGCTTGGGCAGGATCGAGCACGCGCTCACCAGGGCCAGGGCTACAGGGACGATCAGTTGATATGCACGCTTCATGGCGTGAACTCCTTGTTCTTGTCACTGCCCAGCAGGTAACCGCTGGGGTTGGCTTCCAGGCGGCGGGAGATGGCGCGCAGCGAGCCGAGGGTTTCTCGCAGTTCGCGCACGGCCGGCGCCAGTTCGTTGAGGCCCTGCATGCCGCTGTTCACCGAGTCCTTGTTGTCGGTCAGCAAGGTGTTGATGGTGGCGGTGCTTTTTTCCAGGGATTTCATCGCCTGCTCGGCACTGCTGAACGCCTGCTTGCCTTGATCGTTCAACAGGCCGTTGGCGTTGCGCATCAGCACGGTGGTTTGCTCCAGGGCGCCGCTGGCCTGTTTGCTCACCTGCATCAGTTGCTGCATCACCACTTTGATATCGCCGCGCTGGTCGGCGATAGCGCCGGTGGTTTGCTGCAAGTTGTCCAGGGTAGTGGTCAGGCGCTCGACGTTCTCCCGCGAGAACAGCGCGTTGGCGTTGTGCAGCAACAGGTTGATGCTGCTCATCAGGTCGTTGCTGTTGTTCAGCAGGCGTGCGATGGGCGATGGCGAGGCGATGATTTCCGGCAGGTTGCCGTCCTTGCCCTTGAGCACCGGGCTTTGGGGCGTGCCACCGCTGAGCTGGATGATCGAGGTGCCGGTGATACCGGTCAGCGCCAGCTTGGCCTGGGTGTCTTCCTTGATCGGCGTCTGCCCGGCCAGGCGGATGCGCGCGAGGACGCGGCGCGGGTCCTTGGGGTCCAGGCGCAGGCTGATCACGTCGCCTACCTTGATCCCGCTGTACTGCACCGAGCTGCCCTGGGACAGGCCGCTGACCGCCTCGTTGAACACCACTTCGTAATCCTGGAAGGCACTGTCGATGCTGGATTTGGCCAGCCACAGGCCAAACAGCATCGCGCCGACCACGACGATCACGCTGAACAGACCAATCATCACATGATGGGCGCGGGTTTCCATGTCATACCTCGTTGAGCGGTTGAGCGGCATCCAATGCCGCACGGCCCCGGGGGCCGTGGAAATATTCGTAAATCCAGGCGTCGTCGGTTTCCGAGACGACATCGATGGCGTCCGCCACCAGCACTTTTTTCTGCGCCAGCACCGCCACGCGGTCGGTGATGGTGTACAGCGTGTCGAGGTCATGGGTGACCAGGAACACGCTCAGGCCCAGCGCGTCACGCAGGGTCAGGATCAGTTGGTCGAATTGCGCCGCGCCAATCGGGTCGAGGCCGGCGGTGGGTTCGTCGAGGAACAGGATGTCCGGGTCCAGGGCCAAGGCGCGGGCCAGGGCGGCGCGCTTGATCATGCCGCCGGACAGCGACGCTGGGTATTTGTCCGCCGCCGACAACGGCAACCCGGCCAGGGCCAGTTTGACCGCCGCCAAGTGCTCGGCGTCGCGGCGGCTGAGGCCGGCGTGCTCGATCAATGGCAGCGCGACGTTCTCGGTCACCGTCAGCGAGGAGAACAGCGCGCCCTTCTGGAACAGCACGCCGAAGCGCCGTTCCACCAGGGAGCGTTCATGTTCCGAGAGGCTCGGCAGGTTCTTGCCAAACACCCGCACCTCGCCTTCGCTGGGCCGGCGCAGGCCGACGATGCTACGCAGCAGCACCGACTTGCCGCTGCCGGAGCCACCGACCACGGCGAGAATCTCGCCCTTGTACAAATCCAGGTCGAGGTTCTCATGCACACTCTGGCTGCCAAAGCGGTTGCACAGCCCGCGCACTTCAATCACCGCCTCAGTGGGCGCACGGTGTAAGCGACTCACCAGCCCATCTCCATGAAGAACAGCGCGGCGACCGCATCCAGCACGATCACCACAAAGATCGATTGCACCACGCTGGAGGTGGTGTGGGCGCCGACTGACTCGGCACTGCCGCTGACCTTGAAGCCTTCCAGGCAACCGATGGCGGCGATCAGGAAGGCGAAGATCGGCGCTTTCACCATGCCGACGAGGAAATGCTGCACGCCGATGTCGGATTTGAGCAGTGAGAGAAACATCGCCGGCGAAATATCCAGCGCCACGGCACACACCACGCCACCGCCGACAATCCCCGAGAGCATCGCCAGAAACGTCAGCATGGGCAGCGACACCAGCAGTGCCAGCACCCGTGGCAGCACCAACAGCTCCATCGGGTCGAGGCCGAGGGTGCGGATGGCGTCGATTTCTTCGTTGGCCTTCATCGAGCCGATTTGTGCGGTAAAGGCACTGGCGGTGCGGCCGGCGATCAGGATCGCGGTGAGCAATACGCCGAATTCCCGTAGGAAAGAGAACGCCACCAGGTCCACGGTGAAAATCGTCGCACCAAAGCTCTTGAGCACCGTGGCGCCGAGAAACGCCACCACGGCGCCCACCAGAAAGGTCAGCAAGGCGACGATGGGCGCGGCGTCGAGGCCGGTCTGTTCGATATGCGCGACCATTGGCGTGATGCGCCAGCGCTTGGGGCGGAAAATGCCCCGGGCGAAGGTCTCGAGGATCAGGCCGATAAAGCCCAGCAGTTGCTTGCTGTCTTGCCAGACTTTATCCACCGCCCGGCCGATGCGCGCCAGCACCTGGATGCCGGTGGCTTCTTCCGGGGCTTTGTCGGGTACGCAGAAATCATTGAGGGAGCGGTAGACGGTCTTGAGCAGCGCGCGGTCGGCGGCGGACAGGCTGCAATCGCTCTGCTCGGCGGATTGCTCGATGCGCGTGGGGCCGAGCAATTCCACCAGCAGTGACGCGCCGGCGGTATCCAGGGCGCCGAGGCCGTTGAGGTCGATGCGGGCGCCGGCGTCGTATTGGCCGTCGAGCGTGTCCGACAGCTTTTTCAGGTCTGCGTAGTGGGCAAGCGTCCAGTCCCCCGTAATCCGCAGTAACGCAGGCGTGGAGGACGTATCGAGATGGGCTGCGCCGGCCGAGGTACTACTGGTCATAAGCTCCGAGCTTGTTTGGCTATCCACAATTCCTACGTAATAGCACGAACCTGCCTACTTTGGGTTGTCCGTTTGTGCTGTGTCGATGACTTTGAAGCGCAGCACGCCGATCACCTGGCCGTCTTCGGTGAGCACTTGCACTTGCCAGCGGCCCACGGCATCACCGGGGAAATTCTGTTTGTGGGTCCAGGCGCGATAGCCTTCCTTGCGCCCGCCATGGATGTCGAGGGGGATACGGTCGACCTCTTTGCCGTTGAATTTCCACACATGGTAGATCCGCTCATCCAGGCCACGCGGCGCGTTGATCGCGGTGTAGGCGTACAGCCCGTCACTGCGCAGTTGGGCGACGGTGACTTCCTTGAGGTCATCCCCCGGCGTGCGGTCTTGCAACTGGGTGCTGATGGCCACTTCCGTCATCCACAGGGTGGCCGGTGGTACCCAGCTGCGTAGGAACCAGCCGGCGCAGCCAATCGCGGCCGTCACGCCCAACAGCATCGCCCAGCCCTTGAGGCTGCGCAGCGGCAGGCTGACTGCCAGGCTGGGGATCGACAGCGCCATGGCCACGCCCAGGGCCAGCTTGTAACTCTCGGCGGTGGTCAGGTGCAGGATGATCGGCAGCGCGGTGAGCAGCGCGGCGAACAAGGTCAGGGTGTGCAGCGCAAGGAACAGCGAGCGCTTGGGCGCCAGCCACTTGTAGTACAGCGGATCGACGATCGACACCAGTGCCGCCGCGCCGAGCAAGCCGGTGAACAGCGATTGGCCGCTGTTCCAGGCGGTGGTGACGAAAAAGAACGGCAATACAAAAAACAGACTTTCCTGGTGGATCATCTGGGTCGCGTAGCGCAGCAGCGGCTCGGGGATTTCGCGCTTGAAGACTTTGGTAAACAGCTGGGTGAAGCTGTTTTCCAGCATCAGCCACAGCCAGCTCACCAGCATGATCACCGCGATCCAGCTGGCCATGCCCTGCTGGCGATCCACCAGAATGAAGCTGCACACCCCCGAGATAAAGCCGCCGAGTGCAATCACCCCTGGGTAGCGCTTCATCAGTTCGAGGACGCGGGTGATTATGCGGGTCAGGTTTAGCATTCGGCGGTTCGCAGTCTTTGTAGGAAAAATCCCAGACAGAATAACGTCTTAGCCCTGTGCTCGGTGGCCGATTACGCGATCCGTTTGCGATAAAGCCGCACACCGATCAACACAATGGCAATCAGCCCGAGTATGCCGGCGCCGATCCAGCTGAGGGTGTCGTAGCTCAGCAACGGTTTCTCGATGCGCCAGTAGCCGGGTTGCTTGAATACTTGGCGCATGGCCCGGTTGGTCTGGTCCAGGCTTACCGCCTTGATACGTTTGACCGGGTCGCTGAAGTGGCCGTTGTTGTAGTCGCCCGAGGCGGCCCAGTAGTAGTCGGCCAGGGCGCTGTTGCCCTGCACGGCCCAGGCTTGGCGGGCGATGGCGGCTTGTTGCAGGCGTGCGAACACGGCCGGGTCGAGGCCATCCTTGAGCAATTGCGCCTGTAGGCTTTTCAGCACGTGCTCGGCCTCAGGGATATTTTCCCGCTCCAGGTCGGCATTCAGGCTGAGGAAACCGACACCGCCCAGCACTTCACGCTCGCTCCAGGGGCCGTAGGACAAGGTGTGCTTGAGGCGTAGCTGGCGATACAGCGCCCAGTCGAGGTAGTCCTTGAGCAGGTCGTAGGTTTCATCGTGCTGGTCGTCCAGCAGCGGTTCGGGGAACAGCCAGTGCAGCTTGGCGCTGTCACCGACCCAGCCGTGGATCAGTTCGCGCTGGCTGGCGGCGGCGTGCTGGATTTGCGGCAGTTCACGGTGTTCGGTGGGATCGACTGGGTCGAGCTGGCCGTAGGTGCGTTCCAGGTAGGCCGGCAGCAGTTTGTCGAGGTCGCCGACGATGATCAGGGTCATGTTGTTGGGGGCGTACCAGTGTTTGCGCAGGTCCTCCAACTGGTCACGGGTCAACTGGCCGACTTCGGCACGTTCGGCGCATTTGAGCCCCAGTTCGACGGCGAGTTGATTGCTGGCGGTGTGGCCGAGGTCCTGGCGGTCGAGCAGGCGTTGCAGATGGGAGTAATGGCCGCCGTCCTCACGCTCGACCACTTGCTTGGCCGCGTTGATATTGGCGTCGGTCAGTTCGGTGCGGGTGATGATCGCCAGCAGCAGGTCGAGCACCTTGCGCTGGTTTTGCGCTGGGGCCTCGATCACGAAGGTGGTGTCGGCGTTGCTGGTGTAGGCGTTCCACTCGCCGCCCAGGGCTTGCATGCGGTCTTCCAGGTCGCCTTCGCCGCCGCCGTCGATGCCGCTGAACAGCAGGTGTTCGAGCAGATGCGGCAGTTCCTTGTCCGCGCAGGCGAAGTCATCCAGGCCGACGCCGACCACCAGGCGAATCGCCACATGCCCGCGCTCGGTGCCCGGCTTGAGCAGCAATTGCAGGCCGTTGGGCAAGGTATAGCCCTCGACTTGCAGGCGGTCAAAGGCAAAGGCGTGGGCAGAACCCATGAGCAGGCAGATGAACAACAGGCGACGCATAACTGGCTTCCTGGCGAGTGTGGTCAGTGTTAACTGACTTCACGGGCCATCGTACGTTCAGGGCGAATGTGTGATGTCGGCAATATCTTCGGCGGAGAGTGCGCCGGTGTCGGACGTTTCCAACACTACATAGGCACTGCTGCAAAACAACGAGTTGAGACGTTTCATGTCGGCAATCAGCTCCAGGTGCAGGGAACTGGTCTCCAGGCTCTGTACGATCTTGCGCTGCAAGCGGCTGACGTGAGCGTGGGCGAGGCGGCGTTCCTGGGCGCGAAAACGGCGCTTCTCGCGCAGCAGTTGGCGGGCGCTTTCCGGGTCGGCGCTGAGGAACACCGACAGGCCCAGGCGCAGGTTGGCAATCAACTGGCTGTGCAGGTCGGACAGTTCTTCCAGGCCGACCTCGGAGAACTGGCGGCGCTGGGAGGTTTTCTGCTGCTGGACTTTGCGCAGCATGCGTTCGATCAGGTCGCCGGCCAGCTTGAGGTTGATCGACAGCTCGATGATCTCGGCCCAGCGCCGGCTGTCTTGCTCGCTGAGGTCTTCGCGGGGCATTTGCGCCAGGTAGAGTTTGATCGCGCTGTACAGCGCTTCGACGTCATCGCTGAGGCTGCGCATGGCCTGGGTGATGGCGGTTTGCTTGCCGCGCAGCACTTCCTGCATCGAGGTCAGCATGTTGTCGATCAGATCGCCCAGGCGCAGGGTCTCGCGGGCGGCGTTGGCCAGTGCCAGGCTCGGCGTGGTCAGTGCGGTCAGGTCGAGGTGGCGGGGTTTGGCCTTGCCGTTGAGTTCTTCGCGCTCGGGCAGCAACCAGGCACACAGGCGCGCCATCGGGCCGATGGTCGGCAGCAGGATCAGGCAGCGGCTGACGTTGTAGAGCAGGTGGAAGGTGATGACCATGCCCTGCACGCCGTAGTCCAAACCATCCATCCAGCGTACGAGCGGGTCGAGCACCGGGATGATCAGCAGCAGGCCAATCAACTTGTACAGCAGGCTGCCCAGCGCCACCTGGCGGCCGGCGGCGTTCTGCATGCTGGTGCTGAGGAAGGCCAGCACGCCGCTGCCGATGTTGGCGCCGATCACCAGGCCGATGGCCACGTGCAAGCCGATCACGCCGGCGCCGGCCAGGGTGGCGGTGAGTAGGACGGCAGCCAGGCTGGAGTAGGAAATCATCGCGAACAAGGCGCCGACCAAGGCGTCCAGCAGGATGTCGCCGGTCAGCGAGGCGAAGATGACTTTGACGCCTTGGGCGTGGGTAATGGGACCGGCGGCTTCGACGATCAATTGCAGGGCCAGCACGATCAGGCCCAGGCCGATGCCGACGCGGCCCAACTGCCCGGCCCGCGTCTGTTTGCGCGAGAGGAAGAAAATCACCCCGAGGAAGATCAGCAGCGGCGACAGCCAGGACAAGTCAAAGGTCAGCACCCGCGCCATTAGTGCAGTGCCGACGTCGGCGCCGAGCATGGTCGCCAGGGCGGGCATGAGTCCCATCAGCCCTTGGCCGACAAACGAGGTCACCAGCATGGCCGTGGCGTTGCTGCTCTGCACCATGGCGGTCACCAGGATACCGGCGACAAACGCCAGCCAGCGCTTGGACATGTTCTGCCCGATGACGTGGCGCAGGTTGGAGCCGTAGACCCGCAAGATGCCGGTACGGACGATATGCGTGCCCCAGATCAGCAGGGTCACCGCGGAAAGCAGATTGAGCAAGGTCAGCATGCTCGGCCCCCCGTGTGGGTGCGCTTCAAGAGAAGCGTAGGAAAGTTGCCGCGTGCCGCTCTACGTCTTGTACTTAAGCTGTAGTTGGCGAATGGCGTGCGCGCCAGCATTGCATAGCTGAAAGGGTGATTGAAACAAAACTGTCATGAAATCAGCTTTCTGCAGACGTGAAAAAGGGGCTTGAAAAGCCCCTTTTTGACTGGCGCGGGTTTATTGACCCGGAATATCTTTGCGCAGTTTCACCGGATCCTGCTGCTTCTTCTTTTTCGCGATGGCGGTGCGCATCTTGATGTTCACCGCTTCTACCGCCAGGGAGAACGCCATGGCGAAGTAGACGTAGCCTTTTGGCACGTGCACATCGAACGACTCGGCGATCAGCACGGTACCCACCACCAGCAGGAACGACAGCGCGAGCATCTTCAGCGACGGGTGCTTGTCGATGAATTCGCTGATGGTGCCGGCAGCCAGCATCATCACCAATACCGCCACGACAATCGCCGCGACCATGACCGGTACATGGGAAACCATGCCGACCGCAGTGATCACGGAGTCCAGGGAGAACACGATGTCGATGATCGCGATCTGGATGATGGTGTAGATGAACTTGCCACCCTTGCCACCCGGTTCTTCGTGGGTTTCGTCTTCGCCTTCCAGCGCGTGGTACATCTCCTGGGAGCTTTTCCACAGCAGGAACAGGCCACCGAAGAACAGGATCAGGTCGCGCCCGGAAATGCCCTGGCCGAAGACCACGAACAGGTCGGCGGTCAGTTGCATGACCCAGGTGATCGACAGCAGCAACAGGATTCGCGTGACCATGGCCAGGGCCAGGCCGAAGATCCGGGTGCGGGCCTGCATATGCTTGGGCATGCGGCTGACCAGGATCGAAATCATGATGATGTTATCGATGCCCAGGACGATCTCGAGGGCCGTCAGGGTGAAGAAGGCAATCCAGATCTCTGGATTGGTCAGCCATTCCATGTGTATTCCTTTGAGCAAGTGTTAAACCGCGCAAGCTGCAGCGCCGCGCGGTTGAGTTGGTACGATTATAGAGTGCTGAACAGCGGAATAATCCCCATCAGCAACGCGGCGACCATTATGCACAGGCATACCAGCACTGCCCACTTGAGGGTGAAGCGCTGGTGATCGCCGAATTCGATACCCGCCAACGCGACCAGCAGGTAAGTCGACGGTACCAGCGGGCTCAACAAGTGCACAGGTTGCCCGACGATCGACGCGCGGCCCATTTCGGCGGCAGTGATGCCGTAGTGGCTGGCGGCTTCGGCGAGGACAGGCAGTACGCCGTAGTAGAACGCGTCGTTGGACATGAAGAAGGTGAACGGCATGCTCACCAGCGCGGTGATCACGGCCAGGTACGGGCCCAGCGCGTCAGGGATGACGGCCAGCAGGCTCTTGGACATGGCGTCGACCATGCCGGTGCCCGACAGGATGCCGGTGAAGATACCCGCGGCGAAGATCAGCCCGACTACCGCCAATACGCTGCCGGAGTGGGCGGCGACGCGGTCTTTCTGCATTTGCAGGCACGGGTAGTTGACGATCATCGCGATACTGAACGCCACCATGAACAGCACCGGCAGCGGCAACAGGCCGGCGATCAGCGTGCACATCAGGGCCAAGGTCAGGGCGCCGTTGAACCAGATCAGTTTCGGACGACGGGCGTCGGGGAATTGCGACACGCTGATTTCGCTGTGGTCGATCTCGTCACCTTGCAGGTGCAATTCACCCAGGCGTGCACGTTCGCGCAGGCCGTACATGTAGGCAATCACCAGGATCGCGACGACGCCAGCGGCCATCGCCGGGATCATCGGCACGAAAATGTCCGACGGGTCCACGTGCAGCGCACTGGCGGCGCGGGCAGTCGGACCACCCCAAGGCGTCATGTTCATCACGCCACCGGCGAGAATGATCAGGCCGGCCATGATCCGCGGGCTCATGCCGATGCGCTGGTACAGCGGCAGCATGGCGGCCACGCAGATCATGTAGGTGGTGGCGCCGTCACCGTCGAGGGACACGACCAGGGCCAGCACGGCGGTGCCGACCGAAACCTTGAGCGGGTCGCCCTTGACCATCTTGAGGATCTTGCGCACGGCCGGGTCGAACAGGCCGGAGTCGATCATCAGGGCAAAGTAGAGAATGGCGAACATCAGCATCACGCCGGTCGGCGCCAGCTTGGTGATGCCCGCAAGCATCATCGGGCCGATGTCCGGCGCGAAACCGCCGAACAGCGCGAACAGGATCGGCACGATGATCAAGGCGATCAGCGCGGACAGGCGCTTGGTCATGATCAGGAACATGAACGTGATGACCATGGCAAAGCCAAGGAAAGTCAGCATAGGAATACTCCGGGCGTAGCGCGGCTAGGGAATGGCGAACCGGGTGGGGCTCAGCGCAGAACGAAAGGCACGAGGCGTACGGGGGGAGTTGGAGCGAACAGGCGGGTACGGACGGACATCGGGAATCACCATTGTTGTTGTGTACAGCCGGTCTGGTGCCGGCAGTTGGAGGCGATCCTAGACGGGAAAGCTTTCAGCCAGCTTTCGCTGGGAAAACAGGTGATGAAGGGAAGAGGCACTATCTGCAAGTGTATGGAGATTCAATGTGGGAGCTGGCTTGCCTGCGATAGCGGTGTATCAGCCACCCATGTGCTAGCTGACCCGCCGCTATCGCAGGCAAGCCAGCTCCCACAGTTTGACTATGTTTGGCGGGAGTTCTTAGGGAAGTTCGAGGCCGCCGGCGGCTTTGTGCAGCTTGCGCAAGTGTTCGCCGACTTGCTTGAGGTTGGCCTCACACGCCGCAATCTCATCAGCCCTGGCCGGATCCAGCAGCGCCCTCACCTCTTTATCCAGGTCGCCGGTCAGCGATTGCAGCTGTTTCTGGCGTTCGGCGCTTTCCGATTCCAGGCGTTTGGCTTCCGATGGTTGCGGCAGGCCGTAGCCGCCGCTGCCGAGCAGTTCCGCCGGGCGGCTGAGAAAGCCACTGTTGGCGAGGATTTGTTGCAAGGTGTTGTTGGCCTTCTCCATGCCGCCGTTTTTCAGCTCGCGGGCGCCCAGGTAGCGTTGTTTGACTTCGTCCTGGGCCAGCATCAGTTGTTTGCGGTAGCTCGCCTGTTCCAGCAACAACAGCGCGGCGCTGGTGCGCAGGTCGGCCTTGTCGAACCACGGGCGGCGCTCGGCGGCGCTGAGGGACAGCCAGTCTTCGACCTGGGTCTGCTTGATCGGCAGGTGTTTGCGCAACACGTCGAACATCGCCTGGTAGCGCTCGCGGAACGAGTCGAAGTGGTAACCCAGGCGCAGGGCGTTGCGTTTGTCGTCGAGCACGCTGGTGTCGGCCAAACCACGGGCGCTCAACACTTCGAGCAAGCCGTTGGGGGTGATGTTGTCCAGGCCGGTCAGTTGCGGGTTGGCGCTGCCGCTGCGCAACAGTTTCAGGCTTTCGACCGCGCAGTTGTTGGAGATGAAGAAGTAGTTGCCGTCGTAGCTCCAGTGCATCTCGGCGGCGTGTTCGACGGTGTCGTTGATTTCCTGGCGTGACAGTTTCAGCGGCACCGAGGCGAGGCCGCGCAGTTCGGTCTTGGTGTATTCGTCGATCACCTGGGCCAGCGGCAGTACGAACAGTCGTGAGGGGTATTTGCCCACCAGGCCGTCCCAGCTCGACAGCTGTACGTCACCGACAAAAGCGCGGTAGGACAGTACCAGGTGCTGGTCCAGGTCCAGCCGGCAATCCGGCCCGCGTGGGCGGCCGGGCGCGCAGATCACCAGGCGCAACATGCTGTGGCCCCAGCGGCTGACCAGGTTCTGGTTGGCTTCGGCCAGCAGGTAGTCGATCTCGTAGACGCGTTCCGGGTCGATCTGGCCCAGCGGCGTCTTGGCGAAGTCGTTGCCCGCGTTCAGGAAGGCGTAGGTCTTGGCGCAGGCGTCTTGTTGCGGTGGTGCCCAGCCGAAGTGTTGCTGGTAATAGCGGAACAGGGCCGGGCGGCGGCAGGCGTAGCTGGGGTCGAGGAGGAAGTACTCCATGTTGACCGCGACGAACTCCAGCGGGCTGGTGGTTTCGTAGATGTCCGGGCTGCGCGCGACCTGGCGGTTGTGTTGTTCGCGTTCACCGCGACGGCCGACGTATTGCGGCCAGCCGGCGAGGTCCAGCAGGCGCGGGTCGTCGCTGAGGGTGAAGCGGCGGTCATTCTGGCCACGGCATTGATCGGGCAGGCCGATCAGGCCGGTGAGGTTGTTCTGGCGGCTGCAACGGTTGACCAGCGCACGGTCGTCTTTGGACCACAGGCGTGCACGGTCATAGATGTGGGTCAGTTCATGCAGCACGGTGGCGAGCATTTCCCGGCGCACGGTGCCGTGGGGGCGACTGGTTTTCTGGGTGGCGGCGCTGCCGTCGGTGAGGCTGGCGAGCAGGTTGCTGTTGAGGTCCAGCTCGGACACCAGGGAGGCTTGGCCGTAGGCATTCTCGGGCATCTTGTCGGTCCAGCCGACATCGATTTGCCGGTCCAGCTGCTCAATGAAGCGCGGCGGCAGTGCGCGCATCGCTTCATCAAGCAATGCCTGGCTGGCCTGCTGTTGCGCCGGGCTCAAGCCATCGGTCTTGAGCCGCAGTTGCAGGCTGGCCTGGGCTGCGCCTGCACTGAGCAGGACAGTCCACGCCAGGAGCCAGGTGGTGAGGCGCCTCACAGAGCGAGGATAGCTTCGGCGAGGGTCTGGTCGCTGGCGTCGCGGGCTTCGGGCACGCGGGTACGCAGGGTGTCGAAGGCGGCTTCGAGCTGCGCGCCACGGATCTCGCCGTTGCTGGCGACGAAGCTGGCGGCGTCGTCGTGGGCTTCGCGGACGATTTTCGAGTCGCGGATGGAGGTGGTGGTGTCCGAGGTGAAATCAATGGTGCGGCCGGAGGCGCGAACAATGATGTTACTGGTGGCCACCAAGGTATGCGCCTGGGCAACGTCGGCCAACAACAGCAGGCCTAGGGTGGCGGCGATCAGCGGGCTACGCATGGAATGACTCCGATTACAAAGATGGAAATACAAAGATGATTATTGGACGAGAATTGCTTGCGCCAGTTCACGGTCGCTGGCGTTAAGTTTCGGGTGGCTGCGACGCAGGTCATCCAGTGCGGATTCCAGGCGTGCGCCGCGCCATTGGCCGTCAGTGGCGATAAACGCGGCGGCGTCATCCCTGGCGGCCACGATTTTTCTGTCGAATGGCGCGGAGGTCACCTTGCTGGTGGCGTACGCGCTGGCGACGGTTCCCTGGGTGGTCACGTCAAAGGCCGAAGCCAGTGGCGACCAGCAGGCGGAAAATACTAAAGGGGCGATGAACAGGCGGTATGAAAAAGCCATGGGACTCGACAACTGAAAACGAGCGCCAAGGCTAGCGCAATGCCCCGGCGAGAGCCAGCGCCGAGGCATGCGGCCTAGGGTCAGATGGCCAGGATGGCTTGGGCCAGTTGGGCGTCCGTCGCGGTGTTCAGTTGCGGCGCTTGTTGGCGGATCTGGGCCAGGGCGCTTTCCAGTTTCACGCCACGGATGGCGCCTTCGCTGGCGACGAAGCTGGCGGCGTCGTCGCGGGCGGCGCGTACGACTTTGTTGTCGCGCAGGGAGGAAGTGGCATCGGACGTGGCGTCGGAGGTGGCTTTGAGCGCGCCGACGATCGAGTCAGTGGTCACGATCAGGCTGGTTGCGCTGGCGTTGGCAGCGATGGCCAGCAGGGCGGCAGCACTCAGCAGACGAAGACGGGACATGGGGTGACTCCTGTAGATGAACGGATAAGGTGGCGCAAGGCAGCCAATGTGGATCAGACGCCCGTACGACAAGGTTCGCCACGTAGTGGCTGGATATTAAGCCGCCGCTTATCCGTTCGGAAAGCCTCTTGACCGACTAGTCACGCCAGAACGGCTTGGCCAGCTCGGTCATCCGATCAGCGGGGCTGATGCCGAGATCAGACAGCGCGCGATGATCGAGCTGCGCCAGCTGGCGCCGTTCGTGGGCTTGGCGTGCCCATTTGGCAAGGGTTGAGAGCAAGCGTCTATAGACAGAAGTGTGGGTATCCATGGTTGGCGCCTTTCTTTCATGAGGTCCTGGAACACCATGTTGGGCGAGTCGCTGTGACCGATACAGATACACCAATGCTAAATTGTACTGCTTAACTGTTTGATTTTTTAAACTGTACTGCTCTGCGCGGGGGGCTACTGTTTTTGTCGCCGAATAACCAAATCCCGGAAACAACAAAGCCCGCCTCCGGTCTCCCGGGGCGGGCTTTGTTTTGACAAATCAGGTTGCTGGCGGTGGACCCGGCAGGTCAGGGCCAGCGAGCGCTAAATCAGCGCCAGAACGGCTTGCTCAGCTCTTCGTAGCGTTGAGCTTCGCTGATACCGGCGTCAGCCAGCAGACGCGAATCCAGACGAGCCAGTTGGTGGCGGCTGGAGATGCGGCGCTGCCACAACATCAGGTTGGCGATAACGCGCAGAGGCAGGGAAGCCTGGGTGTTTACAGCTTTTTCTTCGAAGAACAGTTCGGAACTGAGTGTACGTTCCATGATGACATCCTTCCGCTTGTGGCGGGATTAGGTAGTGGTTTAACTGATGCCAATGATCCTCCTCCGGCGCAAGACTCTCTAGATACAGTTCACCTGTATTGTGAGGGGCCAGTTAACTGTTTAAGGGGGCTGTACTGTACGGAAATGGGGCAACTGTACCTGTCCGCACTGAAACAGTGCGAAATAGGCATTTTCGGCGGGAGGTGTGGGATGTTTCGGTAGGAAATGACCGGTACAGCAGTACAGTTTTTGACAGAAGTGACGGTGGCAAGGCCGGGCTGATGAAACTGTATGTGCATCAGCCCGGATCTGTATCAATCACGCCTTGAGCATATGCCCGGTTTCTTCCAGGTTGATGTGCCAGCTCAGGGCTTCCCGCAGGATGTGCGGGGTGTGCCCGCCGATGGCGCAGGCCCTGTCGAAGTAGGTGTTCAACGCATCGCGGTAGGCAGGGTGCACACAGTTGTCGATGATCACCCGTGCGCGTTCGCGTGGCGCCAGGCCGCGCAGGTCGGCAAGGCCCACTTCGGTCACGAGGATATCGACGTCATGCTCGGTGTGGTCCACATGGCTGACCATCGGTACCACGCTGGAAATCGCGCCGCCCTTGGCGATCGATTTGGTGACGAAGATCGCCAGGTGCGCGTTGCGCGCGAAGTCGCCGGAGCCGCCGATGCCGTTCATCATCCGCGTGCCGCAGACGTGGGTGGAGTTGACGTTGCCGTAGATGTCGAACTCCAGCGCGGTGTTGATCCCGATGATACCCAGGCGCCGCACCACTTCCGGGTGGTTGGAGATCTCCTGCGGGCGCAGCACCAGCTTGTCCTTGTAGTGTTCCAGGTTGCCGAACACGTCGGCATTACGGCGCTCCGACAAGGTGATCGAACTGCCCGAGGCGAAGCTCAGCTTGCCCGCGTCGATCAGGTCGAACGTCGAGTCCTGCAACACTTCCGAATACATGGTCAGGTCTTCGAACGGTGAGTCGATCAAGCCACACATCACTGCGTTGGCGATGTTGCCGATCCCGGCCTGCAGCGGGCCGAGCTTGTTGGTCATGCGCCCGGCGTCCACTTCCTGCTTGAGGAAGTTGATCAGGTGATTGGCGATGCCCTGGGTGTCGCTGTCAGGCGGCGTCACGGTGGACGCGGAGTCGGCCTGGTTGGTAATGACGATGGCGACGATCTTCTCCGGCGGGATCGGGATCGCGCTGCTGCCGATGCGGTCATCGACCTTCACCAGCGGAATTGGCGTGCGGGTTGGTCGATAGGTCGGGATATAGATGTCGTGCAGCCCTTCCAGGTTCGGGTTGTGCGCCATGTTGATCTCGACGATCACCTGTTTGGCGAAAATCGCGAAGCTGGCCGAGTTGCCCACGGAGGTGGTCGGCACGATGTGGCCTTGCTCGGTGATCGCGACGGCTTCGATGACCGCAATGTCCGGCAGCTTGAGCTGGTTGTTGCGCAGTTGCTCGACGGTTTCCGACAAGTGCTGGTCGATAAACATCACCTCCCCCGCGTTGATCGCCTTGCGCAGGGTGCTGTCGACCTGGAATGGCATGCGACGGGACAGCACGCCGGCTTCGGTCAGTTGCTTGTCCAGGTCGTTGCCCAGGCTGGCGCCGGTCATCAGGGTGATTTTCAGCGGCGACGTCTTGGCGCGCTCGGCCAGGGCGTGGGGCACGGCCTTGGCTTCACCGGCGCGGGTGAAGCCGCTCATGCCGACGGTCATGCCGTCTTCGATCAGTGCGGCGGCGTCTGCCGCGCTCATGACCTTGTCTAACAACGAAGGCAAGCGGATGCGATCACGGTACATGGATTCTTATCTCAGGCTACGGAAGCAAGGTGCGCAGTTTAGTGATTTCAAAAAAATTCGGCCCGCTACCATGGTCGAATGCCGGGCAGCGATTTAGAGCCTTTGGTCGGGTTTCATGCAGTAATAAAAAACCCCAGCCTACAAGAGGCCGGGGTTTCGAGTATTGCGCTGTAGCAGTGTTACTCGACGGCTTTGACCATGTCTTCGATGACCTTCTTCGCGTCACCAAAGACCATCATGGTCTTGTCCAGGTAGAACAGCTCGTTATCCAGACCGGCATAACCACTGGCCATCGAGCGCTTGTTGACGATGATGGTCTTGGCCTTGAAGGCTTCGAGGATCGGCATGCCGGCAATCGGCGAGTTCGGATCGTTCTTGGCGGCCGGGTTGACCACGTCGTTCGCGCCCAACACCAGCACCACGTCGGCCTGGCCGAACTCGGAGTTGATGTCTTCCATCTCGAACACCTGGTCGTAAGGCACTTCGGCCTCGGCCAGCAGGACGTTCATGTGGCCGGGCATGCGACCCGCCACCGGGTGGATCGCGTACTTCACGGTGACGCCGCGGTGGGTGAGCTTTTCGGTCAGTTCCTTGAGCGCGTGTTGCGCCCGCGCCACTGCCAGGCCGTAACCCGGCACGATGATCACGGTGTCGGCGTTGGTCAGCAGGAAGGTCGCATCGTCGGCCGAGCCGGATTTGACCGGGCGGGCTTCTTTGGAACCGGCTGCGGCACCCGCGTCCGGCGCATTGCCGAAACCGCCGAGCAATACATTAAAGAAGGAACGGTTCATCGCCTTGCACATGATGTACGACAGGATCGCGCCGCTGGAGCCCACCAGGGAACCGGCGATGATCAGCATCGAGTTGTTCAGCGAGAAACCGATACCCGCCGCTGCCCAGCCGGAGTAGCTGTTGAGCATCGAGACCACGACCGGCATGTCGGCGCCGCCGATTGGGATGATGATCAGCACGCCCAACACGAAGGCCAGGGCCAGCATCAGCGCGAAGGCGGTGAGGTTGCCGGTGAACATAAAGGCCAGGCCCAGGCCAAGCGTTAGCAGGCCGAGTACCAGGTTCAATTTATGCTGGCCGCCGAACTGTACCGGTGCACCCTGGAACAGGCGGAACTTGTACTTGCCCGACAGCTTGCCGAACGCGATCACCGAACCGGAGAAGGTGATTGCACCGATGGCGGCACCAAGGAACAGCTCCAGGCGGTTGCCCGCAGGGATCGCATCACCGAGGTGTTTAACGATACCCAGGGACTGCGGCTCGACCACCGCAGCAATCGCGATAAACACCGCTGCGAGGCCGATCATGCTGTGCATGAACGCCACCAGCTCCGGCATCTTGGTCATTTCTACGCGCTTGGCCATGATCGAGCCGGCGGTGCCGCCGACCAACAGGCCGACAATCACGTAGCCAATGCCTGCGGTGGCCAGCTCAGCGCCGAGCTTATAGATGAGGCCCACGGTGGTGAGCACCGCCAGCGCCATGCCGAGCATGCCGAACAGGTTGCCGCGTCGCGACGTGGTCGGGTGCGACAGGCCTTTGAGGGCCTGGATGAAGCAGATCGACGCGATCAAATAGAGCGTCGTTACCAGATTCATGCTCATTACTTCTGCACCTCTTCTTTCGCAGCTTTGGGCGCTTTCTTCTTGAACATCTCAAGCATCCTACGAGTAACCAGGAAGCCACCGAACACGTTCACCGCCGCCAAAGCCACGGCCAGGGTACCCATGGTCTTGCCCAGCGGGGTCACGGTGAGGGCGGCAGCCAGCATGGCGCCGACGATCACGATCGCAGATATCGCGTTGGTCACCGCCATCAGCGGTGTGTGCAGCGCGGGCGTCACGTTCCAGACCACGTGGTAACCGACATAAATCGCCAGCACAAAGATGATCAGGTTGTAGATACCGGGGGAGATAAGCTCTTCCATCGTCTGAATCCCTGCTTAGGCGTTTTTGCGGATGACTTGGCCGTCGCGGCACATCAGGCACGCGGCGACGATGTCGTCTTCGAGGTTGATTTCAAACTGCCCTTCCTGGGTGAAGACCAGCTTCAGGAAGTCCAGCAGGTTGCGCGCGTACAAGGCCGACGCATCGGCGGCGACAGCGCCGGCGAGGTTGGTCGGGCCGCAGATGATTACGCCGTTTTCCACCACGACTTGGTCGGCGACGGTCAGCGGGCAGTTGCCACCTTGGGCGGCGGCGAGGTCGATGACCACGGAGCCGGGTTTCATCTGCGCGACGGTGTCGGCGCTGAGCAGGGTCGGCGCCTTGCGGCCGGGGATCAGCGCGGTGGTGATGACGATGTCGGCCTGCTTGGCGCGTTCGTGCACGGCCAGGGCCTGGCGTTGCATCCAGCTGCTTGGCATTGGGCGGGCGTAACCACCGACGCCGACGGCGCATTCGCGTTCTTCGTCGGTTTCGTAAGGCACATCGACGAACTTGGCGCCGAGGGACTCGATCTGCTCTTTCACCGCCGGGCGTACGTCGGACGCTTCGATCACCGCACCCAGACGTTTCGCCGTGGCGATGGCCTGCAGGCCAGCAACACCAGCGCCGAGGATCAGCACGCGTGCTGCCTTAACGGTACCGGCGGCAGTCATCAGCATCGGCATGAAGCGCGGATAGTGATGCGCGGCGAGCAGCACGGCCTTATAGCCGGCGATGTTGGCCTGGGAGGACAGCACGTCGAGGCTCTGGGCGCGCGAGGTACGCGGCGCAGCTTCAAGGGCAAAGGCGGTGATGCCTTGCTCGGCGAGCTTGGCGATGGTTTCGTTGCTGAACGGGTTGAGCATGCCCACCAAGACGGTGCCGCTTTTGATCAGCGTGAGTTCGCTGTCGCTGGGGGCCACCACCTTGAGAATCAGCTCGGCGCCAAACGCATCGTTGGCGCTGCCAATGGTTGCGCCTGCCGCTTCATAGGCACTGTCCGTGATGCTGGCCTTAATGCCGGCGCCGCTTTGTACAGTGATCTTATGGCCCTGGCCGATCAGCTTCTTGATGGTTTCCGGGGTGGCAGCCACCCGCGTTTCACCGGTCTGGGTTTCGAGAGGAACACCAATGTGCACGTCAAATCTCCTGCATGATCTTTTTGCTTTTGATCTTTTTGTAAAAAGGCCAGTGCACCGCGAGTGGCGCAACTGGGGCGGCCGATCAGCACGATCCCGCTGAAATGACAGCGGGGCGCGGCATTTTGCAGGCGAACTTTACGGCCTTCAAGGGATTATGACGGGTGACGAAAAATTAACTACAAGTCACCCTGTGACTGATTGTCGCAACACTTCGAAATAACCTCTTCAAATACATGGGTTTAAAGGGCTTCAGGCATTTATCGGGTATTTCTCCATTGCTGGTATGAATAGTCGCGCATTGACCTGTAAGCGTCGCTGAAGGCCATGAGAATCATGGCTTTGCGCCGTATTTTCCACCGACAAGTACAGTCTGCTTAAATGCGACATATACGTATATCTGTAGGATCTGGATTTATCTGACTACAAAGTCAATAAGCTGGCATTGTCCTTTAAATGCTGGGGCTATAGCGCTGTGACTGATCGATCAGCCAGTCCCTGAACGCGTGCAGTGACGCGGATTCGACTTTTCTGTCAGGAATCATCAGGTAATACGCCTTCGCGCTGGTCAGAACATCGGGGCTTGCGATCACCAGTCGCTGCTCATCCAGCTCGCGTTGAATAAGGAACGGTGGGATCAGCGCAATGCCCATGTCATGCATGGCGGCTTGGGACAACATCGAGAATAGCTCGTAGCGCGGGCCTGTCATGTCGCGGGGCACGGTCAATTGCTGGGCGTCGAACCATTGGCGCCATGCGTAGGGTCGGGTGGTCTGCTGCAGCAAGGGCAGCTGCGCGATCTCCTGGGCGGAAAAGTGCGTGCGGTCGCCCAAGAGGTGTGGGCTGCACACAGGGACTGGGTTTTCTCCCATCAGTCGGTGGGATTCTGTACCGGACCAATCGGCATCACCGAAGTAGATCGCGGCGTCGAAGTCGGTGTCGGCAAACAGGAACGGCCGTGTGCGGTTGGTGAGGTTGACCGTGACTTCCGGGTGCTGGCGTTGAAAATCCTTGAGGCGGGGGATCAGCCATTGGGTGCCGAATGTTGGCACCACGGCCAGTTCGATGACGTTGGCGCCCTGCTGCCCCATCACGGACAAGGTGTCGCGCTCCACGGCATCGAGTTGGGTGGCCACGCGACGACTGTAGGACAGCCCTGCCTCTGTCAGCTTTACCCCGCGCCGTGAGCGCCGAAACAGCTCGACACTTAAAAAGTCCTCAAGGCTGGCGATTTGTCGGCAGATGGCACCCTGGGTGATCGAAAGCTCGTGTGCTGCCTTGGTAAAGCTCTCGTGGCGCGCCGCCGCTTCAAAACTGACAAGGGCGGTGGTGCTGGGGATTTTTCTACGCATGTACCTTGTCCTCACATGTAAAACGCATAAGCGGCGCTATTGAGTGTTTCGGAGTGAGAAATTAGCACAACCCTATGCGGAAACCTCGTTTGCCCTCCCTGCTCCCTCGGCCTAGGCTCCATGCACGACTTCTGATTTATCTTTGCGAGGACTTATTCATGGCTGGCAAGGCAAGCTTCAACTGGATCGATCCGCTGCTGCTGGATCAACAGCTCACCGAAGAAGAGCGCATGGTGCGCGACAGCGCTGAGCAATTCGCCCAGGACAAGCTGGCGCCGCGCGTGCTTGAAGCCTTCCGCCATGAAAAGACCGACCCGGCGATCTTTCGCGAGATGGGCGAGACCGGTTTGTTGGGGGCGATGATTCCCGAGCAGTACGGTGGCAGTGGCTTGAACTACGTCTGCTATGGGTTGATTGCGCGTGAAGTGGAGCGTGTCGACTCTGGGTACCGCTCGATGATGAGTGTGCAGTCTTCGTTGGTGATGGTGCCAATCAATGAATTTGGCACCGAGGCTCAGAAGCAAAAGTATCTGCCGAAGTTGGCCTCGGGTGAGTGGATCGGTTGTTTCGGTCTGACGGAGCCTGATCACGGTTCCGACCCGGGCGCGATGATTACTCGTGCACGCAAGGTGGATGGCGGCTACAGCCTGACGGGCGCCAAGATGTGGATCACCAACAGCCCGATTGCCGATGTGTTTGTCGTCTGGGCCAAGGACGATGCGGGGGATATCCGTGGGTTTGTTCTGGAGAAAGGCTGGAAAGGCCTGAGTGCACCGGCGATTCACGGCAAGGTTGGCCTGCGTGCATCGATCACTGGCGAAATCGTCATGGATAACGTGTTTGTGCCGGACGAGAACATCTTCCCGGATGTCCGTGGCTTGAAGGGGCCGTTCACCTGCCTCAACTCCGCGCGTTATGGCATTTCCTGGGGGGCGTTGGGCGCTGCCGAGTTCTGCTGGCACACCGCTCGCCAATACACCCTTGATCGCCAGCAATTTGGTCGGCCATTGGCGGCGACCCAGTTGATTCAGAAGAAGCTGGCCGATATGCAGACCGAGATCACCTTGGCCTTGCAAGGCTGCCTGCGGTTGGGACGGATGAAGGATGAAGGGACGGCGGCGGTTGAAATTACGTCGATCATGAAGCGCAACTCCTGTGGCAAGTCCCTGGATATCGCACGTATGGCGCGGGACATGTTGGGCGGTAACGGTATCTCCGACGAGTTCGGCGTGGCCCGTCACCTGGTCAACCTGGAGGTGGTCAACACTTATGAAGGCACTCACGACGTGCACGCGTTGATTCTGGGGCGTGCGCAAACCGGTCTTCAGGCGTTCTATTAATAGGAGCACGGCATGGGCGCGCTTTCACATCTGCGGGTACTGGATTTATCGCGAGTGCTGGCGGGGCCTTGGTCCGGGCAGATTCTTGCGGACCTCGGGGCTGAGGTCATCAAGGTCGAACGGCCGGGCAGTGGTGATGACACCCGGGCGTGGGGGCCGCCCTTCCTTAAGGATGCCTATGGCGAGAACACTAGCGAGGCGGCGTACTATTTGTCGGCCAACCGCAATAAAGAGTCGGTGACCATCGATTTCACGCGACCCGAGGGGCAGAAGCTGGTGCGTGACCTGGCGGCCAAGTCCGACATCCTCATCGAGAACTTCAAGGTTGGCGGTCTGGCGGCGTATGGGTTGGACTATGAGTCGCTCAAGGAGCTCAATCCGGAGTTGATCTACTGCTCGATCACGGGTTTTGGACAGACAGGGCCCTATGCCGGGCGTGCGGGCTACGATTTCATGATCCAGGGCTTGGGTGGGCTCATGAGCCTGACCGGGCGATCCGAGGGTGATGAGGGCGCCGGGCCGGTCAAGGTGGGCGTGGCGTTGACGGATATTCTCACGGGGCTCTACTCGACCGTGGCGATCCTGGCAGCGCTGGCGCATCGGGATCATGACGGTGGAGGGCAGCATATCGATATGGCGCTGTTGGATGTGCAGGTGGCATGTCTGGCTAACCAGGCGATGAATTACCTGACGACGGGTGTGTCGCCGAAGCGTTTGGGTAATGCGCATCCGAATATCGTGCCGTATCAGGACTTTCCTACGGCAGATGGTGATTTCATCCTGACCGTTGGCAATGACGGCCAATTCCGCAAGTTTGCCGAAGTGGCTGGGCAGCCGAAGTGGGCAAATGATCCGCGCTTCTCTACTAATAGAATGCGGGTGGCCAATCGTGCGGAGCTGATTCCACTGATTCGCCAGGCGACGGTGTTCAAGACGACGGCTGAATGGGTGGAGCAGCTGGAGCAGGTTGGTGTGCCGTGCGGGCCGATCAATGATCTGGCGCAGGTGTTTGCCGATCCGCAGGTCAAGGCGCGTGGCTTGGCGATGGAGTTGCCCCATGCGTTGGCGGGGAGGGTGCCTCAGGTGGCCAGCCCTATACGGTTGTCCAAGACGCCAGTGGAGTATCGGAGCGCGCCGCCTCTGCTGGGGGAGCATACGGCCTTGGTGTTGCGTAAGGTGCTTGGTTTGGGGGAGGCGAATGTGGCGGCTTTGAGGGCGGCTGGGGTTGTCTGATACGGCTCTTCTATATAGAAGAGGCCGAGTTGGTGATTTTTTAATCAATTTAAGTTAATTGATAGAAAAACCAAATTAACGGTTGACGGCAGATTCTGGATGTCTATAATTCGCCCCACTTCCGGCGCAGTCGAAACGGAAAACTCCTTGGTAAACAATGAGTTATGTGAGTTTCGACAGCAAGTGCTTCAGTTCATCGAAGCCAGAAAGAAGTTGAAAAAGAGGTGTTGACAGCAGCGTGTAACGCTGTAGAATTCGCCTCCCGCTGATGAGAGATCTGAAGCGCAAG